>JAVJIF010033137.1:0-106623 GCA_038442645.1 Agave tequilana
GTTCTTACAAAGATTCTAGGTGACTACAAGTTCTTCAAGTTAGGGCTCCTCCATATGCAAGCTTGAATCCTTGAACCCGAATCGAGTCAACTTGAGTCAAAAATACCTTCTTTTAGGGAAGAAGAAATCTTGAATCCTTAGAACCCTGAAACACACTTAAACACTAAAAATTGATTAGTACAAATAACTATATATATTTTGTAATCATCAAAACTCAACAACCTGGTGATTGTAATCTTGGGCCAATAAAGTGATCATCAAGTATTCCAACTTGTGGTTGGAGGAGTTGTAAGAGGTGTGGCCTCGGCAAGCTAGTGTGCTTACGTGTGTTGTTCATGCAGGAACAAGTGAGGGACTTACGGGTCAAGAGTTCTTAAGGGAGCTCGTTGTAGGAGTTGCGGTACCGAATGATCTTGCAGGACCGATTTTAGAGGAAATCCTTCATAGTGTTGAAAGCGGGGACGTAGAGCAAGTGTGCTCCAACCTTGAACAATTCTCCCGTGTTTGTGATTACTCATCTCTCTCTCTTACTTGTGTTTATATATCGTGCATACTTATATTGTTTATCTCTTTATATGCTTGATATTTTGTGCTTAATTGTTATATGCTTGGGATATTTGCTTTCACTTGTATTCAACCAAGAGAGCCATAGTGGCACCTTAACTCTTAATCTAGAGAAATCTTGAGGAGATAGTCCAGAGCCCTTTACCAAAAATTCAGCTACACTCTTTTGTTATACTTGGTGTGTTTAGCATAATAGTGTTAGTTTGCATAATTAGGTTTAATTTCGCATTTTTTTTGTATTAGATTAGCTTGTCATATATTCACCTCCCTCTAGGTGACCTACATAGTCTAGCACTTTGGATCAAAGTTTAGACCACGTCAAGATGAAGAAGAAGAGTTTCAAGAGAAGATTTTCAAGACTTGTGTCATATTTGTAAGTGTTAAGATTTTGTTTGTCAGATAAACTGTAAAGGATAGATTAGTTATGGATTTCTCAAGCTCATATATACACACACACAAGATTTATATAGTGTTTTCATGAGAATAGTTTTGATTTTAGAAAATATTATTTTGGTTTTGAGTTTCAAAGATAATATTTTTTATATTCATGAATAAAGTTCATCAAAATAAGTTTATATGTTTTATATATATATTAGATATCATCTACATACATTGTTGGTTCAAATTTTTAGAAAAACTTATTTGATATTTCTATATCATATGTTTAAGATTTGTTTAAGTCAAAACTTATGTTAAAGCTTAATGTCAAAAACATAGATATTTTATTTTATATATGTATTGGATCATATTTATACACACTATACTTCAAATGAGTTTTAATATCATGTTTTTGTATTTGAACAAGTTTTGGTGAAATCGGTTTTTCATTTCAAGGTTTGATTTATGAAAAATACAGTTTTCAGTTTAAGGCAGAATTTCTATATCGCAAAAATAGTTTAACTTATTTGTAATATGTGTTGATTTTTTATCATACATATTTCGATTTCAAAGTATTTCAATGAACTAATTTTGTGAATTTTATGGGATTTTATAGGATGTTAAAACACCAAGTTTTAAATCCTCAATTATCCCTGTCTGGCCTTCTGACGGATGATTGGTCGCTAATGTTGCATATTTAATATCATATTTTCATACTTATTTTAGAAAAAGCCTGCATTGTCCTAATTAAATGTTGAATTTATTTGCAGGCCCATTCTTTAAGGAGATGAAGAGAAATGAGCCCAAAGCCCACCAAAATTCTGAATTAATCAGAATTAATTCACACTCAGTAAATCAGGGAAAAATCAAGAGGTTGAAAACTGGTTGAGAAGAATCCTCTCAGAATCGATCGGTGAAGCAAAGATCAAGCAAGTTTGATTCAGATTCTGACTGGATACATTTTAGTATTCGAATCATAACTTTTGCTACAGAATCTCAATTCTGATGATTCAAGATGATCCAGAAAGCAGACTGACAGAGCTACAACTCTTATGTTGGTCATTATTTCTAATTCAGTCAGTTGTTAAGTGATATTCAGCAATCAACAAGCCAACAAACAGCAGATCAGAACTGAATATCCACCTCTACCCCCTCCATTTCTCCTATAAATACCTGCACTCAAAGGTAAAAGGGGCACCATGCAGAGATAGGACTTAGCCAAGCTTTTCATTTCTAGGTTTAGGTTTTTAGCCTTTCTTTTTATGTAATTTTAGTTTTCATTTATGTAATTCAGAGGAGATCGACTTTCATCGAAGAACAAGACTGAAGCTTGAGCTGGAGTGACACCGGTGTAAGACTTATTTCTTTTCTTTGATTGTAATGAAATCGAATCGATGTTCTTTTGTGTTTGTACTTCTTTTTAGTCTTCTCCTTCTTCTTCTTTTCTATTTTACTTTTCTTTTTCGTACAATCGTCTTCCAAGTGAGTCTAAAAGCATCGAAAGAGCCTTGCCATTGCGAGTGCCACCGATAGCTCATGACGATGGAATAGAGTCTCTCTCTGTATCATTTCATTCTTGAAGTAGTCTTGATGATGTAATGTGGACGAAGACAATACTCAAATCTTATGGGCTATGCGCTGAATGCCTCCACTTCAAGGTAAAATCGTCGCTGAAGACTCAAGGTAAGCTTTTGACGAAAAGAAGGTAAGCAATTGTTTTTTATTTCTTTTCTTTCATTTCTGTAAATTAAAACACAATACCTCTTCTAAATCATCCTTTTCACCTCCTTGTCGCTTTCTTTCGCCGTTTTCTGATTTTTTCACCCTCTTCATCTTTCATATTCTTCTAACTTTAACTATAACTTTCTTTTTCTTTTTCTTAACTTTAAAAACAGAGAAGAACTTTCGCTTATATTCATAACGATTTCAATAAAAACTGTAAAGCTTCCATCGCAAACCCTCCTTGTGGATCACGACCCGCATAGCCACTTACTATAGCGGAAGAATTGAGCACTTGCACATTCTCTTTTTAAGTTCTATAATCTCGTATTTTTTGTGCAGGTTTAGCCTCAATCAAATTTTGGCGCCGTTGCCGGGGAGGGTAACATGTTTTTTATTGAAATCTGAAATTTTTTTTTTTTTTTTTGAAATCTGAATTTTTTTTAGAGCTAAACAAATTTTCTTCTCTGTTGCAGGTTCAGGGCAAGCAAGTAGTAGAAATAAAGGATTGCAGAAACATATAAGTGGTCTTAGGTCTTTGTTTCAAAAAAACAGAGACCAAGGACCCTCTGAATTGCCGCGCTTTCGTGGCTTTTGTCGCGTTTTCGCGGCAAGGAGGAGTGCACTACTAACCATCTTTTTGCAGGGCAGCTTGCTTTGCAAAATTCTAGCTTTCTGCAACTCTATTTTCTTTTATATGCCATACATTAAACCTGCTAATAATCAACAGTAAAAGATTCGTTGAAAGTTAAAAATTGATTAGACATTTGCATTCTAGGCACAAGTCTTTTCAATTCTTTTACTTTACTGTTGAAGAGAGCTGGAGACAAGGTATGTATGCATAGCATATAGTTTAGGAAACATTCTTGGGTGATTTTGCTTTTGAATGCTACTTTTCTATATCTTGCACACTTGCACGAATCAATTCTAAGGGCAAAACCCAAATCTAGATAAGGTGGGGATTTGATCACCCTTCCTTAGCCAAAAAACCATCTCCAAGCACTCACTAACCCAAGCCTAACTTAAAATGAGTAGACGTTGGCCCTAGGGACATCTCGGACTCAATTAGGAGATTATCCTAAGGGGGAAAAATGTTGAAATCTAACTCCTGCAAAATCAGTGTCTAGGAAAGGGATTGAGGGCCGAAAGCCCGAAGGTTGGTGGTTATTTAATTAAGGAACGTCTTTGACGGAAAAACTCCCACCAACCTTGCCCTGACCTGGCTGATTAGCTTGTGGTTAAAGTCTACATTAGACCTCCCGTGGACAGTCTAACCAGTTAGGAGTCGTCTAGGTCCTAAGTCTACCCTAACTTAGGCTAGAATTTTTTCTTTTTTGTTTGTTTATTTGTTTGTTTTTCTTTGTTTGTATTCTATTGTGTGATATGGACTATAATAATAATATTTTCAACTGCAATAATAATCCATATTACACACCGACTTCATTTTCGGATATTACCAACCCGGCATATCATAACTTTGACCAACCTAGTGTGCCGGATTGGTCTTATCCGAATCAATATGACCCATACCCCCCATCTAATAACTATAATTTCCATAATGATTTCAACTCTTCACCGAGTCAGTGGGGATTCACCTCCCCCGAGCATAATTTCCAACCACCTTGCCCTCCTTCTCCACCCAGTCCACACTATGTTCAAGATTCATACTCAGTTCCACCCGTCCAAATAGGAAACCATCAATTATGGAAATGAGTATGCGTGAGTCCAAACACAAATCCCAAAAATCTGATGGACTCACAATTTCACTACCACTTCCAAGACAATTCTTCATCTTTTCATCAAAACAATGAACCTATCAACTATGAAAAGATGCTTGAAGCCATGACTCAGGCTCAAAACACTCGTAATCGTGACATAGATATGATGGTCGAATCTCTACGTTCCCACCGTCCTGATGTCACTAACTATTCTGTTAGAGCCGAAGAGTCATGTAGTTTTGGAAATCAAGATTCCATTTCAGAACAACCACTTGAACTTGCCCAAACTCCAAATTTTGAAAAAGATATTGATAGTTTAGCAAGTTTTCCTTTTCCTGAAATAGAACTTGAGAATGAATATGATCTTGAACCCCAACTTAGTGATTCAATGCTTCTTCCTGATTCAATAATGACTCCGGTATCTTCACCTGATTTTGATCTTTTCCCCGAGTCAACATTGGATCCTGTACAATCCATAATGAAATTGAATCACCCATCTGTGAGGATCATATTGAACTTGACCAATTATACACTCTTGAAGATCCTATTGACAAATTGGCAAGTTCTCAATTTTTTGATATTGAAGTCAATGAGATATGTGACCTAAATTCTCATATCTGTGATCCAGTTCAACTTTCTGAATCAATCTTGACTCCTGTTGTGTTACCAAACTTGAGTAATGTTTTAGAGTCAGTTTTGATTCCTCCACCTATCATTCATGAACTGGAATCACCCACATTAAGTCACATTCCATTGTTAGAAAATACATGTGGACTGGAGTTTCAACTTCTTGACTTGGACCCAATTTCTGAACCTATTTCGACTCCTGAACCTTTACTTGACTTAAGTCACCTTCCTGAGTCGGTATTAGTTCCTGTTCTTCCTGAGTCCAAGTCAACTGTTCTATTCTGGGACGAGGTGGTTGACAAATTTGACTCCGAAATCAATTATGGAATTTGGAAATTAGATGGGGTTAAATTTTTAATAAAACTTCTTAATGGAGTTATCTTTTTAATGGGTTATATTAAAGATATTTCTGGTGGGTTCCTCCGAGACCCAAGAAAAGTTGATTGGGCCATGTTCGTGGACCAATCAGACCACCACCGGAACCACCACCTTAAGGTAACCTTTTCCTTCCCTTTCGTCTTTTTCATGCATCTATGCATTAATTCATACATTGAGGACAATGCATGAGATAGGTGTGGGGGAGGATCTAACATAACTTTTCTTTTTGTTTAAAAAAAAATTGACATTTTTCTTTACTTTTAAAAACTTTTTGAAAAATAGAAACAATATTTTACTTATTTTTGTAAGAAATTAAGTTAATTTTAAGGAATAGGAAAATTCAAATTAGGATTTCTTATACTTGGTCAAAATAAGATTATTTGTTTGATTTTTAGGGTTAGGAAGATAATTTGTCAAAGTAATTTAGTCTTGATCTTTACCTTGATGAAATATGCACACTTCATATACTTACACACTTAGGGTTCAAAAACAAAGATTCTTATGCCTTATAAAAAAAAAGAAAAAAGAAAAAAAAGATAAAGATAAACAAATCTAATTATTGATTAGCTAGGTGCTTTGGCCTAAGAAAGCCTTAGTATTTATGTGAAAGATGATTAGATAAGTTTGAAAAATATATAAAAAAAATCCTCTGATTAAGCTGGGTATTTGTGCCTAATAAAGCATAAGTATTCACGCCTAAAAGAGGTTCATATAATAAAATCCTTAGTTTTGTGGCCTTGTTTGCTCGAGTCCTTAAGTCCTAGGGGTGTTTTTCTCACCTGGTGCCCTAAGACCGTCTGGTTTGGGAGTCATCGATTAAAGGCTTGTTACATGGGCAGATTAGAAAGCCTAAACTAAGGAATAATACCACCAAAAATATATATATATATATAAATAAATAAGGCATAAGAGTTAGAGTTAATGAACCCTTAGTTAAAATTTTCACAGTCACAAGTGCATATGACTTAGGGTAAAGTAATAGACGAGATGAGAAGTACAATTTGACTCCTTACTTTAATTTGATAACAAATTTTTGAATAGAGATTAAGTTTAGGAATGAAAAATTCATTTTTCCTATAACTTATAGATTGCTTAAATCTTACAATATATGTCAAATATTTTTCTCTTTCAAAATGCTTTTCGAAAATACTAACTCTTTATTTCCCTTTCTTTATGGATTTTGTGGGTGCAATCCGCTGAAAACCCTCACGAGACAAAACTCGTCCTCTAGGGGTAACCTAGAGGTTTAACGGCTTGTTGCACATGCTCAGTGCAATCGCGTGACCTGCGAAAGTGGTCTAATAATCCTTAGTATAGTTTAGTGTTTTGCTCGAGGACGAGCAAAAGATAGGTATGGGGGTGTGATTGGTCGCTAATGTTGCATATTAATATCATATTTTCATACTTATTTTAGAATAAAAGCCTGCATTGTCCTAATTAAATGTTGAATTTATTTGCAGGCCCATTCTTTAAGGAGATGAAGAGAAATGAGCCCAAAGCCCACCAAAATTCTGAATTAAATCAGAATTAATTCACACTCAGTAAATCAGGGAAAAATCAAGAGGTTGAAAACTGGTTGAGAAGAATCCTCTCAGAATCGATCGGTTGAAGCAAAGATCAAGCAAGTTTGATTCAGATTCTGACTGGATACATTTTAGTATTCGAATCATAACTTTTGCTACAGAATCTCAATTCTGATGATTCAAGATGATCCAGAAAGCAGACTGACAGAGCTACAACTCTTATGTTGGTCATTATTTCTAATTCAGTCAGTTGTTAAGTGATATTCAGCAATCAACAAGCCAACAAACAGCAGATCAGAACTGAATATCCACCTCTACCCCCTCCATTTCTCCTATAAATACCTGCACTCAAAGGTAAAAGGGGCACCATGCAGAGATAGGACTTAGCCAAGCTTTTCATTTCTAGGTTTAGGTTTTTAGCCTTTCTTTTTATGTAATTTTAGTTTCATTTATGTAATTCAGAGGAGATCGACTTTCATCGAAGAACAAGACTGAAGCTTGAGCTGGAGTGACCGGTGTAAGACTTATTTCTTTTCTTTGATTGTAATGAAATCGAATCGATGTTCTTTTTGTGTTTGTACTTCTTTTTAGTCTTCTCCTTCTTCTTCTTTTCTATTTTACTTTTCTTTTTCGTACAATCGTCTTCCAAGTGAGTCTAAAAGCATCGAAAGAGCCTTGCCATTGCGAGTGCCACCGATAGCTCATGACGATGGAATAGAGTCTCTCTCTGTATCATTTCATTCTTGAAGTAGTCTTGATGATGTAATGTGGACGAAGACCAATACTCAAATCTTATGGGCTATGCGCTGAATGCCTCCACTTCAAGGTAAAATCGTCGCTGAAGACTCAAGGTAAGCTTTTGACGAAAAGAAGGTAAGCAATTGTTTTTATTTCTTTTCTTTCATTTCTGTAAATTAAAACACAATACCTCTTCTAAATCATCCTTTTCACCTCCTTGTCGCTTTCTTTCGCCGTTTTCTGATTTTTTCACCCTCTTCATCTTTCATATTCTTCTAACTTTAACTATAACTTTCTTTTTCTTTTTCTTAACTTTAAAAACAGAGAAGAACTTTCGCTTATATTCATAACGATTTCAATAAAAATGTAAAGCTTCCATCGCAAACCCTCCTTGTGGATCACGACCCGCATAGCCACTTACTATAGCGGAAGAATTGAGCACTTGCACATTCTCTTTTTAAGTTCTATAATCTCGTATTTTTGTGCAGGTTTAGCCTCAATCAACGGACGACCGACTGGTCGACCGAGTCAGAAGTTGGTCGATAGAGCGATTAACTGATGTGTATAGAAATGTGCACAAGCCCTGGCTTGAGGGCGGTTGATCGGGTGGTCGACTGATCGAGAGAGTTTACTCTTTGGATCTGGCCCAAGTCGACCGAGCGGTCGTTCGACCAGATAGCAGTGCTCTTTAGTTCTAGCCTCGGTCTACCAACAGGTCAAGACCTGTAGTGCAGTCGACCGGGCGGTCGACAGACAACCCCAACGGTCATAAATATGACCGTTGGCCAGTTGACCGGCTAGTCTACCTACAGGTCATCTGGCCTGGGGATTTGCCCCAACGGCTAGTTTTGTAGCTCTATAAAAAGGGGCTATTTTAGCTAGTTTTAAACAAGATTTTGGAGAAGTTTTTGAGCCAATTTTTCCTATCTCTTTTAGGGTTTTTCTCCACATGTTTTTGGGCTAAAACTTCCATATCAAAAAGAGAGTTTTTAAGAGTGTTTTCAAAAGAGATTTCTGAGTTTTTCACCACTCAATCTATCTTGTTTTCTCACAAAAGCTTGAGCTTTCCCTTGCTATATTCGTCCTATAGGATACTTGTTGTGAGAGTTATTTTGGTGATTAAAGTGTAGAGATCACCAAGAGTTCATCTTTGTATTTTAGGAGGTGGATATGTGGGCTCGTGTTGTGATGAGTTCTTGTGGGAGCTCGGTGTGGAGGTGCGACCTGGCAAGCTGGTGTGCTTGCATGTGTTGTTCTTACGGGAACAAGTGAGGGACTTATGGGTCCAAGAGTTCTTGAGGAAGCTCATTGTAGGTGGTGCGGCACCGAGTGATCTTGCAGGATATTTTAGTGGAAATCCTTCGTTGTGTTGAAGGCAGGGACGTAGAGCAAGTATGCTCAAATCTCGAAACAAATCTCCCGTGTTTGCGATTGCTCATCTTTCTCACTTGTCTCTATATTTTGCATGTGCTTATTGTTTATATCTTTTACTTGCTTGATAGTTTTGTGCTTATTGATATATGCTTGGGATTGTTTACTCACACTTGTATTCAACTAAGAGAGCTATAGTGGCACCTCAACTCTTAATCTAGAGGAATCTTGAGGAGATAATCCAGAGCCCTTCACGGGGAATTCGACTACACTCTTGCGTTATACGTTGTGACTAGCTTAATAGTTTTTAATTTCATATTGTTTGCATTAGATTAGCTTATCACCTATTCACCCCCCTCTAGGTGACTTATAGAAACATGTCACGACAATTTACAAACCACACTCTTAGTTCAAATAAGAGTAGCTGAAAGCCGTACCTAGAAGCAGCTGGTTCAGCAAGGCGAGCAAGCAGAGGAAAACATCGCCAAGGTTAAGGGAAAAGAAAGCAAGCTTAGACCCGAGAAGTCGACAAAGCGCACGCCAAAAGCATCTTTTCAAGCTAAAATGAAGAACACGCTGGCAACAGAGATGAAGTCTCCCTTTAAGCCCCAACCGTCTAGAGGTGGTAGTTCTTCGAACCAGCCACACATCAACAAGCAGTACTCTTTCAAGGACGAGCATGTTGATTCGTTGTTCAAGTTGCTCAACAAGAGCAACCGAATGAAACCTCCTGAAGCTAAACGTTCTGAGGAGGTGGAAAGACTGACAATCCCAATTACTGCTTGTACCATAAGATGCTAGGATACCCTACCAAGAGTTGCTATATTTCAAAGACATCCTCTAAGTTTTGATTGATGCAGAGGTACTCAAGCTCCGCCCAGAGTAGAAGATGACAACTAACATGACGTTATTTCTTCAGTTGGGGTATAGCCTCCAAAGCTAGTCGGAGTAGTCCCCATCCTGAAAGGGAAACTAAGGGTAATCAACACAGGCCCACACCACCAGCGGGAGAAAGATTTCATACCTGTTCCTACTTCTAAGGAGAGACCGTGTAGGTTCATCCCGACCTCATCGAAGGCCAACAATGTACTACCATTACCAATAGAAGTCCAAAGGTTTAGCAAAAGCCTCACCTTGTTATGTGGTGTGTACTTCCTCCATGGAAGCAAACACTAATGTCCCCTCACCAACTAATTCTAAGGAGGAGACAATGTCCTTGCGGCAGAGCCGAATGCACCGCTCGTAGTAGGGACTCGTTCGGGTCAGTCATAATTGAAGAAGTACGATGAAGTGGTGGTAAATCTACCAAACCCACCCAAGAGCCAACAAAGCAATTTATGAAGCAACCTGTGGAGAAACAAAAAGAGCTTCAATATACCAAAACTCTCCCAAAAGACAAAGCGGAGGGATCTTCAACACCTTACCGCTTTTATGTTTTGGCTTAGCTGGCCAACATCCCAATCAGGATTACCCTCTATGAGCTATTGAGACTATCCAATCAACAAGAAAAGCTCTTAGAGAAGCTTTAGCTGATGCTGAGGCCTTCATGGCCCTCGTTCTGGCTAAACTAGAGGAGGAAGATAAAGAAAATTGCCTCCACGTCTCTCAATATGTCCCCTGCATAATCTTCACTCCAGATGACATACAGGTCAACGGGAAGCATGATAGGTGATTGAGATTTACCTGCACGCAAAATATAATATATTAGATTTAAGAATTAGAGATGTGCAAGGTGCTCAATTCTAATCCGCGGTAGCAATGATTATGCGGGTCGTGATCCTCAGGGAGGGACTAGCGATGGAAGCGTTTAAGTAAGTTTCTCTAAAAATTATTTTCTTTTAGTTATTAAAAGGAAAATAGAAATAATATTTAAAGTTAGGTTAGGAAGAAGGCGTAGATTAAGAAGATGAAAAAGTGATAATTACAATGAGATGGGAAAGAAAGAATTTGAAGGAGAGGTGTTGGTGACTTAATCTAAAACAAGAAAATAGAATAAACACTTACCTTCGTATGGTTGATGAATTACGTGAAAACCTAACACGTTCTACCTTGCTTTGGAGGCATTTGAACGCATAAACCATAGGATCGATCTCAGTCCCCAGTTCGCATTATATCATCAAGTTGGGCAAGAATGAAGTGATACGTACCTTGAGGAGGAGAACATCTCCATGAAGTATCGTTGGCACCACCAAGATTCGTTATACTTCTGCTTTGGAAATCACTTGTATGCTCATCAAAGACCAACAGAAATAAATAGAAAAGGAAAAGAAAATAAAAAGGAAAATAAAGCAATGACACAAAAATAAATGTTACCTTTATACTTGATACAATGGAAGAGAAGAGGAGCATACATCGGTGTCACTCTCAACATAGCCCTCTCCCTCACTTACATAAAAATTACAAAAAGCAAAGAAAACCTAAACTACAAGCCTAAGAAAACCCTAGATTGGCCCTCTACTTTTCTGGACGCCCTTCTCGGTTGCACTGCAGGGGTATTTATAGGTGCAGAAGGAAGTAGAGTCTCAGAACGACTTCTCCACGAAAACCTGTACCCTGGCTTATCCATACTGCCGCGGAAACGCGGCTTGGGCCGCGTTTCCGCGGCCAAAGTGTGGCGGCTGGCCACGCGCTTTGGCGCGTGGCCTCCCCTGGTCCATCCATCTGGGTATATGCTTCTGGAAGCTGCATCCTGACTCTTTATTTGGATTTCCGAGATAACTTAGAAATCAAGTTACCCTAAATCCAAATCCCTTCAAAAACGAATCTCATCCTTGCACTCTTATTATCCTCATCCACCAGGCATTTAGGGTAGAATAGAATTCTATCCGTTCCCTCTTTGTAGTATTTGCAATTATTACAATTTGTATTTGCACTTTTGACTTCTTGTAATTGCACTTTTGCACCTGGGCTTGGACTTGGGCTTGGATATGGGCTTTTGGGCTTCATTAAGCTTTAATTCTTTATTTAATTCAATACTGAAGGCCTGCACACATTAAATAACAAAATATTAGTAAATGTGCATTATTATATGAATAAATTGAAAATGTGATGGTAAATATGATGACAATTATGCATTTTTCACTACCAATCACACCCCCACACTTATCTTTTTGCTCGTCCTCGAGTAAAAAATCAAAAAGAAAAAAGAAAAACTAAACTAGCTAACTCACTTTCGTAGGAATCACGATTGCACTTAGCACGTGCAACAAGTCGTTAAACCTCTAGGTTACCCTAGAGGACGAGTGTTGTCTCGTGAGGGTTTTCAGCGGATTACACCCACAAAATCCATAAAAAGGAAAATATTTGAAATACTTTTGAAGAGACTAAATAGTCTATAAGTTTTAGGATTATCATTTTTATTCATTCTTTAAACTTTAGTCTTTATACAGTAAATTGTTTTCCATTTTAGGTAAGATTTAAAATTGAATTTCTAATATAGTCTTTCGTTACCAAAAATCATATGCATCCTTATGAATTTTGCTAGGAATTCCTTAACTTGGACTCTCATGCCTCTTTATTATTTTTATAACTTCATCTAATTTTCTTTCGTGTAAGTATCAAGGCTTCTTGAGCCCTCATACCTAACTAATTGACTATTAGATTTGTTAATATAATTTTTTTTTTTTTTAGCATGTATAACTCATCTAATTTTCTTTCGTGTAAGTATCAAGGCTTCTTGAGGCCCTCATACCTAACTAATTGATTAATAGATGTGTTAATACATGTATAATATTTCTCAGTTTTCTTAGGCTTTCTAATCCACCCATGTAGCGAACTTAAAGTCGGTGGCTCCCAAACCGGTAGGTTTTAGGGCACCAGGTGAGAAAACACCCCGCGGACTCAAATTCGAGTGAACTAGGCCACAAAACTAAGGACTTTATTTTATTTTGAACTCACCTTTAGGCGTGAATACTTATGCTTCTTGAGGCACATGTATCCAGCTTAATTGGTGATTGAATTTTTTATTTTAATAAATTTTTTATGAGGCACAAGGGTCTTTGTCTTAGAATCCTAGATATGCATTAGGTATGCACATTTCATTAAGGTAAAAAATAAGACTAACTACTTATTCAATTTCTCCTCCTATACCTAAAAATTAAACAATTATTTATTTTGACTAAGTTTTTAGAAATCCTAATCATGATTTTCCTAATTTTTAAGACTAACTTAGATTTCTTTCAAAAGATAAATCAAAATATTGTCCCTTTTTTTGTTTTTTAATATCTTTTTTTTAAGTAAATTTTTATTAGTTTCTACCTATGTTAGTATGTTAGTAAAGCCTCCCCCCACACTTATCTCATGCATTGTCCTCAATGTATGAAGAATGCATGTATGCATGAAAAGGAAGAAAGGGAGGCAGATGTTACCTCAAGGTGGTGGTTCCGGTGGTGGTCTAATTGGGCCAAGCGTTGCTACCCAATCAAGATAATGTGGTATTTCACAGAGGAACCCACCAAAAATTCCCTTGTATAACCCACTTGAATGTATGTGTGATCATTTTTTAATTCCACCCCATCAAATTTTCAAATTTATAATTATTTTCAGAGTCAATTGTGTCAACCGCCTTGTCCAAAATGGAGTGTGAAAAGATTGAATGATGGACTTGGACGTCATAAGTATGGGAACGAATACCGACTCAGGAAAGAAACTTAAATCAAGTAAGGGTTCAGGAGTCGGGCTAGGTTCAGGAAGTGGGTCCAAATCAATAAGTTGAAACTCAAGTCCACAATCATCTTCCCACAATGGAATGTGACTCAATAATGGTGATTCAAGTTCAGGTATGATAGGTGTGGGGATCAAAACTGACTCTAAAAGATTACCTAAGTCGGGTAATAAAACAGGAGTCAATAATGATTCGGGAATTTGAACTTGATCACAGATTTGAGAATCTAGGTCACATATCTCATTGAACTCAATATCATAAAAATTAGAACTTGCCAATTTATCCATGGGACTTTCAAAATTGCACAATTGGTCAAGTTCAATATGATCATCAAAAATGGGTGATTCAAATTCATGATGAATTGGCACAGGATCCAATGTTAACTCGGGAAAAGTAAAATCAGGTGGAGACATCGGAGTCATTATTGAGTCAGTAAATAAAATTGAATCACCGGGTGGAAGATCATGATCATATTCATGCTCAAGTTCTATTTCAGGAAAGGAAAAACTTGCCAAGTTATCAAAATTTGAAGTTTCGGTAAGTTCACATGATGGCACTGAATTAGAATCTTGTTGTCCAAAGCAACTTGGTTCGTCGGCTCTAAGAGAGTGGTCAGCGATATTGAAATGGCCGAACAGTGAGAGCGTAAAGATTGAACCATCATATATATATCATGATCACGGGCTAATCTAGCCTGAGTCATGGCTGCAAGCATCCTTTCATAGTTGATAGGTGCATCATGTGTGATTGGACTTGAAAGGATGAAGTGTAATCGTGATGAAGTTGGGAGTCGGTGGACTCACGCATAATCATGTCTGCGATTGATGGTAATTGTTGCTTGGACTCATGCATACTTATCATTTCCTGGATAGATGGTAGTCTATTCTGACTGGGTGGATCTAAGTATGAATCTGGGAATATTGTGGACAAGGTGGAGACGGAGGACAAGTCGGTTGAAAATTGGACTCGGGGGAATCGAAACTCCATGAACTCTGTGAAGAGTTGAAAGTATGAAAATTATGGTCATAAGATGGGGGGTATGGGTTATATTCATTCGGATAAGACCATTCCGGCACACTAGGTTGGTCAAAGTTGTGATATGCCGGGTTGGTAAAATCCAAAAAATAGTTAGGTGTGTAATATGGATTAAAATTGGAAAAAATATTATTATATGCCATATCACACCAACACAAACAAAGAAAAACAAAACAAACAAATAAACAAACAAAAAAGAAAAAATTCTAACCTAAGTTAGGGTAGACCTATGACCTAGACGACTCCTAACTGGTTAGACTGTCCACGGGAGGTAGGGTGCAGACTTTGACCACAAGTTAATCAGCCAGGTCAGGGCAAGAGTGGTGGGAGGTTTTCCGTCAAAGACGCTCCTTAATTAAATAACCACCAATCTTCGGGCTTTCGGCCCTCAATCCCCTTCCTAGACACTGATTTGGCAGGAGTCAATTTCCAACACTATTCCCCCTTAGGATAATCTCCTAATTGAGTCCGAGATGTCCCTAGGGCCAACGTCTGCTTAATTTTAATTAGGCTTGGGTTAGTGAGTGCCTGGAATCTGATTTTTGGGTCAAGGAAGAGTGATGAAATCCCCACCTTATCTTGTTAATGGGTTATGCCTTAGAATAAATTTGTGCAAGTGTACAAAATATGTAAATAAGATTCACTCAAAGCATGAAAATCAACCAAGAGATGAGTCCTATTCTACATGAAATGCGAACGTACCTTGCTCCAGCACTCTTCAACAGTAAAAAAAGGAATTGAAAAGACACGTGCCTAGGATGCAAACGTCTAATCAATTTTTATCTTTTACAACAAATATTTTACTGTTGAATTAATTAGCAGTATACAGGTTTATCACAGAACAAATTTTAACAGAGCAGAAAACAAATCTTGCACTTTTTAGCAACCTGCAGAAAGATACGTCAGTAGTTCACTACTATTGTCGCGGATCCGCGGCTATTGCCGCGTTTGCGCGGTAGACGAGTAGGCTCTGCTGCTCTACCTTCAAAGGCAGAGGCACAGAGTTGCTATATGTCCACTTCTGCTGTTGTTTTTCTGTTCTCCAAACCTGCAAACAGAAAAGAATAAACGAATTAGTTAATAATTTTTTTTATTATTAGAGAATAACTTACAGTCCCTCCCGGCTACGGCGCCAAAATTTTGAATGAGATTTACCTGCACGCAAAATATAATATATTAGATTTAAGAATTAGAGATGTGCAAGGTGCTCAATTCTAATCCGCGGTAGCAATGGCTATGCGGGTCGTGATCCTCAGGGAGGGACTAGCGATGGAAGCGTTTAAGTAAGTTTCTCTAAAATTATTTTCTTTTAGTTATTAAAAGGAAAATAGAAATAATATTTAAAGTTAGGTTAGGAAGAAGGCGTAGATTAAGAAGATGAAAAAGTGATAATTACAATGAGATGGGAAAGAAAGAATTTGAAGGAGAGGTGTTGGTGACTTAATCTAGAACAAGAAAATAGAATAAACACTACCTTCGTATGGTTGATGAATTACGTGAAAACCTAACACGTTCTACCTTGCTTTGGAGGCGTTTGAACGCATAAATTATAGGATCGATCTCAGTCCCCTGTTCGCATTATATCATCAAGCTGGGCAAGAATGAAGTGATACGTACCTTGAGGAGGAGAACATCTCCATGAAGTATTGTTGGCACCACCAAGATTCGTTATACTTGTGCTTTGGAAATCACTTGTATGCTCATCAAAGACCAACAGAAATAAAATAGAAAAGGAAAAGAAAATAAAAAGGAAAATAAAGCAATGACACAAAAATAAATGTTACCTTTATTACTTGATACAATGGAAGAGAAGAGGAGCATACATTGGTGTCACTCTCAACTTAGCCCTCTCCCTCACTTACATAAAAATTACAAAAAGCAAAGAAAACCTAAACTACAAGCCTAAGAAAACCCTAGATTTGGCCCTCTACTTTTCTGGACGCCCTTCTCGGTTGCACTGCAAGGGTAGTTATAGGTGCAGAAGGAAGTAGAGTCCAAAAACGACTTCTCCATGAAAACCTGTACCCTAGCTTATCCATACTGCCGCGGAAACGCGGCTTGGGCCGCGTTTCAGCGGCCAAAGTGTGGCGGCTGGCCACGCGCTTTGGCGCATGGCCTCCCCTGGTCCGCCCATCTGGGTATATGCTTCTGGAAGCTGCATCCTGACTTTTTAATTTGGATTTCCGAGATAACTTAGAAATCAAGTACCCTAAATCCAAATCCCTTCAAAAACGAATCTCATCCTTGCACTCTTATTTATCCTTATCCACCAAGCATTTAGGGTAGAATAGAATTCTATCCTTTCCCTCTTTGTAGTATTTGCAATTATTACAATTTGTATTTGCACTTTTGACTTCTTGTAATTGCACTTTTGCACTGGGCTTGGACTTGGGCTTGGATATGGGCTTTTGGGCTTCATAAGCTTTAATTCTTTATTTAATTCAATACTCAAGGCCTGCACACATTAAATAACAAAATATTAGTAAATGTGAATTATTATATGAATAAATATGAAAATGTGATGGTAAATATGATGACAATTATGAATTTTTCACTACCAATCACACCCCCACACTTATCTTTTTGCTCGTCCTCGAGTAAAAATCAAAAAGAAAAAAGAAAAACTAAACTAGCTAACTCACTTTCGTAGGAATCACGATTGCACTTAGCACGTGCAACAAGCCGTTAAACCTCTAGGTTACCCTAGAGGACGAGTGTTGTCTCGTGAGGGTTTTCAGCGGATTACACCCACAAAATCCATAAAAAGGAAAATATTTGAAATACTTTTGAAGAGACTAAATAGTCTATAAGTTTAGGACTATCATTTTTATTCATTCTTTAAACTTTAGTCTTTATACAGTAAATTGTTTTCCATTTTAGGTAAGATTTTAAATTGAATTTCTAATATAGTCTTTTTCGTTACCAAAAATCATATGCATCCTTATGAATTTTGCTAGGAATTCCTTAACTTGGGCTCTCATGCCTTTTTATTATTTTATAACTTCAACTAATTTTCTTTCGTATAAGTTTCAAGGCTTCTTGAGGCCCTCATACCTAACTAATTGACTATTAGATGTGTTAATATAATTTTTTTTTTAGCATGTATAACTCATCTAATTTTCTTTCGTGTAAGTATCAAGGCTTCTTGAGGCCCTCATACCTAACTAATTGACTAATAGATGTGTTAATACATGTATAATATTTCTCAGTTTTCTTAGGCTTTCTAATCCACCCATGTAGCGAACTTAAAGTCAGTGGCTCCTAAACCGGTAGGTTTTAGGGCACCAGGTGAGAAAAACACCCCGCGGACTCAAATTCGAGTGAACTAGGCCACAAAACTAAGGACTTTATTTTATTTAGAACTCACCTTTAGGCGTGAATACTTATGCTTCTTGAGGCACATGTATCTAGCTTAATTGGTGATTGAATTTTTTTTATTTTAATAAATTTTTTATGAGGCACAAGGGTCTTTGTCTTAGAATCCTAGATATGCATTAGGTATGCACATTTCATTAAGGTAAAAATTAAGACTAACTACTTATTCAATTTCTCCTCCTATACCTAAAAATTCAACAATTTATTTATTTTGACTAAGTTTTTAGACATTCTAATCATGATTTTCCTAATTTTTAAGACTAACTTAGATTTCTTTCAAAAGATAAATCAAAATATTGTCCCTTTTTTTTGTTTTTAAAATATTTTTTTAAAGTAAAATTTGTTAGTTTCTACATATGTTAGTTTGTTAGTAAAGCCTCCCCCCACACTTATCTCATGCATTGTCCTTAATGTATGAATGAATGCCTGTATGCATGAAAAAAAAGAAAGGGGAGGCAGATGTTACCTCAAGGTGGTGGTTCCGGTGGTGGTCTAAATGGGCCAAGCGTTGCTACCCAATCAAGATAATGTCGTATTTCACGGAGGAACCCACCAAAAATTTCCCTTGTATAACCCACTCGAATGTATGTGTGATCATTTTTTAATTCCACCCCATCAAATTTCCAAATTTCATAATTATTTTAAGAGTCAATTGTGTCAACCGCCTTGTCCCAAAATGGAGTGTGAAAAGATGGAATGATTGACTTGGACGTCATAAGTATGGGAACGAATACCGACTCAGGAAAGAAACTTAAATCAAGTAAGGGTTCAGGAGTCGGGCTAGGTTCAGGAAGTGGGTCCAAATCAATAAGTTGAAACTCAAGTCCACAATCATCTTCCCACAATGGAATGTGACTCAATAATAGTGATTCAAGTTCAGGTATGATAGGTGTGGGGTTCAAAACTGACTCTAAAAGAATACCTAAGTCGGGTAATAAAACAGGAGTCAATAATGATTCGGGAATTTGAACTTGATCACAGATTTGAGAATCTAGGTCACATATCTCATTGAGCTCAATATCATAAAAATTAGAACTTGCCAATTTATCCATGGGACTTTCAAAATTGCACAATTGGTCAAGTTCAATATGATCATCAAAAATGGGTGATTCAAATTCATGATGAATTGGCACAGGATCCAATGTTGACTCGGGAAAAGTAAAATCAGGTGGAGACACCGGAGTCATTATTGAGTCAGTAAATAAAATTGAATCACCGGGTGGAAGATCATGATCATATTCATGCTCAAGTTCTATTTCAGGAAAGGAAAAAACTTGCCAAGTTATCAAAATTTGAAGTTTTGCAAGTTCACATGATGGCACTGAATTAGAATCTTGTTGTCCAAAGCAACTTGGTTCGTCGGCTCTAAGAGAGTGGTCAGCGATATTAGAAATGGCCGAACGGTGAGAACGTAAAGATTGAACCATCATATCTATATCATGATCACGGGATAATCTAGCCTGAGTCATGGCTGCAAGTATCCTTTCATAGTTGATAGGTGCATCATGTTGTGATTGAAAGGATGAAGTGTAATCGTGATGAAGTTGTGAGTCGGTGGACTCACGCATAATCATGTCTGCGATTGATGGTAATTGTTGCTTGGACTCATGCATACTCATCATTTCCTGGATAGATGGTAGTCTATTCTGACTGGCTGGATCTGAGTATGAATCTTGGGAATATTGTGGACAAGGTGGAGACGGAGAACAAGTCGGTTGAAAATTGGACTCGGGGGAATCGAAACCCCATGAACTCTGTGAAGAGTTGAAAGTATGAAAATTATGGTCATAAGATGGGGGGTATGGGTTATATTCATTCAGATAAGACCATTCGGCACACTAGGTTGGTCAAAGTTGTGATATGCGGGTTGGTAATATCCGAAAAATAGTTAGGTGTGTAATATGGATTAAAATTGGAAAAATTATTATTATATGCCATATCACACCAACACAAACAAAGAAAAACAAAACAAACAAATAAACAAACAAAAAAGAAAAAATTCTAACCTAAGTTAGGGTAGACCTATGACCTAGACGACTCCTAACTGGTTAGACTGTCCACGGGAGGTAGGGTGCAGACTTTGACCACAAGTTAATCAGCCAGGTCAGGGCAAGAGTGGTGGGAGGTTTTTCGTCAAAGACGTTCCTTAATTAAATAACCACCAATCTTCAGGCTTTCGGCCCTCAATCCCCTTCCTAGACACTGATTTGGCAGGAGTCAATTTCCAACACTGTTCCCCTTAGGATAATCTCCTAATTGAGTCCGAGATGTCCCTAGGGCCAACGTCTACTTAATTTTAATTAGGCTTGGGTTAGTGAGTGCTTGGAATCTGATTTTTGGGCCAAGGAAGGGTGATAAAATCCCACCTTATCTTGTTAATGGTTATGCCCTTAGAATAAATTTGTGCAAGTGTACAAAATATGTAAATAAGATTCACTCAAAGCATGAAAATCAACCAATAGGTGAGTCCTATTCTACATGAAATGCGAACGTACCTTGCTCCAGCACTCTTCAACAGTAAAATAAAGGAATTGAAAAGACACGTGCCTAGGATGCAAACGTCTAATCAATTTTTATCTTTTACAACAAATATTTTACTGTTGAATTAATTAGCAGTATACAGGTTTATCACAGAACAAATTTTAACAGAGCAGAAAACAAATCTTGCACTTTTTAGCAACCTGCAGAAAGATACGTAAGTAGTTCACTACTATTGTCGCGGATCCGCGGCTATTGCCGCGTTTGCGCGGCAGATGAGTAGGCTCTGCTGCTCTGCCTTCTAGGGCAGAGGCACAGAGTTGCTATATGTCAACTTCTGCTATTGTTTTTCTGTTCTCCAAACTTGCAAACAGAAAAGAATAAACGAATTAGTTAATAATTTTTTTTATTATTAGAGAATAACTTACCGTCCCTCCCCGGCAACGGTGCCAAAATTTGATTGAGATTTACCTGCACGCAAAATAAAATATATTAGATTTAAGAATTAGAGATGTGCAAGGTGCTCATTTCTAATCCGCGGTAGCAATGGCTATGCGGGTCGTGATCCTCAGGGAGGGACTAGCGATGGAAGCGTTTAAGTTTCTCTAAAAATTATTTTCTTTTAGTTATTAAAAGGAAAATAGAAATAATATTTAAAGTTAGGTTAGGAAGAAGGCGTAGATTAAGAAGATGAAAAAGTGATAATTACAACGAGATGGGAAAGAAAGAATTTGAAGGAGAGGTGTTGGTGACTTAATCTAAAACAAGAAAATAGAATAAACACTTACCTTCGTATGGTTGATGAATTACGTGAAAAACTAACACGTTCTACCTTGCTTCGGAGGCATTTGAACGCATAAACTATAGAATCGATCTCAGTTCCCTGTTCGCATTATATCATCAAGCTGGGCAAGAATGAAGTGATACGTACCTTGAGGAGGAGAACATCTCCATGAAGTATCGTTGGCACCACCAAGATTCGTTATACTTGTGCTTTGGAAATCACTTGTATGCTCATCAAAGACCAACAGAAATAAAATAGAAAAGGAAAAGAAAATAAAAAGGAAAATAAAGCAATGACTCAAAAATAAATATTACCTTATTACTTGATACAATGGAAGAGAAGAGGAGCATACATCGGTGTCACTCTCAACATAGCCCTCTCCCTCACTTACATAAAAATTACAAAAAGCAAAGAAAACCTAAATTACAAGCCTAAGAAAACCCTAGATTTGGCCCTTTACTTTTCTGGACGCCCTTCTCGGTTGAACTGCAGGGGTATTTATAGGTGCAGAAGGAAGTAGAGTCCCAGAACGACTTCTCCACGAAAACCTGTACCTGGCTTATCCTTACTGCCGCGGAAACGCGGCTTGGGCCGCGTTTCCATGGCCAAAGTGTGGCGGCTGGCCACGCGCTTTGGCGCGTGGCCTCCCCTGGTCCGTCCATCTGGGTATGTGCTTCTGGAAGCTGCATCCTGACTCTTTATTTTGGATTTCCGAGATAACTTAGAAATCAAGTTACCCTAAATCCAAATCCCTTCAAAAACGAATCTCATCCTTGCACTCTTATTTATCCTCATCCACCAAGCATTTAGGGTAGAATAGAATTCTATCCTTTCCCTCTTGTAGTATTTGCAATTATTACAATTTGTATTTGCACTTTGACTTCTTGTAATTGCACTTTTGCACCTGGGCTTGGACTTGGGCTTGGATATGGGCTTTTGGGCTTCATTAAGTTTTAATTCTTTATTTAATTCAATACTCAAGGCCTGCACACATTAAATAACAAAATATTAGTAAATGTGCATTATTATATGAATAAATATGAAAATGTGATGGTAAATATGATGACAATTATGCATTTTTCACTACCAATCAATAGGCCCCTGTACTTCACAGGGTATATTGGATCATCTGAGGTGAGTCGTATTTAGGTGGATCCAGGATCTGCATTGAGCATCATGCCCCTCCGGGTCATGCAGCACTTAGGAATCCCTACTTATCGATTGAGCACCACTCAAACTATCATTTATGGCTCAACGCTAATGGTACGCGCCAGATAGGGAAGATCAAACTCAAATGCCAGATCGGGGACCTGAGATCCGAGGTGACATGCTATGTTATTTGACGCTGACGCTTCGTATAACTTGCTACTGGGACGACCATGGATTCATCTCAACTCCATCATCCCCTCTACTCTCCATCAAGTCATGAAGTATGTTGACGGAGATGAAAAAGTCTGAATGTTGATTACTAATTAGTCTCTAATTTTGCATAATTTTCATCACATTCTCATATTTATTTCATGTTAAATTCTGCTAATAAAACCTTGCTTGCTTGATTCTAGGTCCATGGTGTGCAAATGAAGAAGAACACCTAAATCACCATTTAATTGGTGATTAAAAGCCTACCAAGTAGCCATTGACTTTAGAGTGAAGATTTTGTCAGCCCAGGGTATCAATTCACGAATCCAAGACATCCAGGAGTCAGACAACAGATTAGGCGACGCACTGCCCAAAGTTAGGCGCGCGCCGCCCTGCCTGGGCCGTGAAAACACGGCCCTGGCCGCGTTTTTGCGGCCCTATGGGTGCGCGCGCGCCCGGGCTTCGGGCCAGGGGTCACCCCCTGGCCCCCCTTTCTCCTGAGGCCTATAAATACCCCCATGGGGTCTGAAGAAGAGCAGATCCAGAGAATAGAGTTGTATTTTTGTGTTTTGTTGCTAGGAATTATAGTTGCTTTAGTTTGTTTCTTCTAGTTTTAGTTTTAGCCATTAGAGTGAAAGAGAGAGTGTGTGTAAGTGTTGTATTTGAAGGGTGACAAGCTAATACAAGTACTACTTCTCTTCCTTCTTTCCATTTGCTTGTCTTTGCCATTTACTTTTACTTCCTTGTTGTAGTGTAACTTTTTTCCTCTCACTTCTTTTCTTTTACTTTGTTGTAGTGTAACTCTCTTCCTCTTTACTTCTTTTCCTCTATTTTTTCTTTTACTTTTATGTCTAACTAACTTTTTCATAGCATGGCTAACTAACTACTAACCCACTAATTTCTAACTACTTGATTGATAACCGCATGAGTCAATAGTGTCAAACAAGCCTTGTGCAAACGAGAGCTATAGCATCTTAAGACGAGGGTTCTAACTCTAACTTACCTACAAGTATTTACCTTCGTATATTTCATACTTAAATGATTTTTTGATGATCTATGGGTTTTGTACTTGCTTGTTATTGTAAGTTAGAGACTTTCCTTTTAACTTTGCCGATACCATTAGTGCACTCGTATCTTCCCGTATTCTCGCCTTCTATTGGATCTTGATATGGGAATGTCCATGTTTTTGCCGTGTAAAGCAAAGTTACAGGAAGAACTTTCACTCGATTTCCACGTGAATAGTTCCAATGCAGAAGGGTTGTGTTCGCCTATGATCCATCGTGAGGCTATCTTCCAAAAGTTAGAAATTAGTGGGAGCACTTAGTAGAAAGTTAGCCATGCATTTTATAACTAAGAAAAAAATTCACGTTTACAAACCACTAAAATATTTTTCCAACAATTCTTAAAAACAACTTGTTTTCACTTTTCAATTCTTTATTTGGAAACAAGAACTTTCTTTCTTCTTGAACTTTGAAGCCGCATCAAGCTTCCATCGCTCTCCCTCCTTGTGGATACGACCCGTATAGCCACTTCGCTACTATGGAAGAATCGCAAAAGCAGTAACATCAACCCACACTCTTGTTACATATTCTTGTACTTGCTTTTTGCCGATCAAATTTTGGCGCCGTTGCCGGGGAGGGAACGACTTTGTTGTTCAATACTAAAGATTGTTCTTTGTTTTTGTGTGTAGGAGAAGTACCAAGGAGCTCACTACCACGGGAAGCGAAGGAGGTGGCCAAGGACATTGCGCGAGGATTTATTTGCCCTCGAAAAAATTCGTGTAAAAGCGAATTTTTCCGATTGAAGTACTAACAAACTCGTTTGCAGGGTTGCTGAAAACCGCTAAAAATATTCTTTCTAAATTTTTAGTTTCCTTGGATGCTTCACCTTTATGCATGTATAATAAACTCAATAGAAATTCACTTGTTGCTTAATTGAAATTTGGATTAGACTTTTACATTTAGGGCACGTGTCTATTTCAATTCATTTCAATTTCTGTTGAAGAGTGCTGGAGAAAAGGTACGTGTGCATTTATATAGAATAGGACCAACATTTTGAAGTGATTTACCGCTTTGAGTGTTACCTTGTTGTGAATAAACTGCACACTTGCACAATTGACTTTAAGGGCAAAACCCAAATAAACAAGATAAGGTGGGGATTTCATCACCTTCCTTAGCCCAAAAAATCATCTCCAAGTGCACTCACATTTTCCCAAGCCTTAACTAAAAATCAATAGACGTTGGCCCTAGGGACATCTCGGACTCACTAAGAGATTAACCGAGGTTGAAAATTGTAAGAACTATACTCCTGCAAAATCGGTGTCTAAGGAAAGTGGATTGAGAGGTAAAGCCTCGAAAGCTCCGTGGTTTGGCGTAATTAGGCCCGTGGCTCTGCCGGATACCCCCCCGAGCTTTGCCCTTTCCTGGTCGATTAGCTTGTAGTCGAGTTCCAGCAACAACTTTCCCCGGAGAATCGACCAGTTAGGAGTCGTCTAGGTCCAGGTACCTTAGACTAAGGCTTGTGGTTGTTTTTCTTTCTTTTGTTTGTTTTTGTTCTTTTTTGATGTTTGTTGTCTTCACGTTGTTTGTGGTGTTCTGCATGCAAGAGTGGGTGAGAGATCCGTTAACTTCCAGATTAACAAGAAATACTTCTCTACCCTTGTATCCAGAACTGGTGATGGCGTCACATCAGGATAGATTTTACCCGATCAGAACTTCACTTCCATCTTGCATAAAACTTCCTGAAGCAAATGGAAATAACTTCGAGTTAAAGCCCCAATTCATTAACACTCTTCTCAAATTTCATGGTTTAGAATCGGAGGACGCATACTTCTTTGTTAGGGAATTTGAAGAAGTATGCCTAATGATGCGTATACCCCAGCTAAGAGACGATGCCGTTAGGTTATATTTCATCCCTTTTTCCCTAAAGGACCTAGCTAAGAAATGGTTGTATAGCTTGGCAGCAGATTCAGTCACGACCTAGGATGATTTCGTCAAGGCCTTCATGAAGAAATTCTACCCAATTCACAAAATTGCCCTCATTAGGAAGAATATCATGCAGTTTAAGCAAAACCCGAGCGAACCATTTTGGAGATACTTTGAGCGATTCAAAGATCTCCTAGCTCAGTGCCCTCATCATGGCGTGGAGAAATGGCGTCAGTGCCAGATTCTCTACGATGGTCTAGATTATCAGACTAAGACCCTGTTAGAAACGATGTGTCAGGGAGGGTTCTTACAGATGGATGAGAATTAGGGTTGGGATTTATTTGAGGATTTAGCAGAGAAAACCCTGCAATGAGAGCCAGCCTCAGAAAAGCCTAGGAATTCACAATCTATAGCTTCAAGAGGAGGGCTCCTATCTCTAGAATCATCCATAGCTACCGAGGCTAAGATGCTACCCTAATGAGAAGGATAGAGAATCTAGAAATAAAAGAGCCTGCCAGTGTCAACCAGATCAACCCACCACCAATTCACAATCCGGGTTGTTCATATTGTCAGGCACCAAACCATATCTTTGAAGAGTGCCCCATTTTTCATGCCCAGCAAGTGCCACCGGAACACCTAAACACGGCTTACTCACGGCCGCCTCACAACCCCTACTCACAGACCTGAAATCACCTAGAGGGGGGGTGAATAGGTGATAATGCTAATCTAAAAACTAAATGCAGAATTTAGAACTAATTTAAACAACACACAAGCAAGTATATGATATAGCAATATGAAACAATGCACAAAGTAAATAGAGAGAGAGAGTCAATCGATCAAACGCAAACAACAAGATGTGTTTCGAGGTTCGAGCACCCAGCTCTACATCCCCGCCTTCACCGAGAAGGATTTCCAATCCACTAGTCCACACAGGACTCCCACACAGGGAACCTCCAATGACGATTTTGGGGCAAATACAACCGAGAGTACCTAACTCCTCTCTCAACCAAATACAACCTCTACCGAGGCACCACAATCCACCTCTACACAAGAGGGATATAAAGCCAATACCAACTCCACCTCACCAAGAGGGAGCAAAGCTCAATCTCAACCTCTACCAAAGAGGGAGCTAACCAACAAATAAAGGTTTACAACTTGGTGGTTTACAAAGACCACAAACAATTTCTTTCTCCCACAAACACAAAGATCCCATAGAATAGGATAGTAGATGTAGCTCAAGTGTGAAAAAAAAAACAAAGGAATGGAAAACAAATACTCAAAGAAAATTCTTGGGACAACTAGAAAATAAGATGAAGAAGTTGAATCAAAATTCTTTCCCAAAAATCCTTTTCTTTGATTTTCCAAACCCTAGAAAACCACCAAATAGGTTGTGATCTTTTAAGCCCAAAAACTTATTTTGATTGCTGTGAAAACACTAGAGAGTCAAGGAAAAATTAGCTCTTCAAATCTTAGAGAAAACTGGTCACTAATGGGGTTTATATAGGCCAAAACCTAAAACTAACCGTTGGCTGTATTTTTCAGCCAGCACGGCTGGCGGTCGACCGCTCGGTCGACCGCCAACGGTCATATTTTTAATCGTTGGCTGCTTGCGGTCGACCGGCCGGTTGACCGTAGAAAAAACAGAGAGCAGAGCTCTCTGGTCCGGTCGACCGGCCCAAGTGCCAGGCCAAACGTGCACAGGCTTGTGCACGTCGGTCGACCGCCCGGTCGACCGACTCTGGGTCCTGGTCGATCGGAGCGGTCGATCGCCAGAGCCAGGCTGGGTCTGGGACAGAAAACTGAGTTAAAAATTATTCTAATAAATCCCATAAATCTTCTAAAAATCCATAAAAATAGTTTTATCATTTTACATGGATATACAAACTTGTGATAAATATTTCAAGACAAATATCAAACATTTTGAACCATTTTTGTGTCTTGTAAATATTATCAAAAACCAAAAACTGTATTTTACCAAACTTGAATTTTTCAATATGAAATCTGATTTTTCCTAAAACTCATGAATAGACATATCAAAATAAGTTTGTCTGCGAAGTTAAGCATGCATGTATATAGAATGAATCTACTATACATAAACCATATAAACTTGTTTTGATCTACTATTCATGAAAACAAATATCGGTTAAACCAAAAACCGAAAAACCAATATTCAATACATAAAACGTGTGTGTATTGTGCACTTGAGCATATCAACTATCTAATCTTTATACATGGATCTAAAACACACTAAATTAGGATACCTAAGTCTTCTTGATGAACTCCGTCTTCAAGCCGACTCGGTCCAAAACTCCGTGATCCACGAGCGAGACTCCAACGAGTGCAATATATGATCTTTGATGCTCGAGCTCTTGAATCACCATGTGAAAGCTTCTAAACCATCTTGTTGAAGCTAATCACCTACTAATATCTTGATTAAAGATCTGAAACTAAACATCACAAGATTATTAGTAAACATAACTACATGAGTTAATCATCATCAAAACTAGAGTGGAAGGCCACTGGGCCAACAATCTCCCCCTTTTGATGATGACAAAAATCATGGAGTTATATATGCATGGATTAAAGTTAAGCTTCAAAGAAGCTCCCCATTAACTCATGCATCACAATAAACATAATAAATATGCAATGAATACTAAACATGATTATGCATCAATCATGCATAAAACAAATAAATCTTCAAAACATGCTCTTGATACAAATAAACATAAACACAAACAATACTATTAATTTTTTTTGACAAACAAAACATGCATACAAAAACATGCATATAAACCAAATCCTCTCCCCCTTTTTGTCAATCATCAACAAGGGGTCAAAGTAAAAATAAATCAATAAATTCTTCTCCCCTTTTTGTTCGAAACAAAGAATCAACAAAGGGGTTAAAAGCAAATAAAACAATGTTCTCCCCTTTTTGTCTAAAACATAAATGATGTAAATAAGGGGTGACAATCAATTAAGATACCAATTTAAAAATATGTCAAAGTAGCATCTTGATACCAATTGAAATTAAACAAAATCTTGATACCAATTATGAGTAAACACATAAGCATCTTGATACCAATTTTACCAATTGAAAGTATTTTTCCTTTTTAAACATATGATACCAAATTAAAATCTATTTTCATTAAACATCAAGCTTATCAAAAACACAATTTGTGCTCAAAGATATAGTGATATAATAAGCACAAATAAAATATATATGAGTATAAAAAAAGATGTCAATATTGATACCAATTGAAAGAATCCAATGATACCAATTGAAACAACAATAATATCAAGTGTATACCTCATATCCTATCACCCATTTCATGCCCAAGTTTAAAATGATTTTCACTATAAGGCATACACGTGCATGGTCTCCCATCCAACCGCCCCTAAAAGGTTGGGGTTTTCAAAATTAGGTTTGAAAAATAAAGTATGTTTGAAAAACTCAACCAAAACGAAGAATATCTCAACTAGTTAAATAGAAAATCTTGTTAACTAGTACGAAATCCTTCAAGTAAGGAATAAAACAAAAATATTTTTCATAAAACACATGTAAATCATATGGCACAAATCACTCGAAATCAATAAGGCACATATCATACTCATGAAAATAAAATCATGAGAAACCATTAGATAAACTGAGTGAAAAGGTGTAATGTGAAACATGGCATCATGAAAACATTCAATTAAGCTCATGTGAAATTCCTTATAAATAAAGGTGATCTCAAAAGCTATTCATGCATGTCAATGATCTTATAATCATGGTATTTAACATTATAATCTATAAACATCCAAACCATGAAGTATCAAAACAAAAATCATAATAATAAACATTAAAACATGCTCTAAATAATGATATGAAGGCAAATAAAAAAATTGTGATGCAACGATCACAAAAAATAAGACTAGAAGCTGAATACCCTGTGAAGGGTTCTGAACTCCTACCTCGTGATTCCTCTAGATAAGAGTTTGAGGTGCGTACTGCAATCTTGTTGTATGAGTATTTGATCGACAATATGAATATTAAACAAGTGAATATTGCAATGAATATGAAGAGCAAGTAGATAAAGATGGGAGTTAGAGATTGATACCAAAACCGATGAAGGCACCTCTCTAGTTCTCCAAAACAAGGTGGTCTTCCCACCAAACCTCCCTTGAAAGTGATGCATCCAAATAGTCCTCTTGAAACACGGAACGCATCCACTCCAAGGTATCGCCACTCTCACGTCATGTGAGAGCCCACACCTACATCAAATACAATAGGGGTGGTCTTTGGTACCCATTTCCTTTTGGGTCCATAGGGATTAGTTTTTTTTCTAACCCAAACAAATTTATTTGCCAAATTTATATCATGTATACAATCATAGCAAAACTTAGCAAGGTGGCCCTTACGTCCATAATGTGTACAAGTGTACACATGAGCATACATAGTGTGAAAATTGTGACCGTGAGTAGCATGTGTATGTCGTGGAGGGTGTGCATGCAAAGATGGAACTTGTTTCTTTGAAACAAAGATTCCAAACGTGTATGATTTTAGGCACAATGGCTCAAAGTGGAGACCAAACAATCAACACTTTTATTCAAAATATTTATATCATTTTCAATACTTGAAGATAAAGTGGAGCATGCAATAGATGTGCTAGGTAAATCTATCCTAGCATGGCAAACATGTGTATCTATATCATTTTCAAAGATTTATTTTTATTTAAAACTAAATCTAATTCTTTTGAAATAAAAACAATTCATTTTTCAAAGAATGGTTATCCTTTAAAATAACATCTAATTTTGAAGATAAAACCTCATTGTTTTTCACAACATCATCACAATCATTTTTTCTTTTCAAAAATTCATTTTCCTTTATGGCAAGATCTAGTTGAGATTTAAGTGGTCACGTTCACTACAAATCTCTTCCTTCTCTTGCAAAATTAAATCAAATCTTGAACACAAATCCTCAAATTCTTCTTTTAGTTCACAATTCTTCTTTTTCAAAAGATCACGTTTTTCCAAAAAAATTCAAATTTTGTAGCAAGTTCCATATTTAAACTTTGAACTTCTAAACATCCATGGCAATAGGAACTAGTGCTAGCATCTAGTTGAGATTCTGATTGTAGCTCAAGGGAGTCATTCCCTTGGACCATAAGGCAATGCTCGTCAGACTTGTCTCTCCTAGATCTCCTCATTCTATCAATAGTCTTTGGTAGCTCAGGAGAAATCAAAATGCTCCAAACTGCAAAAGCAGAATCATAATGAACAAACACATGTAATAAATCTTTATCAATGGATGCTCTAAGTACTTTAAGGGCTAATGCATTGGCCTCTTATGTTTGCTATCATTGGGGTAGGATTCCTTGGTAATGGCTTGATAAACTGTATGTCCTAGGGTTTTCAAATATATGGACATCCTATATTTCATGTGTCAATGTTGGAAACATCAAACATGGGAGGTGACAAGCAATCCATGATGTGTGTGCAAACAAATATATGTTCAATATGCAAATGATAGATTAACTAGCCAAGATCACACTCCTAGGTGGTTAAACCTAAGTATCAGGAGCGTAGGCTCTGATACCAATTGAAATCACCTAGAGGTGGGGTGAATAGGTGATAATGCTAATCTAAAAACTAAATGCAGAATTTAGAACTAATTGCAACAGCACACAAGCAAGTATATGATATAGCAATATGAAACAATGCACAAAGTAAATAGAGAGAGTCAATCGATCAAACGCAAACAACAAGATGTGTTTCGAGGTTCGAGCACCAAGCTCTACAACCCCGCCTTCACCGAGAAGGATTTCCAATCCACTAGTCCACATAGGACTCCCACACAGGGAACCTCCAATGAGGATTTTGGGGCAAATACAACCGGGAGTACCTAACTCCTCTCTCAACCAAATATAACCTCTACCGAGGCATCACAATCCACCTCTACACAAGAGGGATACAAAGCCAATACCAACTCCACCTCACCAAGAGGGAGCAAAGCTCAATCTCAATCTCTACCAAAGAGGGAGCTAACCAACAAATAAAGGTTTACAACTCGGTGGTTTACAAAGACCACAAACAATTTCTTTCTCCCACAAACACAAAGATCCTATAGAATAGAATAGTAGATGTAGCTCAAGTGTGAGAACAAAAACAAAGGAATGGAAAACAAATACTCAAAGAAAATTCTTGGGTAAACTAGAAAATAAGATGAAGAAGTTGAATCAAAATTCTTTTCCCAAAAATCCTTTTCTTTGATTTTCCAAACCCTAGAAAAACACCAAATAGATTGTGATCTTTTAAGCCCAAAAACTTATTTTGATTGCTATGAAAACACTAGAGAGTCAAGGAAAAATTAGCTCTTCAAATCTTAGAGAAAACTGGTCACTAATGGGGTTTATATAGGCCAAAACCTAAAACTAGCCGTTGGTTGTATTTTTCAGCCAGCACGGCTGGCGGTCGATCGCCAACGGTCATATTTTTGACCGTTGGCTGCCTGCGGTCGACCGGCCGGTCGACCGTAGAAAAACAGAGAGCAGAGCTCTCTGGTCCGGTCGACCGCCCGGTCGACCGGCCCAAGTGCCAGGCCAAACGTGCACAGGCTTGTGCACGTCGGTCGACCGACTCTGGGTCCCGGTCGACCGGAGCGGTCGACCGCCAGAGCCTGGCAGGCTGGGTCTGGGACATAAAACTGAGTTAAAAATTATTCTAATAAATCCCATAAATCTTCTAAAAATCCATAAAAATAGTTTTATCATTTTACATGGATATACAAACTTGTGATAAATATTTCAAGACAAATATCAAACATTTTGAACCATTTTTGTGTCTTGCAAATATTATCAAAAACCAAAACTGTATTTTATCAAACTTGAATTTTTCAATAGGAAATCTGATTTTTCCTAAAACTCATGAATAGACATATCAAAATAAGTTTGTCTAGGATGTTAAGCATGCATGCATATAGAATGAATCTACTATATATAAACCATTTAAACTTGTTTTGATCTACTATTCATGAAAACAAATATCGGTTAAACTAAAAACCGAAAATCAATATTCAAAACATAAAACGTGTGTGTATTGTGCACTTGAGCATATCAACTATCTAATCTTTACACATGGATCTAAAACACACTAAATTAGGATACCTAAGTCTTCTTGATGAACTCCGTCTTCAAGCCGACTTGGTCCAAAACTCCGTGATCCACGAGCGAGACTCCAACGAGTGCAATATATGATCTTTGGCGCTCGGGCTCTTGAATCACCATGTGAAAGCTTCTAAACCATCTTGTTGAAGCTAATCACCTACTAATATCTTGATTAAAGATTTGAAACTAAACATCACAAGATTATTAGTAAACATAACTACATGAGTTAATCATCATCAAAACTAGAGTGGCAGGCTACTGGGCCAACAAGACCTACAATCCCGGCTGGAGAAATCACCCAAATTTCTCCTGGGCCCCGAACAATCCTCCCCGGCCTAATTTCTCCAACAATTTTCACCATCCTACTCCTCCACCACCTTTTCCCAGTCAAGCCCCATCTTCCTCCTCCCAAAGCTCTCCAATGGAAAAGAAAATCAATAAATTGGAGGAGAGCATAGAGGCTTTCATGAAGTCCCAAACCACTTTTATGCAAAATCAGGGACAAACTCTGAACAATCATTCACAGGCCATATCGAGATTGGAAATGCAGATGAGCCAGTTAGCTAGCTCCCTAAGTGAAAGACCAAAGGGTACTTTGCCTAGTCAGCCGCTAGTTAACCAAAAAACCTCCAATCAATCATATGAAATTCAGGATCCATCGATTAGCCAGTGCAATGCTATTCACACACTGCGATCTGGAAAGAAGGTAGATAACCAGGTCTACCAACAGAAAAGTCCAGTCCATCCTGATCCCACTCCAGCCTCCACCTTTGCTAGTTCCTTCAAATTCACTCCACAAACATCTGACAAGGACAAGCTGCTGAACAAGTTCACAAGCCTGTAGCACCCTTTCCAATAGGCTTAGGAACAACAATAAAAATATGCACATGGAGAAAATGCTAGAGATGTTCAGCCAGGTCAAATTGAATGTGCCACTTCTTGACGCTATCTAACAAGTCCCGGCTTATGCCAAATTTCTTAAGGATATGTGTACAAAGAAGAGAAAGACCAATGTGCCCAAGAAAGTCTTCTTGGCCACTAATATAAGCGAAATTCTGTCTGGTCCCATTCGGTGAAATACAAGGATCCCGAATGTCCCACCATTTCCTGCACCATAGGACAGACCGAAATCAGTAGAGCGCTTCTTGACCTGGGAGCAAGTATCAACTTGCTACCTCTCTCAGTATACAAGCAACGGGGTTTGGCGAGCTACGCCCAACTCGAGTCACCATTCAGCTAGCTGACCGATCTGTGAAGATCCCGAAGGGAAAAATCCCAGACGTCCTCATCCGGGTCGGGGATTTCATTTACCACGTGACTTCATTGTGCTTGACACCCAACCTGTGTCCAATCCTAGGTCTTAAACTCCTGTCATCTTAGGGCGCCCATTCCTTGCTACAGCCAATGCCATAATCAACTGTAGGAACGGGTCCATGCGATTGACTATTAAAGACATGACGAAGGAAGTCAATGTCTTCAATCTTAGAAGATAGCCTAGGGATGTCAATGATCAGACGTTTGAGGTCAATTCTATTGAAAACTTGACCAGTGAGCATGAGGAAAGCATGGAGATAGAAACTGAGGCAGAGTTTGATCTGGAGGCTGAGGATTTTAATCTAGACCAGATCGTAGATTCAGCAGTGGATTGGGCATCAAGCCCAGGTGTACCTCATCATAGGATTGAAAGTCTAGAGATTGCCTCCAATGAAGCAACACCTTCCCTAGAGATAAAAGCCCTGCCCGAACACCTCAAGTACACCTACCTGGGTGTAAAGGACCCCTTGTCAATCATCATAACATCCCACCTGACGAAGCAACAAGTGGATATCTTAATGTCTATTCTGAAAAGACATAGGGAAGCCATTGGATGGACGATGAAGGACATCAAGGGAATAAGTCCAGCCATAGTACAACATAGAATCCATTTAGTCGATGAAGCAACCCCTAGGAGGGACCCACAACGCAGGCTTAACCCTCTCATGCAAGAGTCAGTTAAGGCTAAAATTCTAAAACTATTAGATAATGGGATAATTTATCCCATTTCTGATAGCCAATGGGTTAGCACTGTTCATGTGGTCCCAAAGAAGGCTGGCTTTACGGTGGTAGAAAATGAGGAAAAAGAGTTGGTACAAACAAGACTGCCTACCAAGGTTCGTGTTTGTATCGACTACAGGAAGCCGAATGCAGCTACCCGTAAAGACCACTTCCCACTACCCTTCATCGACCAAATGCTTGAGCGTTTGGCTGGACATGAGTACTACTGCTTTCTAGATGGGAACTCGGGATACAATCAAATCCCTATTGCTACAGAAGACCAGGAAAAGACGACGTTCACCTGCCCGTTCGGAACCTTTGCTTATCGACGCATGCCTTTTGGATTGTGCAATGCTCCCGCAACATTCCAACGGTGCATGCTTAGTTTGTTCTCTAACATGGTGGAATGTTTTCTTGAGATTTTCATGGATGACTTCTCCATCTACGGTGATTCATTTGATTAGTGTCTTCATCACCTAGAGTTAGTGCTACAAAGATGCATTGAGAAGAACCTAACTCTAAATTGGGAAAAATGTCACTTCATGGTGAGACAGGGGATTGTCTTGGGCCATGAGATTTCGAGGAGAGGCATAGAAGTGATAAGGCTAAAGTAGAAGTGATTGCTAAGCTTCCACCACCCAAAAGCATCAAGGATATTAGATCCCTTTTAGGGCATGCTGGGTTCTACCGACGGTTTATTAAGGACTTTAGTAAAATTGCGAGGCCCTTAACCAACCTCCTCGCTAAGGACGTGCCCTTTGATTTTAACGATGAATGTTTCAAGTCATGGGGGAAGCTTAAGTAAGAACTTATTTCTGCGCCTATTATTTCTGCTCCTAATTAGGCCCAGCCATTTGAAATCATGTGTGATGCATCTGATTTTTCTATTGGCGCTGTTCTAGGATAGCGCATCGATAATAAGCAGCACGTGATCTATTATTCGAGTAGGACCTTGAATGACGCCCAACAGAATTATAGAACGACTGAGAAGGAATTCTTGGCCGTTGTCTTTTCGTTAGAAAAGTTCCGGCCTTACTTGTTAGGTTTGAAGACGGTGATTTTACGGATCACTCGGCTCTGAAATACCTCATGACTAAACAGGAAGCAAAAGCCCGACTAATTCGGTGGATCCTTTTGCTTCAAGAATTTGACTTAGAAATCTGGGATAAACGAGGTATCGAAAATGTGGTCGCTGATCATCTCTGACGAACTCTGAATGCACCAACCATCCAAGCTCCGATCAACGAGGATTTCCCAGACGAGCACATCCTAGCCATTCTTAGGGAACCCTGGTATGCGGACATTGTTAATTACCTGGCCACGGGATAATTACCTGCTGATCGGACAAAGCAAGGCCAAGACCGCTTCTTTGCCCAAGTACGGTACTTCTTCTGGGAAGAACCGTATCGTTTTAAGTATTGTCCCAACCAAATTATTAGACGATGCATACCATAGGAGGAACAGAGGAGTGTGCTCAGCTTTTGCCATGACCTTGCATGCGGAGGACACTTCGGTCCCCGCAAGACTGCAGAGAAGGTTCTACAAAGTGGGTTCTACTAGCCAACTTTGTTCAAAGACTCATATCATTTTTGCAAGTCATGCGCAAATTGTTAGAAAATTAGGAAAATTTCAAGAAGAGACATGATGCCCCTGAACCGATCCTTGAAGTTGAAATTTTTTATGTTTGGGGTATCGATTTCATGGGGCCATTCCCTAATTCCTTCGACAACCAGTTCATTTTGGTTGCTGTAGATTATATCTCTAAGTGAGTAGAAGTTGTGCCAACTAAGACGAATGACAACAAAGTGGTTGTCAAATTTCTCAAAGAGAACATCTTCTCCCGATTTGGCACCCCTAGAGCGATAATTAGTGATAATGGATCGCATTTCTGCAACAGAGTTTTTGAAGTTCTGATGCGAAAATATTCTATTAATCACAAGTTATCGACTCCGTATCATCCCCAGACAAATGAGTAGCTCGAAGTCACCAACCAACAGATCAAGCTCATTCTAGAAAAGGCTGTTGGACAAAATCAAAAGGATTGGTCGGTTAAGGTCAATGATGCATTGTGGGCTTACCGCACTGCTTTTAAAACAGTTCTGGGGATTCTTCTTATAGAATCGTGTTTGAAAAAGCCTGTCATCTGCCAGTAGAGTTAGAACATCGGGCCCTTTGGGCCATTAAGCAACTCAACTTTGATCTGACTAAGGCCGGTGAACTTAAGAGACTACAGATTTCAGAATTAGAGGAGATACGGAATGAAGCCTATGAGAATGCCCGAATCACCAAGATCAGGACTAAACTTTTTCATGACCAAATCATAAACCGGAAAAACTTTGCACCGGGAGATAGGGTTCTACTATATAACTCTAGACTTCATATTTTCACGTGGAAGCTGAAAACTCGTTGGTCGGGACCATTCATTGTGCGCACTGTTTCCCCACACGGTACTGTGCTTATTGTAGACCCTAAGAACAACACGGAATTCAAAGTGAATGGGCAAAGACTGAAGCCCTTCTTGACCACTGAGCCGATGACTCCGGATGATAGTATGCTGACTCTTTTTGCCCCGTCATACACCTAACCGCAACAACTAAAAAAAAAAATTTAAAAAAAAATTTGTTTATATGCTTACCCCTTCTACATTCTTTTTGACATTTCTTTCGCCTATTCGTACGTGGCCGGCCCGAGTCCACGAAGACGGTAACATCATTTCTTCACCCTATTTCTTGCATTCACTTTTCCATATACATTCATTGAGGACAATGCATTAGATAGGTGTGGGGGGGTGCTAACACTTTTCTTTCTTCTTTTTCTTTTTACCAAAAAAAAACACACAAAAAAAAGAGAAAATTTTAGATTGAAAAGAAATTTCATACTCTTTATAAAAATACCAAAAGATTGTAGGAATTACGCGAACCTTATTAATGAATCTTTATTTTTGCCTAAATAAACAAGAAAGATTGGTTTGACTAAAAGTTAGGAGGGATAAGGAAAATAACTCATACCTTTTATTTAGCCTTAGTAGAATATGCATAACACACACACACACATGCTTGGGATTTAGAGACACAACTCTTAAAAAAAAGGCTGGATAATTGTGCCTCAGGAAGCATGATTACTTACGGAAAAAAAAATTTCTATATACAATAATGTATAAATAAATCTTTATTTCGTGGCCTACTCCACTTGCATTGTTGACCTGAAGGGTGTTTTTCCACCTGGTGCCCTAAGACCATCTGGTTTGGGAGTCACCGGTTTGATATGTGTTACAGAAGTGAAGTAGAAAGCCTAATGGAGCCAAGAATAATAAGTAAATATTAATAAAATTAAGAGATATTCAAAGTTGAGTTGAAAAATCCCAAGCACATCACACTTACACATTATGCATATCTATCTAAAGTAAAATAAAAGAATGAGTTAGAAGTACAAGATCCTTTCTAAATTTAAAGAAAACCATAGTTTCTTCTTTTATGAAGGCTTATAAGAGGACTTATGAGGGTTAAACCTAATTCTTACATCATTCGGTCATTTTTACTTAGATGATTAAAAGTTCTTTTTCATGACAAAATTTTTTCTAACAACTAACTTCTTTTCTTTACTTACTGGTTTTTGCGGGTGCAATCCGCTGAAAATCCTCAGGAGACAACACTCCTCATCTAGGGAAAACCTAGAGGTTTAAAGGCTTGTTGCACATGCTCAGTGCAATTGCATCACCTGCGAAAGTGGTATAATAATTTTCTTATTTTTGTTTTGCTCGGGACGAGCAAAAAGATAAGTGTGGGGGTGTGATTAGTCTCTAATTTTGCATAATTTTTATCACATTCTCATATTTATTTCATGTAAAACTCTGCTAATAAAACCTTGCTTGCTTGATTCTAGGTCCATGGTGTGCAAATGAGGAAGAAGACCTAAATCACCATTTAATTGGTGATTAAAAGCCTACCAAGTAGCCATTGACTTTAGAGTGAAGATTTTATCAACTCAGGGTATCAAATCACGAATCCAAGACATCCAGGAGTCAGACAATAGACTAGACGACGCACTGCCCAAAGTTAGGCGCGCGCACACCCGGCTTCGGGCCAGGGGTCACCCCCTGGCCCCCTTTCTCCTGAGGCCTATAAATACCCCCCATGGGGTCTGAAGAAGAGCAGATCCAGAAAATAGAGTTATATTTTTGTGTTTTGTTGCTAGGAATTGTAGTTGCTTTAGTTTGCTTCTTCTAGTTTTAGTTTTAGCCATTAGAGTGAAAGAGAGAGTGTGTAAGTGTTGTATTAGAAGGGTGACAAGCTAATACAAGTACTACTTCTCTTCCTTCTTTCCATTTACTTGTCTTTGCCATTTACTTTTACTTCCTTGTTCTAGTGTAACTTCTTTCCTCTCACTTCTTTTCTTTTACTTTGTTGTAGTGTAACTCTCTTCCTCTTCACTTCTTTTCCTTTGTTGTTTCTTTTACTTTTATGGCTAACTAACTTTTCATAGCATGGCTAACTAACTACTAACCCACTAATTTCTAACTACTTGATTGATAACCCGCATGAGTCAATAGTGTCAAACAAGCCTTGTGCAAACGAGAGCTATGGCATCTTAAGACGAGGGTTCTAACTCTAACTTACCTACAAGTACTTACCTTCATATATTTCATACTTAAATAATTTTTTGATGATCTATGGGTTTTGTACTTGCTTGTTGTTGTAAGTTAGAGACTTTCCTTTTAACTTTGCCGATATCATTAGTGCACTCGTGTCTTCCCGTATTCTCACCTTCTATTGGATCTTGATATGGGAATGTCTGAGTTTTTACCGTGTAAAGCAAAGTTATAGGAAGACTTTTACTCGATTTCCACGTGAATAGTTCCAATGTAGAAGGGTTGTGTTCGCCTATGATCCATCGTGAGGCTATCTTCCAAAAGTTAAAAATTAGTGGGAGCACTTAGTAGAAAGTTAGCCATGCATTTTACAACTAAGAAAAAAATTCACTTTTACAAACCACAAAAAAATTTTTCCAACAATTCTTAAAAACAACTTATTTTCACTTTTCAATTCTTTATTTGGAAACAAGAACTTTCTTTCTTCTTGAACTTTGAAACCGCATCAAGCTTCCATCGCTCTCCCTCCTTGTGGATACGACCCGTATAACCACTTTGCTACTATGGAAGAATCGCAAAAGCAGTAACATCAACCCACACTCTTGTTACATATTCTTGTACTTGCTTTTTGCCGATCAATTGCTGAAAGGCATCCGTATAAGGGGTAGAGAATTACATTACAGACTCCCTCCTGTACCAGGATTATCTGAAAGTAGACGAGAATCCCCAGTTAGAGGAACCAGACTTTGGTAATGAAGCTGATATCAAGGTAGAGGTAGAAGAAGAATGTCTTTGGGAGCTGAATCCTCTTGTAATGAGCATTAATAAGCTCGATGACAATAACACCGCCAATGATGTAGGCGAGTGATATATTAATGAAGAGTTAGATTTGGCTTATTTTTGTGTGTTTGCTTCTGATTTCATACCATCAAATACTAGTATCGATGTCGATGATGACCTCTGGTCGGTAATAGATGCCCTGACATCATTACATGTACTGGTGAGATCATCTCTCATGGCAATCAAAGCATCAGTGAAGTGCAAGGAACCTTCTTTGAGGTCTCAGCAAGACGCAAAGGTTAAAAACTGATTTTTTTCAGAAGAGTCGAGTCCAAACTAATGATTCATGAAGACTTGAAAAACAAGACCAAACTCCTTCAGTTCTCTCTTTATGAGCCAAATGTACTCAAAATGATGGAGAACATTGGGTATGACCTAACAAGTGGTCCTAGCTTGAACTTTGGTAAAAGAAGGCGAATACTGCTTCGATCTTTCGTTCCAAAAGGGAGAGCCCCTGACTATTATCATCAAACTTGGAGAGGGTTGGGCTATGTGTCAACTCCAATCCTATCAGTCTCTGAGTCTAAAGAGTCATTATATCATGACCATTGGTCAGGCACGTCATCGTGGGAGTTAGATGTCAGTGTTGGTGACATTTTCAAAGACCTTTCGGTAAACATTTCAACAAGCTACCGAGAAGATGGAGACAAAGAAATGATCTAGTCAGATATTGACCCCTGGATCAAACACCTAGATACTCTCTGGGATATTTGCTTTGAACAATGTGAACCACCCACAGAGGATAAGAAAACTCAGATCAATTACGGAGATGAGGCTAATCCTAAGCCATCTTCATAAGTGAAAGCTTAGCACCTTTCAAGAAAGAAGATCTAATATATCTCGTACGAGAGTATATAGATATTTTCGCTTGGAACTACGAGGACATGCCTGGGCTTGATCCTCAGGTGGCTGTGCATCACTTCAACATCAATCCGGATGCAAAGCCCATCAAGTAACAACAATGACAGTTTCACCCAGAGGTTATGGAAGCGATTCAATCGGAGGCAACGAAGCTTATCGTCTCCAGTTTCATCAGGAAAGAACACCCCGACAGGGTAGCTAGTATCATCCCCGTCACCAAGAAGAATTGAAAGATCTGGGTTTGCATTAATTTTTGTGGTCTAAATGAAACTTGTCCTAATGATGAGTTCCCCTTCCAATCTCTGATGTCATGATCGACAAAATGTATGAGTTTGAATGAATGTCTTTCATAGATGGATTCTCTGGATACAATCAAATTAAGATATACCCTGATGATGAGAAGCATACATCCTTCAGGATACCACAAGGGTGTATTGCTATACTATTATGCCCTTCAGATTAAAGAATGTGGGGGTGACATATCAGAGAGCTATGAAAGCAATCTTCTACGAGCATATACACAAAATAGTGGAATGTTACGTAGACGATATTGCAGTGAAAAGCCTTGCCAAAGTGATCACATAGTAGATTTAAAGACAGTATTCGATATCATGTGGGTGCATCAATTGAAGATGAATCCCACCAAATCCTTCCTAGAGGTAGCCAGAGGTAAATTCTTTGGTTTGTCGTGACATCCAAAGGAATCCACCTTGACCCAGAGAAAGTCCGCACCATCTAGGAGATGCAACCTCCAAGGAATCTTAGAGAGCTTAGAGAATTGCAAAGGCGACTAGCCTACATCAAGAGATTTATCGCAAACCTCTCAGGGCGATGCCAACCCTTCACCAAATTAATGAATAAGGGTGTCTCATTCATTTGAGATGATGCTTGCCAACAAGCATTCGAAAAAAATCAAGTGGTACATGATGCATCCCCCTGTCCTTTCAGATCTGGGGTCAGAAAAATCTTTCCTGATATACGTTCGAGCTATGGATCATTCTCTAGGAGCTTTACTAGCCCAAAATAATGATCAGCGGCACAATCAAGCAATCTACTACCTGAGTAGAACTATGATCAGAGTTGAATATTGATACAACCCGATCGAAAAAGAATGCCTCGCATTGGTATTCACTGTCCAGAAGATGCGAACACTACTTGGTAGGCCAAATCATACATGTTATATCAAAAGTCAATCCTTGAAGATTGCTTATGATGAAGCCATCATCACTGAATGGTCGATTAGTAAAATGGACCATATTGCTCTCTCAATGTGAGATACAGTTCCTGCCATAAAAAACTGTAAAGGGACAGGCAGTGACAGACTTCTAAGCTAAACATCCTGATCCAAGAAGGACCATACTTTATGAAGATCTCCCAGATGAGATCGCTGAAGTCTGCATGACCCAGGTGTCTTTCAAGAATAGGTATGACAACTCTTCTTCGACAGCGCATTAAGAACGGGTCCTCGAGAAAATATTATAGCAAGAGTGGGGTAATACTTGTCTCTCCATAGAACTACATAATCCCTCATGCATTCTCATTAATTGAGTCATGTTCTAATAATGTAGCAGAATATAATGCTCTCCTATCGAGATGCAAGTTGCCGATGAGATTGGCATTAAAAATCTCGAAGCATACGGTGATTCAAAGCTCATCGTTAAACAGGTTCACGGGGAGTACGAAGTCGACATGAAGACTCAGTACCCATTCATAACATGACCATCTACATGACGGAGAAATTCAAAAACTTTTACATTGACCATGTAATTTACCAGTAAAATGTGCATGCAAATGCATTGGCGTCCCTCACCGCTTGCTTGGCCCTTCCAGCCGGAGCGACAGAGAAGTACTCGTCTACAACCATGACTTGTACTGTCCAAAATTTACCCTTGAAGATGATTAGTCACCAATAGGAGACCTTCAAGTCAAAGGAGGTCTAGAGACTTCAGTAGGTCCAGAGCTCAGTTGGCAATTTTCCATACATTGACTACGCATTGTATGACATATTGCTCGATGACCCAAAAGAGGCGGCTGACGTTACAAGGAAAGCCTCTAGATTCTATTACAACACGTTCACAAGAACACTGTATCACCGATCTTATGATGGAATCTTACTTCGCTACCTATCATATAAAGAGGCACAGGAGGCACTCAAAGAGGCTTATGATGATATGTGCGAAGCTCACCAACCTGGTCCAAATCTTGGAGATCGACTCTAAAGACTGGGATATTATTGTCCAAAGATGATCCCTGACACCATCGCTTATGCTAAGCGATGCCACGCCTGTCAGATCCATGGCGACTTCATTCATTAGGCACAAGGACATCTTTGTCCTATGACTTCATCCTGGCCATTTGAGACATGGGGAATGAACATGGTTGGTCCTATCAGCCAACCTTCATCCAAAGGACATCAGTTTATCTTAAATATAACCGATTAATTCTCCAAATGGGTGGAGGCTATCCCTCTGAAGAAAGTGAAGACATCTGATGTGATCAAGTTTATCAGACATTACATAGTCTACTGTGATTGGTAGTGAAAAATGCATTTTTATCATCATATTTACCATCACATTTTCATATTTATTCATTTAATTCTGCACATTTATTAATAATTTATAATTTATTGTGTGCAGGCCTCGAATTATTATTTTTATAATAAATAAAGCTTAATGAAGCCCAAAAGCCCATATTTGAAGCCCAAGAGTCAAAGTGAAAATATCAGATTGTCAAAGTGCAAATATACAAGGGCTAAAGTTGCAATTATTAAAGATGAGGGAAGGATAGAATTCTACCCAACCCTAAACTCTTGCAGGATGAGCATAAAAGCCAAAGATAAGAAGGAAATTCGTGGATAAAAGATTTGGGATAATTGAGATCAAGGTAACTTGATTTCTAAGTTATCTCGAAATCCCAATATGGAGAGCCAGGATCATACTTCCAGAAGCAAGCGCCCAGATGGACGGACCAGGTGAGGCCACGCGCCAAAGCGCGTGGCCAGATTCCATAAAAATGCCGTAAATCCGCGGCAAAATCCAAGATTCCGCGGCACTTTGATCTCATCTGGATACCAGATTTCGTGGGCTACTTCATCCGGGACTCTTCGGCCTTCTGCACCTATAAATACCCCCTGCAGTGCAACGTACAGAGTCGTCCAGAGGCAAGCCAAGGGCCAAAAGTTAGGGTTTTTAGGTTTTCTTGTAGTTTAGATTTTATTTCTTCCATTGTAAATTTTTATTTTCTTTTTGTGAAAGCTGAGAGGAGATGATGTATTCATGGAGGAAGGGATCCACTTGTACTGATGGTGACAGCCGGTGTAAGTTGTAATTTTCCACCATTGTTTAATAGTCAAATCAAAGCTTGTTTTTGTTCTTTTTATTCTATTCTTGTTTTATTGTGTCTCTATCTTTGTTCTATCATCGTTCTTCTATTTTTTATGACATTGTTTCTTTCTCTAATGTCTTGCCCACCATGAGATCCAACTGCTTCGAGAATACCTAGCCGAGGAAGGAACCTTGATGGCCTATGGCGATGAACAGGTCTTCATAGCTTGTTTTTCATTTCATAGAGTAGATTAAGAAGGCGGACGATCCTATAAGCCATGCTTGTACGCCTTCCAAGAAAAGGTAAATCATCGCAACGGTTCAAACGGTAAGCAGATTAAAGAGGTAAGTTTTCTTTTCTTTTCTTTTCTTTTTGTAGATTAAATCATAACTCATCTCCATATTCTTTTTCCGACCATTGTAAATACCGCTATCTTTCTAACTTAACTAATAAAAATAAAAACTTTAGAGAAACTTGCTTAACGCTTCCATCGCAGTTCCTCCCTGAGGATCACGACCCGCATAGCCCTGCTACCGCGGATTAGAATTGAGAACTTGCACATCTATTCTTAAAACTAAAATACTATATTTTGTGTGCAGGAAATCTCAGTCAACAAATTGGCGCCGTTGCCGGGGAGGGACGGTAAGTTTATCTCTAAAACAAAAATTTAATTTTTAACTAATTCTTTATTCTTTTCTGTTTGCAGGTTTGGAGAACAGGAAACAGAAACATAGCAGCAGCAGTGCACATATTGCTATTCTGTGTCTCTGCCCTCGAAGGCAGAGCACCAGAACCTACTGTTTTGCCGCGGATCCGCGGCCAGAGCCGCTGAAACGCGGCAACAGTAGAGAACTACTGATTGATATTTTTGCAGGTTGCTGCAAATTGTAAATTCTGTTTACTGCTCTGTTTATTTTGTTCTGTGATATACCTGTAAATTGCTAATAATTCAACAGTAAGTTATTGGTTGTTAAAAATAAAAATTGATTAGACGTTTGCATATTAGGCACGTGTCTTTTCAATTATTTTTATTTACTGTTGAAGAGTGCTGGAGGAGCAAGGTACGTGCGCATTGCATGTAGAATAGGACTCATCTCTTGGTTGATTATCTGCTTTGAGTGAATTCTATCTATTTATCTTGTACACTTGCACTAATTCATCTTAAGGGCATAACCCATTAACAAGATAAGGTGGGGATTTCATCACCCTTCCTTAGCCCAAAAATCATATCCCAAGCACTCACTAACCCAAGCCTAACTAAAAAAGAGTAGACGTTGGCCCTAGGGACATCTCGGACTCAATAGGAGATTATCCTAAGGGGGAACAATGCTGGAAGTTGACTCTTGCCAAATCAGTGTCTAGGAAAGGGATTGAGGGCCGAAAGCCCGAAGCTTGGTGGTTATTTAATTAAGGAACGTCTTTGACGGAAAACCTCCCACCACTCTTGCCCTGACCTGGCTGATTAACTCGTGGTCAAAGTCTGCACCCGACCTCCCGTGGACAGTCTAACCAGTTAGGAGTCGTCTAGGTCATAGGTCTACCCTAACTTAGGATAGAAATTTTTTTTTTTGTTTATTTGTTTGTTTGTTTGTGTTGGTGTGATATGGCATATAATAATAATTTTTCCAACTTTAATCCATATTACACACCTAACTATTTTTCGGATATTACCAACCCGGCATATCATAACTTTGACCAATCTAGTGTGCCGGAATGGTCTTATCCGAATAATTATAACCCATACCCCCCATCTTATGATCATGATTTTCATACTTTCAACTCGTCACAGAGTTCATGGGGTTTCGAGTCCCCCGAGTCCAATTTTCAACCGACTTGTCCTCAGTCTCCACCCAGTCCACATTCTTTCAATGAGTCATACTTAGATCCACCCAGTCAGAATAGACTACCATCTATCAGGGAAATGATAAGTATGCATGAGTCAAAGCAACAATTACCATCAATCGGAGAAATGATTATGCGTGAGTCCACCGACTCACAATTTCATCATGATTACACTTCACCCTTTCAAGTCCAATCACAACACGATGCACCTATCAACTATGAAGGGATGCTTGCAGCCATGACTCAGGCTAGATTAGCCCGTGATCGTGATATAGATATGATGGTTCAATCTTTACGTTCTCACCGTTCGGCCATTTCTGATATCATTGACCACTCTCGTAGAGCCGACGAACCAAGTTGCTTTGGACAGCAAGATTCTACTTCAGTGCCATCATTTGAACTTGCTAAAACTCCAATTGTTGATAATTTGGCAAGTTTTTCCTTTCCTGAAATAGAACTTGAACATGAATATGATCATGATCTCCCACTTGATGATTCAATTTTACTTCCTGATTCAATAATGACTCTAGTGTCTCCACCTGATTTCACTTTTCCCGAGTCAACATTGGATTCTGTTCCAATTCATCATGATATTGAGTCACCTATAATTGATGATCATATTGAACTTGACCAATTGTGCAATTTTGAAAGTCCCATGTATAAATTGGCAAGTTCTGATTTTTATAACATTGAACCCAATGAGATATGTGACCTAGATTCTCAAATCTGTGATCAAGTTCAAATTCCCGAATCATTATTGACTCTTGTTTTGTTACCCGACTTAGATAATCTTTTAGAGTCAGTTTTGATTCCCACTCCTATCATTCCTGAACTTGAATCACCAACATTGAGTCACATGCCATTGTGGGAAGATGATTGTGGATTTGAGCTTAAACTTATTGATTTGGACCCACTTCCTGAACTTAGCCCGACTCCTGAGCCCTTACTTGATTTGAGCTTCTTCCCTGAGTCGGTATTCGTTCCCGCACCTATAATATCCAAGTCAATAATTCCATCTTTTCATAGTCCATTTTGGGACAAGGAGGTTGACACAATTGACTCTGAAACTAATTATGAATTATGGAAATTTGATGGGGTGAAAATTTTAAAAAATGATTATACATATATTTTAGTGGGTTATAGACGAAAAATTTCTGGTGGGTTTCACCAACTACTACATTATCTAGATTGGGCCGCATTTCGTGGACCAATTAGACCACCTCCGGAACCACCACCCTAAGGTAACTTCCGCCTTCCCTTGTTCTGTTTCATGCATATATGCATACATTCATACATTGAGGACAATGCATGAGATAAGTGTGGGGGTGGGCTTTACTAACATACTAACATAGTTAGAAACTAACAAAAATTTGCTAATAAAAAAAATATAAAAAAAAATGTTATAAAAAGGAAATATTTTGACTTATTTTTTTGAAAGAAATCTAAGTTAGTTTTAAGGATTAGGAAAATCGTGATTAGGATTTCTAAAAACTTGGTCAAAATAAATAAATTGTTTAAATTTTTAGGTATAGGAGAGAAATTGAATAAGTAATTAGTCTTGATTTTTACCTTAATGAAATATGCATACCAAATGCATATCTAGGATTCTAAGACAAAGACCTTGTACCTCATAAAAAAAAAAGAAAAAAAAATTCACCAATTAAGCTGATACATGTGCCTCAAGAAGCATAAGTATTCATGCCTAAAGGTGAGTAAATAAAATAAAGTCCTTAGTTTTGGGGCCTAGTTCACTCGAATTTGAGTCCGCGGGGTGTTTTCTCACCTGGTGCCCTAAAGCCAACCGGTTTGGGAGTCATCGACTTTAAGTTCGTTACATGGGTGGATTAGAAAGCCTAAGGAAATTAAGGAAAAATTACTTATATATGTATTAACACATCTAATAGTCAATTAGTTAGGTATGAGGGCCTCAAGAAGCCTTAATGCTTATACGAAAGAAAATTAGATGCGTTATACATATTAAAAAAATAAAAAATATATATATATATAAAGAGGCATGAGAGTCCAAGTTAAGGAATTCCTAGTAAAAACATAAGGATGCATATGATTTGTGGTAACGAAAAAGACTATATTAGAAATTCAATTTTAATTCTTACCTAAAATGGAACACAATTAACTTTATTAAGACTAAGTTTAAAGAATGAATAAAAATGAGGATCCTAAAACTTATAGACTACTTAGTCTCTTCAATAATAATTCAAATATTTTCTTTTTATGGATTTTGTGGGTGCAATCCGCTGAAAACCCTCACGAGACAACACTCGTCCTCTAGGGTAACCTAGAGGTTTAACGGCTTGTTGCACATGCTAAGTGCAATCGTGATTCCTACGAAAGTGAATTAGGTTAGATTAATTTTTCTTTTCTTTTTCTTTTTCTTTGTTTTTACTCGAGGACGAGCAAAAAGATAAGTGTGGGGGTGTGATTGGTAGTGAAAAGTGCATTTTTATCATCATATTTACCATCACATTTTCATATTTATTCATTTAATTCTGCACATTTATTAATAATTTATAATTTATTGTGTGCAGGCCTCGAATTATTATTTTTATAAAAAATAAAGCTTAATGAAGCCCAAAAGCCCATATTTGAAGCCCAAGAGTCAAAGTGAAAATATCAGATTGTCAAAGTGCAAATATACAAGGGCTAAAGTTGTAATTATTAAAGATGAGGGAAGGATAGAATTCTACCCAACCCTAAACTCTTGCAGGATGAGCATAAAAGCCAAAGATAAGAAGGAAATTCGTGGATAAAAGATTTGGGATAATTGAGATCAAGGTAACTTGATTTCTAAGTTATCTCGAAATCCCAATATGGAGAGCCAGGATCATACTTCCAGAAGCAAACGCCTAGATGGACGGACCAGGTGAGGCCACGCGCCAAAGCGCGTGGCCAGATTCCACAAAAAAATGCCGCAAATCCGCGGCAAAATCCAAGATTCCGCGGCACTTTGATCTCATCTGGGTACCAGATTTCGTGGGCTACTTCATCCGGGACTCTTCGGCCTTCTGCACCTATAAATACCCCCTGCAGTGCAACGTACAGAGTCGTCCAGAGGCAAGCCAAGGGCCAAAAGTTAGGGTTTTTAGGTTTTCTTGTAGTTTAGATTTTATTTCTTCCATTGTAAATTTTTATTTTCTTTTTGTGAAAGCTGAGAGGAGATGATGTATTCATGGAGGAAGGGATCCACTTGTACTGATGGTGACAGCCGGTGTAAGTTGTAATTTTTCACCATTGTTTAATTGTCAAATCACAGCTTGTTTTTGTTCTTTTTATTCTATTCTTGTTTTATTGTGTCTCTATCTTTGTTCTATCATCGTTCTTCTATTTTTTATGACATTGTTTCTTTCTCTAATGTCTTGCCCACCATGAGATCCAACTGCTTCGAGAATACCTAGCCGAGGAAGGAACCTTGATGGCCTATGGCGATGAACAGGTCTTCATAGCTTGTTTTTCATTTCATAGAGTAGATTAAGAAGGCGGACGATCCTATAAGCCATGCTTGTACGCCTTCCAAGAAAAGGTAAATCATCGCAACGGTTCAAACGGTAAGCATATTAAAGAGGTAAGTTTTCTTTTCTTTTCTTTTCTTTTTTGTAGATTAAATCATAACTCATCTCCATATTCTTTTTCCGACCATTGTAAATACCGCTATCTTTCTAACTTAACTAATAAAAATAAAAACTTTAGAGAAACTTGCTTAACGCTTCCATCGCAGTTCCTCCCTGAGGATCACGACTTTAGAGAAACTTGCTTTAGAGAAAAATAAATTGTTGACTGAGATTTCCTGCATACAAAATATAGTATTTTAGTTTTAAGAATAGATGTGCAAGTTCTCAATTCTAATCCGCGGTAGCAGGGCTATGCGGGTCGTGATCCTCAGGGAGGAACTGCGATGGAAGCGTTAAGCAAGTTTCTCTAAAGTTTTTATTTTTATTAGTTAAGTTAGAAAGATAGCGGTATTTACAATGGTCGGAAAAAGAATATGGAGATGAGTTATGATTTAATCTACAAAAAAGAAAAGAAAAGAAAAGAAAACTTACCTCTTTAATCTGCTTACCGTTTGAACCGTTGCGATGATTTACCTTTTCTTGGAAGGCGTACAAGCATGGCTTATAGGATCGTCCGCCTTCTTAATCTACTCTATGAAATGAAAAACAAGCTATGAAGACCTGTTCATCGCCATAGGCCATCAAGGTTCCTTCCTCGGCTAGGTATTCTCGAAGCAGTTGGATCTCATGGTGGGCAAGACATTAGAGAAAGAAACAATGTCATAAAAAATAGAAGAACGATGATAGAACAAAGATAGAGACACAATAAAACAAGAATAGAATAAAAAGAACAAAAACAAGCTTTGATTTGACTATTAAACAATGGTGGAAAATTACAACTTACACCGGCTGTCACCATCAGTACTACAAGTTGATTTGTTGACTGAGATTTCCTGCACACAAAATATAGTATTTTAGTTTTAAGAATAGATGTGCAAGTTCTCAATTCTAATCCGCGGTAGCAGGGCTATGCGGGTCGTGATCCTCAGGGAGGAACTGCGATGGAAGCGTTAAGCAAGTTTCTCTAAAGTTTTTATTTTTATTAGTTAAGTTAGAAAGATAGCGGTATTTACAATGGTCGGAAAAAGAATATGGAGATGAGTTATGATTTAATCTACAAAAAAGAAAAGAAAAGAAAAGAAAACTTACCTCTTTAATCTGCTTACCGTTTGAACCGTTGCGATGATTTACCTTTTCTTGGAAGGCGTACAAGCATGGCTTATAGGATCGTCCGCCTTCTTAATCTACTCTATGAAATGAAAAACAAGCTATGAATACCTGTTCATCGCCATAGGCCATCAAGGTTCCTTCCTCGGCTAGGTATTCTCGAAGCAGTTGGATCTCATGGTGGGCAAGACATTAGAGAAAGAAACAATGTCATAAAAAATAGAAGAACGATGATAGAACAAAGATAGAGACACAATAAAACAAGAATAGAATAAAAAGAACAAAAATAAGCTTTGATTTGACTATTAAACAATGGTGGAAAATTACAACTTACACCGGCTGTCACCATCAGTACAAGTGGATCCCTTCCTCCATGAATACATCATCTCCTCTCAGCTTTCACAAAAAGAAAATAAAAATTTACAATGGAAGAAATAAAATCTAAACTACAAGAAAACCTAAAAACCCTAACTTTTGGCCCTTGGCTTGCCTCTGGACGACTCTGTACGTTGCACTGAAGGGGGTATTTATAGGTGCAGAAGGCCGAAGAGTCCCGGATGAAGTAGCCCACGAAATCTGGTATCCAGATGAGATCAAAGTGCCGCGGAATCTTGGATTTTGCCGCGGATTTGCGGCATTTTTGTGGAATCTGGCCACGCGCTTTGGCGCGTGGCCTCACCTGGTCCGTCCATCTGGGCGCTTGCTTCTGGAAGTATGATCCTGGCTCTCTATATTGGGCTTTCGAGATAACTTAGAAATCAAGTTACCTTGATCTCAATTATCCCAAATCTTTTATCCACGAATTTCCTTCTTATCTTTGGCTTTTATGCTCATCCTGCAAGAGTTTAGGGTTGGGTAGAATTCTATCCTTCCCTCATCTTTAATAATTGCAACTTTAGCCCTTGTATATTTGCACTTTGACAATCTGATATTTTCACTTTGACTCTTGGGCTTCAAATATGGGCTTTTGGGCTTCATTAAGCTTTATTTATTATAAAAATAATAATTCGAGGCCTGCACACAATAAATTATAAATTATTAATAAATGTGCAGAATTAAATGAATAAATATGAAAATGTGATGGTAAATATGATGATAAAAATGCACTTTTCACTACCAATCATACTGCTTTGGAATACCGCGACGGATTGTCCACGACAATGGGCCTTAATTCGTCAGTCAAGTTCTCTAGAAATTCAACAACAAGATCAGAATCCAAAGTTTATCTTCAACGGCATACTACCCAACCTGTAATGACCTTGCAGAAGCGTTTAACAAAATCATTGGGAAGCTTCTCAAGAAGTTTGTCTCAAAAAGTAAATGTGATTGGGATAACAAATTAGGTGATGCTTGTGGCCTTATCGCACAATAGTGAGGACCCCGATGAAAGCTACACCATTCTCTTTGGAGTACAGGTGTGAAGCCATACTCCACTAGAAATTCAAATCTCATCTCTGCGTGTTGCTTTGATAATGTAGATGACAGATGAGGAGAAACATCGACTGTGACTCCTAGAGCTAGAAGTTTTGGATGACAAACGCCTGCAAGCTCAATAACAAATTGAGCTTTATCAAACTCGAATTTTCAGAGCCTTCAACAAGAAAGTTAAGGAGAGGACTTTTAAGAAATGTGACCTCGTCTTGGCTATCAGAAGACCCATGGTGAAGAAACATATGACGAAAAGAAAATTTCAACCCAAATAGAAAGGACCATTTATGGTAGAGTCAGTTTACTCAAATTGATAAATTCATAAAGCAATATACTTATGATGCTGATTAATGATAAATTCTTCAAGAAATACAACCCTTGATCATGTTAACATTAAACCTCTGATCATTAGGTCAAGTATATGTGACGCTTGCATCGAGTGTATTCCCCTACGATGGAATTCTAGATTGATGTCTATGTTCTGCTCTATGCGAGTATAGTAGTCCTCATTGATCAATAGTAGTCGACTATATTTTCTTCAACACGAATATAATAGTCCTCATTGATCAACAGTTGCAATCAACAATTGTTCGACTATGTTCTGCTCAATATGAGCATAGTAGTTCTCATTGATCAACGATTGTCCAGCTATGCTTTGCTCAACACAGGCATAATAGTCCCTATTGATTGATGACTATTTGATGACAAGTAAGACCAGCGTCAACGACCAAACATCGCTGGAGTTCTAATCGGCACATAAGAAGCTGGTTAGGAGTCCTAATCGGTATATAAGAAGCTGGTTAAGAGGAATGGTTGGGTGTACAACTCATAAGAACACAGTCCAATCCTCGATAGAATTGAAGCAATGAAGGAAAGCTAACTGAGTATTAGTTTTGTCACTCTTCTTTAGAGATTATTAAAACCAATGCCCTCATAAGCTAAGGATAGAGAAAAAATATTGGCTTTTAAGTCCAATAAAAATTCTCGATAACTCATCATGCTAAGGGGAATAACATGGCTAGCCCAACTCAAACTATATTGGTAAAGGCATACCAAATCTGTTTATAGCTGAGGGTTTATTAAAAATTCTAAGGGACTTGATCCCGCCTTCCCCTTCAAATTTCCTTGCCAATTCTCTTCTATGGAATGGCAAGACCACAAAAATACCTGTATTCATTTCCTTGGTGAAATGAGCACAGATGATTGGTTACCTATATTGCATATATAATGTCACATTCTCATATTTATTGTCTAATAAATCATGTATTTAGTCTTAACTTTGTTTAATACAATGCAGGCCCATTACTAATGGAGATGGAAAAGAAATAAGCTCAAAAGCCCACTTTAATTTTGATTTAATTAAATTTAAATCTTGATTAAAGATGGAAACAAATATTCAGGAGGATGAGGTGATTCCTGCTGAAAATCAATGCATATCGGGGAGAATCACATCAAATAAAATCTGTTAATTTGGATTCATATGAATCCAAATCGGTTAGCTAGAGGATCATCGAAGATTAGATTAAAAACAGAGATCAAACAGGAAATTCAGTTTAACAAAAGGGGATAAAATCAAACGAGAATCATTCGCTCCCTGGATGTGGCCATTTGGCCATATCCAAGCCACAGAAACGCGGCCAAAATCGCGTTTTTGTGGCCAATTAGTTTAGAAACGCGGAGCGTTTTGCTCCCCTATCTCCTCACACTCTCCCCTTTTGGTTTTTGATTATAAATACTGAGATTTCTCAGTGTACAGAAGAGGATGAAGCAGAGAATAGAATAATTTTTTGTATAGTTTAACTTAGATTTTTCTTTCTCTTTTTAATGTAATTTTTTTTATATAACTGAAATCGAAGAAGAGTTTCATGGGAGAAAGAGTGATGCTTATACTAAGAGTGACATTGGTGTAAGTATTCTTTCATTGTTATTTAATTTAATCGAAGTTTTTTTTCTACAATTGTTTTTGTTGCTTCATTCTTTTGTGTTTGTGAATCCAAACAACTCCAATAGCTTTGAAGTTGCCTCGCCCTTGTAAGTGCCATTGATGGCCTATAGTGATGAACAACCATTTCTAAGGTAGTATAGCTTGATCCTTCATTTTATAGTATAGATCGGGAATGGGAAAGATCTCATCTGTCTTGCTTCATTTGCCTTCAAGCAAAGGGTACATCATTGATAAGGATTCTAAGTAAATTACCAACTGGAAGAGGTAAGTAAGTTCTTTAGTTTTTTTTTCTTTTTTTTAATCCTTTAGTTTAGATAACTACCATCTCCCAACTCATTTATTCACCCTTTTATTTTTTTTTTCTTTTACTTAGTTTTCTATTTTCCTAAAATCATCATCTCATTCTATCTATCATCTTCACAAATTAACATAGTTTTATTTTTCTTTTCTTTTAAAGAACAAGAGAAGAATTTTAACCATTTTCAAGTAACTTAAAAGAAGACTAACTAAAAGCTTACATCACTAGTCCCTCCGTATGGATCACGACATGTATAGCCACTCGCTATAGCGGTAGCATTGAGCACTTGCACTTCTGTTCTGTATTCCTGAAATTCTATATTTTCTGTGTGCAAGTTCCAACTCAACTAAAATTTTGGTGCTGTTGCCAGGGAGGGACGGTAAGTAACTATTTTTTGTTTACTTTATTGGTTAACTTTCTTTTCTGCTCTTGGTGTACAGGTTTAAAAACAAGGAATTTTTTTTGCTGTAGTGGACATATAACTGGTCCTGGACTCTGCTCAAGAAAGCAGAGCCCAAAAGCCCTCTGATTTGTTGCATTCACGTGACAATTGAGTGAACTACTAACCTGCATTTTTTGCAGGTTGGTTGCATTGCAAAGTTAAATTTCTTCAACTATTTATTTTCTTGTTTAACTCATTGTACATACTTTCTAACCACAATAGTACATTGATGTTTATTAGATGCTAAAAACAGTTTAGACTTTGCATTTAGGCATGTGTCTATTTTGTTACATTTTCTATTTACTGTTGAAGAGTGCTAGAGCCAAGGTATGCGTGTATAACAAGTAGTATAAGATTCATTCTTGTATGAAATATTGCTTGAGTGTTACTTTTTCTATATGCTTGTACACTGCACTAAACTGAACTAAGGGCTTGTCCTATAAACAAGATAAGATGGGGAAGTCATTACCCTCTCTTAGCCCACAAATAATCTTCTCATTCACTAATCTAAACCTAACTAAAACTGAGTAGATGTTGGCCTTAGGGACATCTCGGACTCAAATAGGAGTCTGACCTAAGGGGAAAGTTGATTAGAATTTGACTCTTGCCAATTTGGTATCAAAGGTTGGGGATTGATGAGGCGAAACCTCAAAGAATAGTGGTTTGGCATAATTAGGCCCGCTGCTTAAGCACGGGTATCTTCCACTGATCTTTCCCCTACCTAGCCTATTAACTTATGGTCAGATTCTGCAATATACCTCTAGTGAGCAGTCTAACTAGTTAGGAGTCGTCTACGCTTAAGGTCTACCCTAACTTAGGTTAGATTTTTTTTATTTGTTTGTTTTTCTTTGTTTATTTTTGACATTTCTTGTATGATGTGGCTTATTACAACAACTTTTTCAATTTTAATTGTAATCCATATTATACCCTGACCTCTTTTTACTCGGATATTACCAACCCGGCATACCATAACTTTAACCAACCTAGTGTGCCGGATTGGTTTTATCCAAATCAATACATGCCCCAGTCTCAATACTATGAACACGACTGGAATAATCATCACTACTCTTGACAGAGTCAATGGTGATACAACTCCTCCGAGTTATATTGTCAACCACCATTCCAACATTCAGCCTATAATTTTCATAGTCATGATGAACCAATAGAAGAAAAATCTAAGCCTATGAAAAGTATAGAAATCATGATTGAATCCCAAGAACAAAAGCTAAAAATGATGAACTCACAATTTTCACAAGACTCCCAAATCCGAGATTCTTACTCCATGTTCCAAGTCCCACAATAAGAAGAAGAACCTATGGACTCAGATAGGAGTATGAAAAACCTAATTCAGTCTGAAAATAATATTTTTCCTATCTATTGACGGCTAGAAGCACAAATGAGTCGTTATATCAACACAATAAAAGATAGGAATGAGGAAAGTCTACCTAACACATGTTCGATCATTCCCGATTGCCCTAGCCATATTGATAGGAATGACGTATCTTGGTGTCTTGGAGACTTTGATCAAGACTCAATTTCATTACACAAATTTGAACTTGACCAATTCTAAACCTTGGACGAATTGGCAAGTTTTCTATTCAATGAGATTGAACTTGAATGTGAATGTGACCCCGATCCCCAACCTTGTGATTCAGTTTTCATCTACGAATCTATATTGATTCTGGTATCCTCATCCAATAAGGATCAATTTTCAGAGCCAACATTTATTTTCGTACCCTTAGATCTAGAAATTGAATCACTAATTTTGAATAGTCATATTCCATTGATCGAAAAAGAATGTGAATTTCAGTTATTTGGTTTGGATTCAACTCTTGAATCAAAACTGACTATTGAATCCAAAGTTAATTTTTCTGAGTTAGTATTGGTTACAAAACCTATCACTCTTGAGCCCAAGTCAACCATTCCACCTAGTCACATTCTTTTGTTGGACACAAGTATAGACCATGATGACTCTGTGATAATTTTTCAAGACTGGTCATGTAAAGGAAATAATTTTCATGGTAGGATCTTTCATGATCCTAGTCATATTGGAGACTATAAATATGTAAATAGAAAAGAGATCAATAAAGGTGGGTTCCGTGAATCACTATATTATCTTGATTAGGTAGCAACGCTTGGCCTAATCCGATCACCACCGGAACCACCACCCTAAGATAATATTTTTCTTCCCTTTCTATCTTTCATGTATTTATGCATTCATTGAGGACTATGCATGAGATAGGTGTGAGGGTGAGTTCTAATATAACATAGGTTTTCTTTTTATTTAAAATAAAAAATTTAACATTTTTCTTTCTTTAAAAAAAACTTTTTGAAAAGAGAGCAATATTTTGACATATTTTTTATAAGAAATTAAGTCAATTTTAAGAAATAGGAGTATCATAATTAGGATTTCTTATACTTTGTCAAAATAAGATTATTTGTTTGATTTCTAGAGTTAGGAAGAAAATTTGAAAAAAAAATATACTTGTATAAAAAATCCTCTGATTAAGCTGGACATTTGTGCCTCATAAAACATTAGTATTCACACCTGTGGCCTTATTTACTCGAGTCCTTGAGTTCTTGGGGTGTTTTCTAACCTGGTGCCCTAAGACCGTCTTGTTTGGGTATCACCTATTAAAGGCTAGTTACATAGGCAAATTAGAAAGCCTAATAGAACTAAGAAATAATGGCACCAAAAATATAAATAAATATAAATAAATTAAATAAGGCATAAGAGCTAGAGTGAAAGAACACTTAGTCAAAATTTCACAGTCACGAAGGTGCATATGACTTAGGATAAAGTAATAGACTAGATTAGAAATACAATTTGACTCCTTACCTTGATTGATAATAAGCTTTTGAATAGAAACTAAGTTTAGGAATGAAAAATTCAGTTTTCTTTTAACTTATAAATTACTTGAAGACTTACAATAATACTTCAAATATTTTCTCTATTTTAATACTTTTTGAAAATACTAATACTCTTCTCTTTTTTTTATTGATTTTGTGGGTGTAATCCACTGAAACCCTCACGAGACAAAACTCGTCCTCTAGGGGTAACCTAGAGGTTTAATGGCTTGTTGCATATGCTTAGTGAAATCGAGTGACCAGCGAAAGTGGTCTAATAATTTCTTAGGATTATTTTTGATGTTTTGCTCGAGGGCGATCAAAAGATAAGTGTGGGGGTGTGATATCAGGGAGGATCACATCAAATAAAACCAGTTAATTCGGATTTATATGAATCTAAATCGGTTAGCTTGCGGATACCAAAGATCAGATCAAAATCAGAGATCAAACAGGAAATCCAGTTGGACAAAAGGGGATAAAATCAAATGAGAATCATTCACTTCCTGGATGTGGCCATTTGGCCACATCCAAGCTGCAGAAACGCGGCCGAAGCCGCGTTTCCATGGCCAATTGGTTAAGATACGGGAGCGTTTTGCTCCCCTATCTTCTCACACTCTCGCCTTTTATTTTTTGCCATAAATACTGGGATTTCTCAGTGTACAGAAGAGGATGAAGTAGATAATAGAATAAATTTCTATATAGCTTTAACTTAGATTTTTTTCTCTTTTTAATATAATTTTTTTATATAACATAGATCAAAGAAGAGTTTCATTGGAGAACAAAAGCGATGCTTGTACTAAGAGTGATACTAGTGTAAGTATTCTTCCTTTCTTTCATTGCTATTCAACTCAATCAAAGTTTGTTTTTCTACTCTTATTTTTGTTGCTTCTCTCTCTGTCTTTGTGAATTCAAACGACTCCAATAGCTTTGACGTTGGCTCGCCCTTGTAAGTGTCGTTGATAGCCTATGGTGATGAATAACCATATTTATGGTAGTATAGATTGCACCTTGATTTCATAGTATAGATCCAGAATTGGAAAGATCTCATCGATCATGCTTTGCTCGCCTTCAAGCAAAGATACACTGTTGACAAGAATTCCAGGTAAATCACCAACCAGAAGAGGTAAATAAGTTCTTTAGTTTTCTTTTTTTTAATCCTTTAGTTTAGATCATCACCATCTCCCAACTCTTTTCTTAACTCTTTTATTTCTTTTTTTAACTTAATTTTCTATTTTTCCAAAGTCATCACTTTTTTTATCTATCATCTCCACAAATTAACATAGTTTTATTTTCCTTTTCTTTTAAAAAACAAGCGAAGAACTTTAACCATTTTTTAGTCACTTAAAAGAAGACTTACTAAAAGCTTCTATCGCTAATCGCTCCTTGTGGATCATGACCCACATAACCACTCGCTATAGCAGTAGCATTGAGCACTTGCACCTTTGTTTTATATTTTTGAAATTTTGTATTTTCTGTATGCAGGTTCCAACTCAACTAACAAACTTGTCACGCTAATAGAAAACCTCTGACAAGTCATTTTCCTCGATCCCCAGTAGAGTCCGTCATGTTAACATTAAACCTCTGATGATAAAATTTCACTAAATACCCACTCAAAACCTCTCCGCTGTTATGTTAACATTACACCTCTAATGGCAAACCTCTCATGCCTTAGAAAATTAATGTTTGTCATGTTAATATTACACCGCTGACAATTTATTTTGTTTTCCACCAAAATTCCCTACCAATTCTCTCCCATGGAGTGGTAGGTTCACAAACTTAATCATTGTTACCTCTAATAGTGAAAAGTGTCAATACTCCCCAACGAGTACGAACTTTCACTTGTCGACTCTCTTACATAGAGTCACAAGTCTTCAAAATTATCAAGTTAACACTACACCTCTGACAATCCAAACTTTACTTGTTAATTCTCCTCAATAGAAGGAAAAGTCCTCAAAATTGCTCATATTGTAAACCAACTCTTGTCATGTAAACATTACAACTCTGACAAATTACTGTTAAGTTTAACATAACACTTCTAACAGTGACCAAGTTGCTGTCAAGTTCAACATTAAACCTCTGACAGTCACTTCCCTCAGGCTTCCATATCAAAGCTGAGACGAGCGATGTTAAGTTAATATTACACCTCTAGCATCTGGTTCATTGTTAAGTTTAACACTGCACCTATGACAATGACTTTCCCTCGAGCTTTCACATCTAAGCCGAGATGACCAATGCTAAGTTCAAAATTACACCTCCAGCATTACCTCCATTGTTAATGTAACACCCCGATCCTATGGATATGAAAATGCCACTGCGACGTATATACGTAGGATAGAAACATCCTCACATATATACATTAAGCATTAGTATAGAAAGAATCAGAGTATAAAAGTACATAGTGTATATACATTCAAATATAAGGAGTACAACATACAAAGTTATCTCAGAGCGTGATATAACATTACATGTACATTATATCACGGTCAGGTACAAACGTAAGATTTACAATATGTACAATACAAAAGATGCTCAAGAGCTGAGAGGGAATCCTGTGAGCTAGCAGGAAGCGTCAGAAATCAAAGGAGCTGGGACTAGTCATCCTGCTCAAAGAGGTAAGCTTGATCTTCGGTGGAGGGCTCCACTTCAATCCAAGCTTCAAAACCTGAACATGCAACTCCAAGGGGAGTCAGAAACTCGCCAACGAATGTTCAGGTGAATACCAAGTGGCATGTAGAGATAAGTACATGTGTATTGATAAATCCAAATCAGTAAGCATGCATCAAAAAGATTTGTTGGGTGTACAGGAATAATAAGCATGCGATGAAGGCATAGATTGATGAAAGCGATGAAGCCTGAATAAATCTTTTATTAACATTTTTAATATTTATTCTTATTACTTGTCCTGCCATATGTCTAGATATGTCTAGTAGCATCCCAGCACACAAACTTCCATATCTACATAAGTCGAGACTGTTATTGGAAACTAACAGGGTTATCAACGAATAATGTTTACAGCGAGTCCTGTGCATACCCGGGACCACGGCCCAGGTTGTTCCGTTGCTGGTGTAAGGAACCTACTGCAGGGCATATAGGAGGGTCTTATAAGATTCCCTTTATTAAGATGGTACCAAGAAGGAGGGAGCCAGCGCTTCTCTCGGTCGCCTGGAGGTCCTCAGGTCGAACCAGAAGTTTTAGTTGCACAACATACCTAATATCACTATAAACACGAACATATATTGATGTCCGTAAGTTTTTTCTGACCGAGTATAAGTTGTTCTCTTAATAATTTATTAGGAAATTATCAGATTTCAGGAATATGCAAGAGTATGTCAGGAATATCCTGTGTACATAAGTACTATCAGGAGATTAGGTTAATATTCCCGTAAGTGATAATTACTAGTCAAGTATGACATGTTAGATGAGAGGTGATAGTAATTAGGTGTCAAGTGGTAACATGCCAAAGGTCAGGTGTGGGGTGATAGCATGTCAAAGGTCGGGTTATAGTATGTCAGACGTCAGGTGATAGCATGGCAAGCGATAGCAAATATTAACTGTTAATGCAGCAAGCTAGCAAGCAAATAGACATCCAAGTGGAGCTATGCAGTGCTGGAGGCACGGACAACAAACATTGTTTAATCACTAAAGCGCTTGGCAGAGCTTCCAGAATGACTTGACTTAAAAAGCGAGTATACAATCAGGTAGAGTTTCGCCTAAGCGAGTCTAGCGATAAAGCACTGAGCGCTAAGTATGCCAAACAAGGCAGAGCATAAGAGACCTGATGGTCTAAGCGCACTCCTCTTTCAAGGAAGTGGGCGAGAGACCAGGCGGAGCATAAGAGACCTGACGGTTTAAGCTCACTCTTCTTTCAAGGAAGTAGGCGAGAACCAGAGGCTAAAGTAAGTTCAGGGTCTAAGCGCACTCTTGGTAGTTACCATAAAACCTATAAGGGTACATGCCTAAAACTAATTGGGTAGCTAGCTCAAGAGTGAGAAGAAACCCAAAGTCAGTACAAAGGTACCTGCATGAGATGTTAGTACCATACACAATCATACATATAAACGTGAGACTATCTAGATTACCGTGGAGTAGTGAAGCCTGAAGGCTGAGTAGAGAGCACGGGACCAAAGTACGCTCAGGGTCTAAGTGCACTCTCGGTAGCAACCACGAAACTCATAAGGATGCAGGCCTAAAACCAATTGGGTAGCTAGCATGAGATTGGGCAGAAATCGAGAGTAGATACAAAGGTTCCTGCAGGATATGTTCTACACTATTACAAGCATTACAGTATATCAGTCTGGTACAAGTCAAGACATGCCCACTAAATACAATACACTCACATCAGACTGATACAAAATATAATACAATCCAATTCTAATACAAGTCCAATTTTGCGAGAAAAGTCACTCGCCTAAAACACCAATTTTAAAACTTTGCACGTCTGAATTCCTAAGAGAGAAAAAAACGGAAAGCGAGAGAAGGAAAGAGGGCTTGGCCCTATGGTGGCCGCCGGACCTAGGGGTGGTGTGCCACCCCATGGTGGTGGCCGACCATGAGGGGAGAGAGAGGAGAAAATGGAGGTAATGGTGTTTGAGTGGGTGGTAGTAGTATTTGGTGGAGTAGGATTTTGGAAGGTGAATGAAATTGGAAATTGAAGGAGGTGAAGATGATGGTGATATTGGAGATGAAATAGAAGTGATAGAGGTGGTGTTGTGGTGGTGATAGTAATGGTGGTGGTGGTGAAGAAAAATAGAAGAGATGGTGATGAAAAGGGTGTAGTAGAGATGGTGGTGGTGACGTCATTGAAGATGGTGGAGATATCGCCAAAATAATCGCCGGAATGGTTGCTGGAGTAATGGCCGGAGATGTTGTCGAAGAAGAGGGACTAAGCCCCTAGCCAAGCATGGTGGCCGGCCTAGGTGGAGATGGTGGGGTGGTGGTTTTGTGGAGGGATTTAGTGGTGGTGATGGATTTGGAGAAGGAAAAGAAGATGGTGAATTGTATGGTGGTATTTTGTAGTTGTGGTGGAATAAATAGAGATGGAGAAGGAATAAGATGATGGTGGAGAGTTGTAGGTGATGTTGTTGATATGGTTATAGTGGAGATAAGGAGAAATTGGTGGTGATTAGGGTTTTGATAGAGAAATGAAAAGGAAAGGAGAAGACAGGGTGTTGTTTTTGGAGTTGGAGTTAAAGGAGAAGGAAAATGAGTTTGGAGATGAGTTTTTCTATGAAATGGTGATGGAAGAGGGAATAATGGCCAGCCTTGGTGATGGAAAGGGTATGATGATGGGTTGGGATATTTTGGAGGAGATATTTTGGTGGAAGGGTGTAGAATATATTAGAAGAATGCAGAAGGTTGTAGAATATGGTGGAAGGAAAAGGAAGGTAGGAAACGGGAAAAGAAATGAAAATTTTGATTGGTGAAGAAATTAAAAATAATTAGATTTGTGGATTCCCTGGACTCAGTTGCGGATGCAGAACTTTCCGAAAAATTACCGGAAACGTCCGAAAATTAAGTGTCTCGAAAAGCTCTCTAAAAATTTTAAAAATAAAGAATATTATACTAAGAATCATAATGAAATCCGTTTTAAGAAATTCTTACGATTTCAAATTAAAAATCTTGGAATCCAACCACCGATACCGGTCGACACCAAATCTAGTCGAAATCTTTTAATTTTTGAAAATCCCTAAAGATGTATTAAGATAGTAAATATTATTCGAAGAAGATTTATGAAAGTAGTTTTTCAAAATTCAACACCATTTGTAAATTAAAAATCTGAGAATAAACCATCGATACCGATTAATCCAGATTTTAGGGTTTTTATATAAATAGTTCTAAAACATTCTGAAAAATTAGAAAAATTCTAATATATTAGAAAACAGTGTTAAAAACTAAAATCGGTCAAATTTGATTACCAGAGAGATAAAACATGCAGTACTGCTATATGTGAAAAAAATAATTAAGACAAAATAAGAAAATATGCTAATAAAATCAGGATACATATATGAGTACGTATTTCGAGGATGGGGTCTTACAATCCATCCACCTTACAAAAATTTTGTCCTTGAAATTTTGATAAGGGGATGTGAAGGTAGAAAATAATAGGGATATGGAATTTTACCAACTAAGATGTAAATAGTTGAGGGTAACGCTCACGAATAATATCCTCTTGTTTCCACGTAGCTTCTCCTGGAGCATGCCTATTCCAAAAAAACCAGTACTAACGGTATTGCCCTATTCTTCAGGGTCTTGACACTTCTGTCTAGAATGGCCATCGACTGCTCTTTATAGGATAAATCTGGCTGCAGTTCCAGTACTGAGTGATCTAGAATGTGACTCTCTTCCTTGATATACTTTCTAAGCTATGATATGTGAAATACATTATGTACTCCTTCTAATGATGGAGATAATGCCAATTAGTAAGCTACATCTCCTACATGATCCAGAATCTCAAATGGGCCAATGTATCTCAGACTAAGTTTTCCGCGAGTACCAAATAAGATTACCCCTTTGGTTGGCGATATCCTTAAAAATGCATGATAACCTACTCTGAATTCTAATGGTCTTCTGTTAGTGTCAGCCCAGCTCTTCTGTCGCTCTGTACTGCCTGGAGGTGATCTTTGATACTTCTGACTTCATCTGTTATCTGAACTAGAATATCTGGCCCCAACATAATGGCGATCTACATTTTCTACCATTCAAAGCTTCAAATGGAGCCATTTTGATACTAGCCTGATAGCCGTTATTATAAGAAAATTCTGCCAAATGAAGATAGTCTTCCCATACCCTTTGAATTCTATCATGCAGGCTCGTAATAAGTCTTAAGGAATTTACATTGGACAGTTCGTTCAGATTGCCCGTCTGTCTGAGGATGATATGAAATACTGAACTTCAGACGAGTTCTAGGTTTTCTTGGAGACTTTCTCAGAAATGCGATCAGAATCTCGTGTCTATATGCGACACGATGCTAACCAGAACTCCATGCATACAAACTATCTCCTTAATATATTTATCTACAAGAACTTCTATCGACTGACCTAATCTGAATGGTACAAAGTGAGCTGATTTTGTGAGACGATCAATGATTATCCATACTGCATTATTACCCTCAGTACTGTGGGGTAGAGCTGTGACAAAATCCATAGTAATGTGTTCCTACTTCTATTCAGGTATCGGTAATAGTTATAGAAGTCCAGCTCTTCTCTAATATTCTATCTTTATATGCTGGCAAATCAAGAACTTGGCCGCATACTAGGCTATCTGTCTCTTCATTGCATTCCACTAGAAGTTTTGCTTCAAGTTTTGATACATTTTCGTTTTGATACATTTTCGTTCCTCCTGGATGTATGAATTAAGCCGAACTGTGTGCCTCTGCTAGAATTTTTTGTCAAACTTTTCCTTGTGGTACACAGATTCTGTTACCAAAATAAAGTGCACCATCTTAATGAATACGGACATCAGTCCTTAGTCCAGCTTCTACTTGAGCTTTGAATTTCTGTAACCTGGGGTCTTCCTTTTAAGCTTCTTTAATTTCATCCATCAGTGTTGGCTGAATCAGAAAAGTCATTAACTGACCTGACTCACCAGTTCCTTGTACTATAGTTAAGTCCAATTTAATGATTTCCCGAAGCAATTTCTTCTGTTGAGTGAATTGTACTAGTACTTTGTTCTCCGATTTTCTGCTCAAGGCATTTGGTATTGTATTGACCTTGCCAGAATGGTACTGCAAATCTATGTCATAGTCTGCCATCAATTCAAGCCACCGCCTTTGCCTCATGTTTAGTTCTTTCTGTGTTGAAAATATACTTAAGACTCTTATGTCAGAATAGATTAATACCTTGTCTCCTAGAAGATAATGTCTCCAGATCTTCAACGCGAATATTACCACCGCTAGCTTTAATTCATGAGTTGGGTAATTTCTCTCATGTGACTTTAATTGCCTGGATACATAAGCTATGACATGATCATGCTACATCAATACACATCCTAAGCCCTTCTTGATCCATCACTATATATAACCATCCCTCCTGTCCTTGAGACAATCTTCAAGATTGAAGCTGTAGTTAGTCTCTCCTTTAATTGTTCAAATGCCACAGCACATTCTTCTGTCCATATATACTTTTCTCCTTTTCTTGTGAGCTTTTTTAAAGGGGCAGCAATTTTCGAGAAGTTCTAGACAAATCTTTTGTAATATCTAGCTAGTCCAATAAAGATTTTAATTCCTGTTACTGTCCTTAGAACTGACTAGTCCTTTACTGCCTAGGTTTTACTGGGGTCAATAGAAATTCCTTCTTTCAAAACCATATGACCCAAGAAAGCTATACAGTCTAACTAAAACTCACACATGCTCTACTTAGCATGAAGCTGTTCCTGCTAGAGAATCTACAATACTATTCTCAAATGTTCTGCGTGTTCCCTGTTACTCTTGGAATATACCAAAATATCGTTGATGAATACAACGACAAACTGATCCAAATACAGTAAGAAAACCTGATTCATTAAATCCATAAAAACTGCTAGGGCATTGGTCACTCCGAAGGGCATGACTAGTGATTAGTCTATAGTTCTGTATTATTATATCGTATTTTCCTGCTGATATGAATAAAATGTCGGTCTAAATCGTGTTTTGGTCTCTCTTGCAGATAATCAAGACAAGGAGGGCAAAAGGGTAATAAGAGCTTAATTAAACGCATTTTTGGGTAATTAAATCCAGATTTCTTAGAGGCCAAACAAGGGAGCTTCTAGAAGATGCATTAAATCTAGATCCTTGTGTACGTCAGACGAATATCCGGACGAAACTACCAGAATCCAAGTATACAAAGAAAGTACTAGAAGCGATGGGAACTCGCTCGCCAAAATCAGGTACTTAATTCCCTGGTTTTGCCGCGAAAACGCAGAAAATGTCGCGTTTCCGCGGTAATGTGGTGGGGCCACGCATCGATCTTTGACGCGTGGCCTTGTCTCGTCTTCTAGAACCCTCCTTTGCCTATAAAAACCCCTGTAGAGGCCTGAAACGGAAGCATATTTGGAATTAGGCTAGGTTTTCTATCTTTTAGTGTAGGTGTTCTTCTTCTTTTCTTTTGTATTTTCATTTCTTTTTAGATCATGTATTAGGACAGAGAGATTTAGAGAGAGAAAGAGAGAGATTGATGTAATAAACGGTGACAATCTATGTAAAGGTGTCTCCTTTCTTCTCCATTATAATCTTCTCCATCTTTTACATGATGCTTGGCTGATTTCTTCTTCTCATGGCAATCTAACTACTAACCACTGACCATCTAACCACTTACTTGATAATTCACATGAATCTAATAGCCTCTACAAGGCCTTGCTCTTGCAAGAGCCATTGATGGCCCATGATGATGGATTCTAGCATTCTAATATTTCTAACAACCAACCCACTAACTTGCCAACTTGCAAATGCTAACTTTATTTCATGCTCACCTCTAACCGATTTTGATGATTTAATAGTAGCTTGCAACTTGTTATGTGGTATGGATGTGTTATTTGAATATAAAAGAACAATCTTATTGGCCATGCTCTGTATCGTCTCTTGAAGCCAAAGGTTAGTGTTGGCCAAGGATCCATGTGAGGCAACATCACTAAGAGGTTAGCATAGTTAGTAGACATGAGTTTTCTTTTACTTTGTTTTAAAACATATTCCAAAATCTTTTATCATTTTTCTCTCGTTGTGTTTACCATCCTGTAAGTTCACCTTTGTTTCATTTTCTTTTTGTTTTCAAAATCATTTCTCTTTTATTTTTATATCTTCGTTTCGTCACCTTCTCCACCTATCACGTTCAGTTTTCTTTTCTTTTACTTTTTATCATTCTTTTAATAAAGATGAACTTGTTAACAACCGATGTGAATAAAAACTGTTAATGCTTCTATCGCCTCCCGTCCCTGTGAATTCGACCCGTTGAGCCAACGCTATAACGAAAGTATCAAGAAAACATTAGTACACACATAAGTTACACTGATTTCATAAAACACACATTTTCGAGCGTTGGTTCTGCCTCAATCAAATTTTTGGCGCCGTTGCCAGGGACGGGAATGGTTTTGATTTCACATTTTTGTTAACATTTTCTTCTCTGTCTTAGTGTGCAGGATAATCTTTACAGGAGCTTAACATTATAGAACAAACACTAGCTTTGCATCTCCCTGCTATAGAAAGCAGGGACCCAGCTTCTAAAGAAAAGCCGCGCAAACGCGACTTTTACCACGGAAACGCGACTATTTTGTGATAATTGTGTATCTTGTTGTGCTGGGCTGTGTTCATTGTAATAGCTAGCTGATTTGTACTATTACTTTCCTGCTTTGATTGCCTACACACTGCAATAATTAAAGAACTAAAATACGGTATTTGGACTCTTTTAAAATGGTTTAGACATTTGCATTTAGGCACGTGTCAAATCAATTCTAATATACTGTATTTTGTTCTGTTGTTGTGATCTGCATTGAGGTGTACATATGGCATTGCATATAGCATAGGATAAACACATGGGTGATTTATCGCTTTATGTTATATTCTTGTCTATATTGCACATTTGCACAAATTGAAATTAAGGGCAAAATTCATACAAGATAAGGTGGGGATTTCATCACTCTTCCTTAGCCCAAAAATCACCTCCCCACTCACACAACCCAAGCCCTAATAAAAATTGATAGATGTTGGCCCCTAGGGACATCTCAGACTCATTAAAAGATTGGCTAAGGGTGAAACTTGTTTTGAATCTTACTCTTGTGAAATCGGTGTCTAAGGTTGGGGATTAAGAGGTTACGCCTCAAAGATACCGTGATTTCGTGTAATTAAGGCCCGTTGCATACGCACAAATACCTCCCACCGTATTTTGCCCCTACCTGGCCGATTAGCTTGTGGTCGGATTCATACAACAACTTCCCTCGGATAATCGACTAGTTAGGAGTCGTCCCTAGTATAGGCTTGGTTTTGATTTTCTTTCTTTTTGTTTGTTGTTTGCTTTTTCTTTTTTGTTTGTGATTGTTTGTGAAATGAAATTCAAAAATAACAATTTTTTCAATCCTAATATGAATCCATATTTCACACCAACTCTATTTGATTTAGATAATTCCAACTCGACCTTTTACAATATGAACCAACCAGATACACCGGGTTGGACTTATCCGAATCAATACAACCCACACCCCCAATCTTATGGCTATAATTTTCAAAATAATTTTAACTCTTCACAGAGTCAATGGGGATTCACCTCCCCCGAGTTAAATTTTCAACCTCCTTATCCACCTTATCCACAATTTACACAATATTCATTCCCCGATTTCGCTTCCTATACTCCTTTTCTAGAACCACCAATTGAAGAAAAATTCGAGCTAGAAAAGAGTATAGAAGCCATGCAGGTGGCCGAAGGAAAATTTCAGAAAATGTTAGCTTCCCCAAATCCATACTATTTTCAAGGTTCATACTCAGTCCCATTAGTTCAAAATAGAAAACCACCAATCTTGGAAATGACTATGCGTGAGTTTAAAAATAATCAAATCTGATGGACCCACGATTTCACCATAATTTTAAAAATAAATCTTCATCTTTTCAAGCCCAATCACAAAAAAATGATGAACCAATCGACTATAAAAAGATGCTTGAAATCATGACTCAAGCTTAAATCGCTCATAATCATGACATAGATATGATAGTCAAAACTCTCCATTCTCATCCTTTGACCATTCCTGATGTCATTAACCATTCTTTTAGAGCCAAAGAATCATGTTGTTTTGAAACCAAGATTCAATTTTAGTCCACCCATTTGAACTTGACCAAACTTCAAATGTTGAAAATCCCATTGACATTTTGGTAAGTTATCCTTTTCCTGACATTGAACTTGAGCATGAATATGATCTTGAACTTCAACTTGGTAATTCAATTTCACTGCCTGATTTCAGAATGACTGAGGTGTTTTTACCTGATTTCAGGATTTTTTCTGAGTCAACATTGGATCCTGTGCCAAACCATCGTGAAATTGAATCATAAATCTTTTATAATCAGCAAATTGAACTTGACCAATTTCATACTTTTGAATGTCCCATTGACATATTGGTAAGTTCTCATTTTTATGACTGTGACTTTGATCCTCAAATTTGTGATCCAGTTCAAATTCCTGAATCAATATTGACTCCTATTTCGCTACCCAATTTGACCAACATTTTAGAGTCAATTTTGGTTCCCATACCTGTCATTCTTGAACTTGAATCAACAATCTAAGAGAGTCACATTCCGTTATGGGAAAATGAATGTGGATTAGAATTTCAACTTCTTGATTTGTACCCTCTTCCTGAACCAATCTTGACTCCAGAACCTTTACTTGACTTAAGTCAAATTCCTGAGTCAGTAGTTGTTCCTATGCTTCCAGAGTCCAAATCAATCTTTCCATCTTTTCATACTCCATTTTGAGACAAAGGTGTTGATAAAATTGACTCCGAAATTATTTTGAAAATTCGAAAATTTGATAGAGTAAAAATTTTAATAAAAAGTATAAATGCATATATCATTTTAGTGGGTTATATTATAGAGGTCTCTGGTGGGTTCCTCCGAACTCCAGGCAAATTAGATTGGGCCACATTCGTGGACCAATCAGACCACCACCGAAACCACCATCTTAAGGTGATTTTTTCTTCCCTCTCTATTTGTTTCATGCATACATACATCATGATGCATTGAGGACAATGCATGAGATAAGTGTGGGGGAGAGTTTACAAGCAAAGAGTTTTTTTTAGATTTTCTTTCTCTTTCACTTATTTTAGGATATTCTTAGAATTTCCCTTTTGTATAGGATTTTTCTCTTTCTTTAAAAACTTTTTGAAATAAGAGACAAAGTTTTAATCTATTTTTAAGAAAATTAACATGATCTTAGAAATTAAGGAAGCCTTAAATTATGATATCTTAAACCTAGTCGAAACAATGGATCTTATTTAAGATTATAAGCTAAGTAAGATAAATTGGAGAGAAAATTTTATCCTGAATTTTTTGCTTTAGATAGTATGCACTTCACGCTTACATATTTTTGGGATGGTAACAAAGACCTAAAATGCCATGAAGCAAAAAAAAAATAAAAGAAAAAATATATGGCATAAATGTCTGAAAAATCACTTATTAAGCTGGATAATTATGCCTCAAGAAGCATGATTATTCTCGCCTAATGGTGGTCAAAAGAAACAAATAATTCCCCTTAATTTTGTGGCCTTGTTTACTCGAGGTCTTAAACCCGAGGGATATTTTCTCATCTGCTGCCCTAAGACCGTTCGGTCTGGGAGTCATCAGTTAAAGGCTCACTACCCTAGTGAACTAGAAAGCCTAAGAAAACTGATAAAAAAAGAAAAAATGTATATATATATATATAAATAAATGGCTTGATGGTTAGAGTTGAAGTCCCAGAATCTTCACTATCATAAAGTGCATATTATCTAGGTTTTATGAAGGATAAAATATTCAATCTAATTTTGAATTCTTACCTTAATTGAAGACAAGATCTTGCATAGAGATTAAGTTTAAGGAAGACTAATTTTTGGTGGACTTATGACCTTAGATCACTTATATTTTTTCAAAAACATTTCGTAAACTTGTCTCTCTTTCAAAATGCATTTTCAAAATACTAACATTTCTCTTCTTTCTTTATGCATTTTGTGTGTGCAATCCACTGAAACCCTTAGGAGACAAAACTCCTCCTCTAGGGGGTAACCTAGAGGTTTAACGGCTTGTTGCACATGCTCTGTGCAATCGCGTCACCTACGAAAGTAGTGTAATAACATTTGTAATATAGTTTTTCTTTTCTTGTTTTGCTCGGGACGAGCAAAAGATAAGTGTGGGGTGTGATTAGCCTACAGTTCTGTATTATTATATCGCATTTTCCTGCTGATTTATGAATAAAAAGTCGGTCTAAACCGTATTTTGGTCTCTCTTGAAGATAATCAAGACAAGGAGGGCAAAAGGGTAAAAGCTTAATTAAACCCATTTTTGGGTAATTAAATCCAGATTTCTTGGAGGCCAAGCAAGGGAGCTTCTAGAAGATGCATTGAACCTAGATCCTTGCACACATCAGACGAATATCCGGGCGAAAATGCCAGAATCTAAGTATACCAAGAAGGTACTAGAAGCGATGGGAACTCACTTGCCAAAACCAGGGACTTAATTCCCTGGTTTTGTAGCGGAAATGCGGCAAATGCAGCGTTTCCATGGCAATGTGGTGGGGCCACATGTCAATCTTTGACGCGTGGCCTTGTCTCGTCTTCTAGAACCCTCCTTTGCCTATAAAAACTCCTGTAGAGGCCTGAAACGGAGCAGATTTGGAATTAGGCTAGGTTTTCTATCTTTTACTGTAGGGTAGTGTAGGTGTTCTCTTCTTTTCTTTTGTATTTTCTTTTATTTTTAGATCATGTATTGGGGCAGAGAGATTCAGAGAGAGAAAGAGAGAGATTGATGTAATAGATGATGACAATCTATGTAAAGGTGTCTTCTTTCTTCTGCATTGTAATCTTCTCCAACTTTTACATGATGCTTGGCTAATTTCTTCTTCTCATGGCAATCTAACTACTAACTACTAACCATCTAACCACTTACTTGATACTCCACATGAATCTAATAGGCTCTACAAGGCCTTGCTCTTGCAAGAGCCATTGATGGCTCATGATGATAGATTCTAACATTCTAACATTTCTAACACCTAACCTACTAACTTGTTAACTTGCAAATTGATTGAGATTTTAGAATTTGTAAATAAGAAGAATGAGTTGAAGAGTTCTTAGTCTCAATGCTATCCGCTGTAGCAAGGGCCAAAGCGGGTCGTGATCCTCAGGGAAGGATGCGATGCAAGCTTTTCGGCCGATTCCTCTGTATGCTTTGAATAAAACAAAGAAGGGATTAGATTTGAAGTGTATATGAATAAAGAAGTATGGTTTTACTGATCTACTACCACAACCCACCATGCAAGTCTTGGATGTTGAATTTCATCTTGAGAAAAATGTGATTTACCCTAGATTATTAAGAGTGATTCAAGTAAGAAAATATGATACTAGAATCTAACTAAGTTGCATTATCAAAAACTAAATAATGTTTCATCATAACATCTAAGTACAGCTTAAGAAAAGACTAATCTTAAATTTAGGCTGTCCTAGTTCTTAAGTATGAAGGCATGAGGAGTTATTTAAATGTGCAACCTAGATTAAGAAATCTAATCATCAGTTTAATCTTAAAGAAAAACAATCTTTAGACCTAGGGTTTCTAAAAACTGGTCATCAATCGATTGAAATCCTAACTTGCCCTAGGGTTGCTTAAGAGATCAGCAAACCACACAAAGAATTAGTTAGAAATCATCTTTTTTTATAATTATTTTTTTATATTGTTTTTTATTCTTTTTTAATTAGAAGAAAAGAAGAAGAAGCCAAACAAGAGATCACAGATGAAAACCGAAGCAATTAATAGCAGAGAAAAGAAATAAAAATTGACAAGAATTAAATATGCAAAAGAAAGTAACCTTTATTCGAAAGTATGTATCCAAATACAAGCTCCTTCTTCTCCACAAAGCCTTTAAAACAAAATTACAACGAACAGAAATTTAAGAAAAAGCTAAAGAAAAATCCTAATCTTCTCTGGATGCCCTCCCTGTTGCGTCTGCAGGGGTATTTATAGGTGCAGAAGGTGATAGAGTCCCGAATAAACTCCTCCACGAAATCTGTTCCCTGGACTCATCTTGTTTACCGCGAAAACGCGGCTTGGGCGCGTTTCTGCGGCCATACAGTGACAGATGGCCACGCGCTTTGGCGCATGGCTTCTCCTGGTCCGTCTATCTGGGCGTATGCTTCTGGAAGCTGGATCCTAACTCTTCATTTTGGATTTTCGAGATAACTTAGAAATCAAGTTACCCAAAATCTAAATCCCTTCAAAAACGAATCTCATCCTTGCACTCTTATTTATCATCATCCACCAAGCATTTAGGGTAGAATAGAATTCTATCCTTTCCCTCTTTGTAGTATTTGCAATTTTTACAATTTGTATTTGTACTTTTGACTTCTTGTAATTGCACTTTTGCACCTGGGCTTGGACTTGGGCTTGGATATGGGCTTTTGGGCTTCATTAAGCTTTAATTCTTTATTTAATTCAATACTCAAGGCCTGCACACATTAAATAACAAAATATTAGTAAATGTGCAGAATTATATAAATAAATATGAAAATGTGATGGTAAATATGATGATAAAAATGTACTTTTCACTACCAATCACACCCCCACACTTATCTTTTTGCTCGTCCTCGAGTAAAAATCAAAAAGAAAAACTAATCTAGCTAACTCACTTTCGTAGGAATCATGGTTGCAACAAGCCGTTAAACCTCTAGGTTACCCTAGAGGACGAGTGTTGTCTCGTGAGGGTTTTCAGCGGATTATACCCACAAAATCCATAAAAAGGAGAATATTCGAATTATATTTGAAGAGACTAAGTAGTCTATAAGTTTTAGGATTATCATTTTTATTCATTCTTAAACTTAGTCTTAATAAAGTGAATTGTTATTCATTTTCGGTAAGGATTAAAATTGAATGTTTGTATAGTCTTTTTCGTTACCAAAAATCATACGCACCCTTGTGAATCTAAGAATTCCTTAACTTGGACTCTCATGCCTTATAATTATTATTACTATTATTATATTTTTTTTAATATATATAACTCATCTAATTTTCTTTCGTGCAAGTATCAAGGCTTCTTGAGGCCCTCATACCTAACTAATTGACTATTAGATGTGTTAGTACATATATAAGTAATTTTTCTTAGTTTTCTTAGGCTTTCTAATCCACCCATGTAGCGAACTTAAAGTCGGTGGCTCCCAAACCGGTCGGTTTTAGGGCACCGGGTGAGAAAACACCCCGCGGACTCAAATTCGAGTGAACTAGGCCACAAAACTAAGGATTTTATTTATTAACTCACCTTTAGGCGTGAATACTTATGCTTCATGAGGCACATGTATCCAGCTTAATTAGTGATTGATAATAATTTTTTTGCTTTTTTTCTTTTTTTTTATATATATATATGAGGCACAAGGGTCTTTGTCTTAGACATCTAGATATACATTAGGTATGCACATTTCATTAAGGTAAGAATCAAGACTAATTACTTATTCAATTTCTCCTCCTATACCTAAAATTTAAACAATTTATTTATTTTGACCAAGTCTTTAGAAATCCTAATCATGATTTTCCTAATCCTTAAAACTAACTTAGGTTTCTTTCAAAAAATAAGTCAAAATACTGTCCTTTTTATAAAATATTTTTTTTATTTATTATTATTTTTTTAATGTTAGAAATGTTAGAACAAATAAAGAGAAAAATATTTATATATATATATATATATATATATATATATATATATACATACCCTTCCCCCACACTTGTTTCATGCATTGTCCCTAATGTATGAATGAAATGCATGGATGCATGAACTGGCAGAAAGATATAGTTACCGATACAGTGGGTCAAAAAGACCCATGGTTGCATTTACTTCCGGTACTGTCTCAAAAAAGATTTTAAGACGTTGACCATTTACCTTGAATGCATTGCCATTTTTGGGATCGTAGATCTCTATGGCTCCGTGTGGAAACACAGTCTTAATAATGAAGGGTCCATCTTGACTTCAATTTGTCGGGAAAGAGATGAAGTCTAGAGTTATAGAGTAAAACTTTTTGTCCTTGGACAAAAGTTTTTCTCGTGATGAACTTATCATGAAAAACCTTAACCCTATCCTTCGCAATCTTCGCATTGTCGTATGCTTCATTCCTTAATTCCTCTAGTTCAGAAATTTGCAATTTCCGAAGCTCACCGGCCTTATCTAGATCAAATTTGGCTGCTTAATTGCCCATAGGGCCCGGTGCTCTAGCTCAACGGAAGGTGGCAAGCCTTTCCAAAGACTAGTCTGTAGGGAGACATTCCTAGAATCGTCTTAAAGGCAGTCCTATATGCCCATAGGGCATCCACCAGTTTGGTGGACCAGTCCTTCCTATTCTGATTCACAGTTTTCTCCAAGATGAGCTTGACTTGCCTATTGGAAACTTCTACATGTCCGCTAGTTTGTGGATGGTAGGGCGTAGACAACTTGTGAGTTATGGCGTATTTTCGCATAAGAGCTTCAAAAGTTCTATTGCAAAAATGCGTGCCATTGTCACTAATGATGGCTCGAGGGGTTCCAAAGCACGAGATAATATTTTCTTTCAAGAATTTGACAACAACTTTGTTGTCATTTGTCTTGCAAGGGACGGCTTCAACCCATTTTGATACGTAGTCTACGGCCAACAAGATGTATTGGTGCCCAAACGAATTAGGGAAGGGTCCCATAAAATCGATGCCCCAGTCATCGAAAAGTTCTACTTCTAGAATTGGATTTAGGGGCATCATATTTCGTTTGGAAATTCTTCCTATCATTTGACATCTTGTGCGAGTTTTGCAATACTCGAATGCGTCTTTGAACACAGTTGGCCAATAAAAGCCACTTTGCAGGATCTTTTCGGCAGTTTTGCGGGGACCAAAGTGTCCACCGCAAGCGAACTCATGACAAAAAGCTAGAACGCTTCTAGTTTCCTCGTCGGGGACACATCTCCTAATGATTTGGTCACTACAATATTTGAAAAGATAAGGATCTTCCCACATGTAATACCGGACTTGAGACAAGAATCGGTATCTATCTTATTTTGACCAATTAGGTGGTGTTTGGTTTGTGACTAAGTAATTTACTATGTCAGCAAACCATGGCTCCTTAGAGATAGCTAGAAGTTGTTCATCGGGGAAATTGTCATTGATGGGCAGTTCGTCAGAAGGTGCGTTTGGCACACGAGAGAGATGGTCTGCTACGACATTTTCGACACCTTTTTTATCTTGAATTTCGAGATCGAATTCTTGAAGGAGAGGGATCCAACGAATGAGTCGGGCCTTCGCATCTTTTTTAAGCATAAGGTATCGAAGTACAGAATGGTCAGTGAAAATCGTGGTCTTAGTCCCAAGTAGGTATGGGCGGAATTTCTCCAAAGCGAACACTACTGCCAAGAATTCCTTCTCGGTTGTAGTATAATTCATTTGGGCATCATTTAGTGTCCTACTCGAATAGTATATCACATGCTGCTTGTTATCCTTACGCTGTCCTAAGACAGCACCTATCGCAAAATCTGATGCATCGCACATGATCTCAAAAGGTTTGGACCAGTCCGGAGGTGAGATGATAGGAGCAGAGATAAGTTCCACTTTCAATTTTTCCCACGCACTATGGCACCTATCATCAAAGATGAAGGGCACGTCTTTAGCTAGAAGGTTAGTAAGGGGTCTAGCAATTTTGCTAAAATCCTTAATGAACCTACGATAAAACCCAGCGTGTCCTAAGAAAGACCGAATGCCCTTCACGCATCGTGGAAGTGGAAGTTTGGCTATGATCTCCACCTTGGCCTTGTCTACCTTAATCCCTTCCCTAGATATCTCATGACATAGGACAATCCCATGCTGCACCATGAAGTGACACTTTTCCCAATTGAGGGTCAAGTTCTTTTCGGTGCACCTATTCAGCACTAGCTCCAAGTGATGGAGACACTGGTCAAATGAATCCCATAGACGGAGAAGTCGTCCAAGAAAATCTCTAAGAAACGCTCGACCATATCAGAAAACAGGCTTAACATACAACGTTAAAATGTGGCTGGGCGTTACATAGGCCGAAAGGCATTCGACGGTAGGCAAATGTCCCAAATGGGCACGTGAACGTTGTCTTTTCTTGGTCCTCCGGGGCTATAGGGATTTGGTTATACCCTGAATAACCGTCCAAGAAACAGTAATACTCATGACCGGCTAATCTTTCCAGCATTTGGTCGATAAATGGGAGGGGAAAATGATCTTTCCTAGTGGCGGCGTTCAACTTGCGGTAGTCTATGCATACTCTAACCTTGGTAGGCAATCGTGTTTGCACTAACTCATGCTTGTCATTTTCTACCACAATAAAGCTGGACTTCTTAGGGACCACATGCATTGGGCTAACCCATTCACTATCGGAAATGGGATAAATGATCCCATTATCTAACAGTTTTACTATTTCGGCTTGTACAGCCTCCTGCATAAGTGGGTTTAGCCTACGCTGTGGATCCCTCTTCGGTCTAACCCCTTCCTCTAGATGGATACGATGTTGGACTATCGTAGGGCTCAGTCCCTTGATATCTGCCACAGTCCAACCAATGGCTTCCCTATGTCTTCTAAGGGTTGCCAGTAGGTCTTCCTTTTGCCTATTAGTCAAATTAGATGCAACTATGACTGGTAACGTCTCTGGTTCACCTCGGTAGGCATACTTAAGATGTTTAGGCAAGGCTTTTAACTCCAAAGAAGGAGGTGGCTCGATGGGTGGAGGTGTTAAGCTAGAATCTCCCATCTTTATAGAACTCTGATTTGATTCTCATTCGATCTCATCAAGGCTGAGATCACTTGATTCTAAGTCTTCCTCTTCCTCTGACTCTAGTGTGATCTCCTCATTGTGCTCACTCGTCATGTTTTCAATGAAGTTAACCTCAAAGGGTTGGTCGGTCACATCGTAGGGATGCTTACCTAGGTTGAAAACATTGACTTCCTTGGTCATATCCCCAAAAGTCAATCTCATGGATCCGTTTCTACAATTTATAATTGCATTTGCAGTTGCTAGGAATGGTCTTCCTAAGATGACGGGAGTTTGGGACCTAGGATTAGACACAGGTTGTGTCTCTAAAATAATGAAATCGACTGGGTAAATAAATTCTCCCACCCTTATGAGGACGTCATTGATCTCTCCTTTAGGAACTTTGATTGAGCAGTCAGCCAACTGAATAGTAACTTGGGTTGGGTTGAGTTCACCTAATCCAAGTTGTTAATATACGGAGAAAGGGAGCAGATTGATGCTAGCTTCTAAATCGAGGAGTGCTCGATTGATTTCGGCTCGACCTATGGTGGAAGAGATGGTGGGGCAACCAGGGTCCTTATACTTAACAGGGATCTGGTTGGACAATAGCTCACTAATGTTAGTGGGTAGAAAAACCTTCTTAGGCACATTAGTCTTTCTTTTCTTGGTGCACATGTCCTTAAGGAATTTGGCATAACTAGGGACCTATCGGATTGCATCAAGAAGTGGGATGTTGAGCCTAACTTGATTGAACACCTCTAATAATTTCTCCATATGTGCATTGTTGTTGCTTCTAAGCCTATTTGGAAATGGAGCTATAGGCTGGTGCACCTGACCTGCTGACTTTTCAACTTCAGTTTCATTGGAGCTTGGTGGAGAAGGAGTGGAGCTAGACGGAATGGAGGACTGAGATGGATCCTGTGGCATGGATACTTGATTATCAACTTGTTTCCCCGATCTGAGTGTATGAACCATGTGACACTGGTTTGGGTCTTGAGCCTCATTGGCTGGCCTAGGATTCCTAGGATTTGGCAATGGTTGACTCGGTAGGGTACCCCTCTGTCTCTCTTGCTGGTTCAATTGGATCTCTATCCTAGTTAAGACTTAAGCCAGCGTGTCGTGGCTTTTAACTAGAGTGTCCATCTTTCTTTCCAAATTTGAGAGTCTTGTTTCCATTTGCGAATTTTGGAAAGATTGTAGAGGATTTTGACTAGGGAAATTTTGTTGATAGGGTGGATTTTGAAAATTATTGGAGAATTTAGGCCTAATTTGATCATTGTTGCTTGGGCCCCATGAAAAATTGGGATGGTTTCTCCAACCGGGATTGTAGGTCGGCGAATACGGATTGTTGGCGGGCCTTGTGAAGGCCGCACTCATATGTTCAGGCAAGCTTTGATGCGCGATGAAGACAGGACATTCCTCGAACACATGGTTCATATCTTGACAATAAGTACAGCCCGCCGAAGATGTTGGGCTGACTTGGTTCACAGAGACTGGCTCTTTAGTTTCAAGAGCCTCTAGTCTTCGCATAACAGTAGCTAACTTAGCATCGGTTGCTATGTTGGCCTCAATGGAATGGATACCTCCTTTAGAAGAAGTAGGGTCATTAGTCCTAAATTTTTCCGGAGTAGGTTCCCATTGGATGATATTTTTAGCTAATTCCTCATACAATAGCCATCCTTCATTTTCGTTCTTTTTCATAAATCCTCCTTGGCACATAGATTCTAACAACATTTTAGTTTGATATTCTAATCCATCATATAGAACTTGGCAAAGTCGCCATTTCTCTATCCCATGGTGAGGGCATTGGGCAAGGAGGTCCTTAAAACGTTCGAAATATTTCCAAAAAGGCTCATTGGCTATTTGCTTAAACTGTAAGATGTTCTTCCTAATCAGTGCGGTCTTGTGAATGGGATAAAATTTCTTTAAGAAGGCCTTAACGAAATTATCCCAAGAAGATATAGAACCTACCTCTAGACTGTAGAGCCATTTCTTTGCTAAATCCTTCAAAGCAAAGGGGACAAACCTAAGATTGATGTCATCTTTTCCCAACTTAGGAATATTCATCATGAGACATACTTCCTCAAATTCCCTTATGAAGAAGTATGCATCCTCGGATTCAAGTCCATGGAATTTAGGAAGGGTGTTGATGTATTGTGGCTTAAGCTCAAATGGGTCAACACCTTCATCGGTAAGCTTGATGCAAGAAGGAAGAGAGGTCCTGATAGGATAGATCCTATCTTGGAGTGACGGCGGTTGTGCCATGTGTGAGTCGGGCTTTTGCTCGGGTGGTGAACTAGTCCTAGTTAACCTGGATGTAAGTAGGTCTCTCGACCAAGCGGGCATGCACAATTAGCAAACAAGTTCACCCAATCAACCAAAAAAGAAAAACAAACAAAAAAAAATCCTATTCTAGGGTTGTCCTTGACCTAGACGACTCCTAACTTTAGACTGTCCTTAGGAGGTCTATTGTCGACGTTAACCACAAGCTAATCGGCCAGGTAGGTGGCAAGACCGGTGGGAGGTTTTCCGTCAGAGACGTTCCTTAATTAAATAACCACCGTTCTTCGGGCTTTCGGCCCTCAATCCCCTGCCTAGACACCGATTTGACAAGAGTTAATTTCGAACAATTTTCCTCCTTAGGTCTATCTCCTATTGAGTCTGAGTTAACCTAGGGCCAACGTCTAGTCAAATTTTACTTAAGGTTAGGGTTGTGAGTGTGACGGATATGATATGTGGGCCAAGGAAGGGTGATGAAATCCCCACCTTATCTTGTTTATGGGTTATGCCCTTAAGATATTTTTGTATACGTGTAAAGCAGTAGAAAAGTAATCACTCAAAAAGCAGTAAACAGCCAAGAGTGTTTCCTAATCTATATGCAATGCAGACGTACCTTGTCGCCAGCACTCTTCAACAGAATTAAAAAATTAAAATAGACACGTGCCCTAAATGCAAGAGTCTAATTTTTTTTTATTATCAACAAATGGGTTAATGTTATTAATTAGCAGTTGCAGAATGATCACAGAGAAAATTTATCACAGCAGTAAGCAGTATTTGCAATTCTGAGCAACCTGCAGAAAACTTTATGAGTAGTGAACTACTAGGCCACGGAAACGCGGCTTTTGCCGCGGACCCGCGACTCTGAACTAGGCTCTGATGCTCTGCCTTCGAGGGCAGAGGCACAGAGTTGCTATGTGTCCTCGCTGCTGCTTTGTTTTCCTGTTCTCTGAATCTGCAAACAGAAAGAATAAAAAATAATTAGTTTGAGAAAATCGTGTCGTTCCTTCCCCGGCAACGGCGCCAAAATTTTGATTGAGATTTTAGAATTTGTAAATAAGAAGAATGAGTTGTAGAGTTCTTAGTCTCAATGCTATCCGCTGTAGCAAGGGCCAAAGCGGGTCGTGATCCTTAGGGAAGGATGCGATGCAAGCTTTTCGGCCGATTCCTCTGTATGCTTTGCATAAAACAAAGAAGGGATTAGATTTGAAGTGTATATGAATAAAGAAGTATGGTTTTACTGATCTACTACCACAACCCACCATGCAAGTCTTGGATGTTGAATTTTATCTTGAGAAAAATGTGATTTACCATAGATTATTAAGAGTGATTCAAGTAAGAAAATATGATACTAGAATCTAACTAAGTTGCAATATCAAAAACTAAACAATGTTTCATCCTAACATCTAAGTACAGCTTAAGAAAAGACTAATCTTAAATTTAGGCTGTCCTAGTTCTTAAGTATGAAGGCATAAGGAGTTATTTAAATATGCAACCTAGATTAAGAAATCTAATCATCAGTTTAATCTTAAAGAAAAACAATCTTTAGACCTAGGGTTTCTAAAAACTGGTCATCAATCGATTCAAATCGTAACTTGCCCTAGGGTTGCTTAAGAGATCAGCAAACCACATAAAGAATTAGTTAGACATCATCTTTTTTATAATTATTTTTTTATATTGTTTTTTATTTTCTTTTTTAATTGGAAGAAAAGAAGAAGAAGCAAAACAAGAGATCACAGATGAAAACCGAAGCAATTAATCGCAGAGAAAAGAAATAAAAATTGACAAGAATTAAATATACAAAAGAAAGTAACCTTTATTTGAAAGTATGTCTCCAAATACAAGCTCCTTCTTCTCCATAAAGCCTTTAAAACAAAATTACAACGAACAGAAATTTAAGAAAAAGCTAAAGAAAAACCCTAATCTTCTCTGCATGCCCTCCCTGTTGCGTCGCGGGGTATTTATAGGTGCAGAAGGTGATAGAGTCCCGGATAAACTCCTCCACGAAATCTGTTCCCTGGACTCATCTTGTTTGCCGCGGAAACGCGGCTTGGGCCGCGTTTTCACGGCCATACAGTGGCAGATGGCCACGCGCTTTGGCGCGTGGCTTCTCCTGCTCCGTCCATCTGGGCGTATGCTTTTGGAAGCTGGATCCTAGCTCTTCATTTTGGATTTTCGAGACAACTTAGAAATCAAATTACCCTAAATCCAAATCCCTTTAAAAACGAATCTCATCCTTGCACTCTTATTTATCCTCATCCACCAAGCATTTAGGGTAGAATAGAATTCTATCCTTTCCCTCTTTGTAGTATTTGCAATTTTTACAATTTGTATTTGCACTTTTGACTTCTTGTAATTGCACTTTTGCACCTGGGCTTGGACTTGGGCTTGGATATGGGCTTTTGGGCTTCATTAAGCTTTAATTCTTTATTTAATTCAATACTCAAGGCCTGCACACATTAAATAACAAAATATTAGTAAATGTGCAGAATTATATGAATAAATATGAAAATGTGATGGTAAATATGATGATAAAAATGTACTTTTCATTACCAATCACAAATGCTAACTTTATTTCATGCTCACCTCTAACCGGTTTTGATGATTTAATAGTAGCTTGCAACTTGTTATGTTGTTGGATGTGTTGTTTGAATGTAGAAGAATAAACTTATGAGCCATGCTCTGTATCAACTCTTGAAGCCATGGATTAGTAATGGCCAAGGATCCATGTGAGGGAATATCACTAAGAGGTTAGCATGGTTAGTGGAGCAATTAATAGTTAGTAGCCATGAGTTTTCTTTTACTTTGTCTTAAAAACTAATTCCAAAATCTTTTATCATTTTTTCTATCGTTGTTTTTACCATCCTCTTAATTTCACCTTTGTTTCATTTTCTTTTGTTTTCAAAATCATTTCTCTTTATTTTTACATCGATGTTTCCTCACCTTCTCCACCTATCATGTTCAGTTTTCTTTTCTTTTACTTTTTATCATTCTTTAACAAAGAAGATCTTGTTAACAACCGAAGTGAATAAAAACTGTTAATGCTTCTATCGCCTCTCGTCCCTGTGGATTCGACCCATTGAGCTAATGCTATAACGGAAGTATCGAGGGAACATTAGCACACACATAAGTTACACTGATTTCATAAAACACACATTTTTTGAGTGCTGATTCCGACCTGATGGACTAGAAACTCGTAATGACCATAGCGAGTTCTGAATACTATTTTCTGAGTATCCTTTTCTTCACCTTTAGCTAATGGTAATCTGAATGTAAATCCAATTTAGAAGATACTCCGGCCTCATGGAGTTGATCAAAAAGATCATCAATTCTTGGTAATGGATATTTATTCTTAATGGTAACTTTGTTTAATTTCTTGTAGTCTATACACATTTGCTTACCACCATCTTTCTGTTGGCTAATAGCACTGGAGTTCCCCACGGTAAAGTACTTGGTCTAATCAATCCCTTATCAGAGTATTCTTGCTGCTGTTTCTTTAGAATCTCTAATTAAGTGGGTGCCATCCTATATAGAGCTTTAGATATCAGAACTGTACCCAGTATAATATCAATGGAGAACTCAACTGCTCTGTCGGGAGGAAGTCCTGAGATTTCTTCAAACACCTCGGGAAACTCATTTCAAACTGGTACTTCCTTTTTTGAGTCTTAGCAGTAGTCATCTGTATCTTTCTCTTGGCAGACTTTTGTTCTCCGTCAAATTGGAATTCAGGTTGATGCGGTATTCTGAAAATAACTTTCTTTTTCCAATAATCAATAACCACATTGTATTTGCTGAGCCAAGTCATGCCTAAGATCACATTGTACCCTCTAGTATCTAGTACAAGCATATCTACTGCTAATTTCCTATTACATAGTTCTACTGTGCAATCTATACAAATTCTATTGGAGATGACTACCCCCTTTTCGGTACTAATCTCCCACTAGTGGTCTAAATATTTAACAAGTATAGAATGCAAAGCAGTAAAACTATCTGATATGTAATAATGAGAAGCGCCAAAATCAAAGAGAGCTAGAACAGGTTTAGATTGTACCGTGACCTTACGTATTATCACTTCTTCAGAAGTTTCGGCCTCTTCCGCTGTTAAGTTGTAGGCTTGTCCCTTTCGCAACTTGCTGCAGTTCTGCCTCCCTTTGAACTGGGCAGAAAACCTATTGTCATGGACAGAGAGGAGCCCTCCTAACCACTGGCCCTTGGTTCCTCTGTCCAATGGGTGTTGGAGGTGCTGGTAAAGCCTAGTTTATTACCTCAGTTCTCTTATGGGGACAAGCTTCTATTGTGTGGTCACAAGAACCACATTCTAGGCATAACCTGTTTGCCCTATAACAATCCTTTTGAAAGTGACATGGTTTCTGGAAATAATTACAAACAGGAAATGGTTGAGTTATCTGAGAAGGGGCTAGTCGAAATGGTAATCTAATCATTGGGACTTTTGTTGGAATGACCTTTCATGGCCGGGATCCTTATCTGATTACGATTCTTCTTTTCCACTCCTCGCTCTACCTCCCGAGCTTAGTAAGGACCTGGGAATATGTTTTCAGTTGTTAGGGAATCAAGAGGACTTGAAAATTCATTTGTATGTCCTGCTGAAATCTACTTGCCCTCTTCTCTTCGTCGGTCACCATATATGGAGTAAAATGGCTAAGCCTTAGGAACTCAACGGCATACTCATCCACAGATCGGTTCCATTGCTGAAGTCAGATGAACTGTTCTTTCATCTTCTTTTGAGCTGTGGTAGGGAAGAATATATCATAAAAGTTCTTAGAGAACTGGTCCCAAATGATGGGTTTATCCAGTCTCGCTTCTTCAGCTAGCGACCAGGTCTTGGTTACATCCTTTAATTGAGTCTTGGTGACCTTTACCTGATTTTCCTCTGGGACTCATGCTGCCTTCAAAAGATCAGTGATGTCGATCAGCCATTGCTCAACATCTAGTGGTCTCTCTTACCCTGTAAATATTTTTGGCTGCAACCGCCTGAAGTATGATACATTGCCTGGTCTTTGTTCCTTAGGAGCTGCTATCAATCCTTACCGAAGGAGTTCTGTTTGCTTCTGTTGATTCTCCATCATATTATGAATAACCCTCAGAATATCTGCATTCTCTCCTGTGGGTCTGTTCTGTGATTGTCTGGAGCTATTACGACCCATCTTCTATCCATATCTATGTTGGAAAAAGATGAATGGAAACTAGATAGCAAAAAGATAGATAGATTTTAGGAATCAGGGAAGGAGTATCAGAAAGGAGTATATAACTTTGTACATTGCAGTTGGATTATATAACTGAGACACATGCATTCCAATTGCAAATTAATATCCTATAATTTGCTATTTGGTTGTACTATAAGCGTGAGAGTTTAGGCTCTGATGCCAACCTGTAACGCCCCGATTCTTTGGATACGAAAACGTCACTGCGACGTATATACACTGGACATAAACATCCTCACATATATACATTAAGCATCAGTACAGACCAAAATTAGAGTAGAAAAGTATATAGTATATATACATTCCAACATAAGGAGTACAACTTACAAAGTTATCACAGAGCGTGATATAACGTTACATGTATATTATATCATAGCCACGTACAAAAGTAAGATTTACAATATGTACAATACAAAAGATGGTCATGAGCTGAGAGGGAGTTCCACGAGCTAGCAGGAAGAGTCAGGAATCGAAAGAGCTAGGACTAGTCAGCTTTCTCCGAGTGGTAAGCTTGATCTTCGGTGGAGGGCTCCACTTCAATTCAAGCTTCATAACCTGAATGTGAGAGTCCAGCGGAGTCAGAAACTCCCCAATGAATGTTCAGGTGAATACCAAGTGGTGTGTAGAGATAAGTACATGTGTATTGATAAATTTAAATTAGTAAGCGTGCATCAAAAAGATGTGTCGAATATACAGGAATAAAAAGCATGTGACGAAGGCATAGGCTGTTGAAAGTGATGAAGCCTGGATAAATCTTTTATTACCATTGTTAATATTTATACTTATTACTCATCCTACCCATATGTTTAGGCATATGTAATAGCATCCCAACACACATTCATCCACATCTGAGTAAGTCGAGACTGTTATTGGAAACCAATGGGGTTATCAATGAAAATATTTATAGTGTGTCCCGTGCATACCGGGACCATGACCCATGATGTTCCGCAATTGCTGTATGGGACCTACCGCGAGGTGTATATGAGGGTCTTATAGGATGCCCTTTATCAAGATGGTACCAAGAAGGAGGGAGCCAGCCCTTCCCTCTGTCACCTGGAGGCCCTCAGGTCGAACCGGAAGTTTTAGTTGCACAACATACTTAATACCACTGTAGACACGAACATATATTGATATCCGCAAGTTCCCCTGACCCGATATAAGTTGTTCTTTTTATGATTTATTAGGTAATTATCAGATTTTAGGAATGTGCAAGAGTGTATTTCAGGAATATCCGGTATACATAAGTACTATCATGAGATTAGGTTAACATTCCGTGAGTGATAATTACAAGTCAGGTATGACATGTTAGAAGGCAGGTGATAGTAAATAGGTGTCAAGTGGTAACATGCCAAAGGTCAGGTGTCGGGTGATAGCATGTCAAAGGTCGGGTGATAGCATATCGGAGGTCGGGTGATAGCATGGCAAACAATAGCAAATATTAACTATTAATGCAGCTAGTTAGCAAGCAAATGGACATCCAAGTGGAGCTAAGTAGTGCTAGAGGCACGGACAACGAACAATATTTAATCACTAAAGCGCTTGACGGAGCTACCAGAACGACTTAACTTAAAAGCGAGTCTAAAGTCTGGCAGAATTCGCCTAAGCGAGTCTGTGATAAAGTGCTGAGCGCTAAGCATGTCAAACTAGGCAGAGTATAAGAGATTTGATGGTCTAAGAGCACTCCTCTTTCAAGGAAGTGGGCGAGAACCCAGAGGCTAAATTACGTTCGTGGTCTAAGCGCACTCTTGGTAGCTACCATGAAACCCATAAGGGTACAAGCCCAAACCAATTAGTTAGCTAGCTCGGGGAGTGGGAAAAAATGAGAGTTGGTGCAAAGATACCTGCATGAGATGTTAGTACCACACACAAGCATACATATAAATGTGAGACTATCTAGGCTACCATGGAGTAGTGAACCGTGAAGGCTGAGTAGAGACCCAGGACCAAAGTACGTTCACGGTCTAAGTGCACTCTCGGTAGTTACCATGAAACCCACAAGGGTGCAGGCCTAAAACCAATTGGTAGCTAGCCCTGGAGTGGGCAAAAATCCATAGTTGATACAAAGGTACCTGTACGAGTTGTTCTACACTATTACAAGCATTACAGTACATCGGTCTGGTACAAGTCAAGACATATTCACATGATACAACACACTCACACCTATACAATCACACTGGACTGATCAAAATATAATACAATACCAATTCTAATACAAGTCCAATTTTGCGAAGAAAGCCACTCGCCTAAAACACCAATTTTAAAACTTTGCGCGTCCGAATTTCTGAGCTAGAAAAAAACACGAAGCGAGAGAAGGAAAAGGGGCTTCGCCCTATAGTGGTCGCCAGGCCTAGGGGTGGTGTGCCACCCTGCGGTGGTGGCCAGCCATGAGGAGAGAGAGAGAGAGAGAGGAGAAAATAGAGGTGAAGGTGTTGGAGTGGGTGGTGGTAGTATTTGGTGGAGTTTGATTTTGGAAGGAGAATGAAATTGGAAATGAAGGCGGTGAAGATGATGGTGATGTTGGAGGTTGAAATAGGGGTGATGCAGGTGGTGTTGTGGTGGTGATAGTGATGGTGGTGGCAGTGGTGAAGGAAAATAGAAGAGATGGCAATGAAAAGGGTGTAGTAGAGATGGTGGTGGTGACGTTATTGAAGATAGTGGAGATGTCACCGGAATGATCACCGGAGTGGTGGTTGGAGATGTTGTCAAAGAAGAGGGGCTCAGCCCCTAGCCAAGCATGGTGGCCGGCCTAGGAGGAGAAGGTGGGGTTGGGGTTTTGTGGAGGAATTTAGTGGTGGTGGTGGATTTGGAGAAGGAAAAGAAGATGGTGTTTTGTATGGTGGTATTTTAGAGTTGTGGTGAAATAAATGGAGATGGAGAAGGAAGAAGATGATGGTAGAGAGTTGTAGGTGCTGTTGTTATGGTTGTAGTGGAGTTAACGTGAAATGGTGGTGATTAGTGTTTTGATGGAGAAATGAAAAGGAAAGGAGAAGAAAGGGTGTTGTTTTTGGAGTTGGAGTTAAAGGAGAAGAAAAATGAGTTGGAGATCAGTTTTTTTTGTGAAATTATGATGGGAGAGGTAGTAATGGCCAGACTTGGTGATGGGAGAGGGAGTGATGACGGGTTGGGATATTTGGAGGAGATATTTTGGTGGAAGGGCTTAGAATGTATTAGAAGAATGGAGAAGCTTTTAGAATATGGTGGAAGGAAAAGGGAGGAAGGAAAAACAAAAAAATAAAAGGGGAAAAAAATTTGATTGGTGGAGAAATTAAAAATAATTAAATTAGTGAATTCCCCAGATTAAATTGCGGTTGGAAAATTTTCGAAAAAATACCGGAAACGCCTGAAAATCAAGTATCTCAAAAAGCTCTCCAAAATTTTTTAAATAAAGAATATTATAATAGGAATCATAGTGAAATCCGTTTCAAGAAATTCTTTATAATTTTCAAAATTAAAAATTCTGGAATCGACCGCCAATACTGGTCGACAGCAAATCTGGTCGAAATCTGTTAAATTCTGAAAATCTCTAAAAAATGTATTAAGATAGTAAATGTTATTCTAAGAAAATATGTAAAAGCAGTTTTACAAATTTTAACTCCATTTATAAATTAAAAATCTGAGAATAAACCAGCGATACAATTAATTCCGTTTTTAGGGTTTTTATAAAAATAATTCTAAAAAATTCTAAAATATTAGAAAACAGTGTTTGAAACTGAAATTGATCAAATCTGATTACCAAAGAGATCAAATCATGCAGTACTGCTATACGAGCAAAACATAAATAAGAGAAATTAAGGAAATACGCTCGTAAAATCGGGATACGTATCTGAGTACATATTTCGAAAATGGGGTGTTACAGTTAAGTTCAACACTACATCTATGACAGTGATATTTTCAGTTTTCCTGACAAAACTGAAATTTTTGGGGCTAAGTTAACAGTATACCGTAGCTCACATCCTTATCAAGTTAATATCACATCTCTGACAAGATTGATTCAATCCAATCCGTTAAGTTAATATCACATCTCCGACAGTAAAGAAAAACTCAGATCCCGGAAGGATCTAGTCTCCCTTGTTATTTTAGTTAATAGAATGGCAGGTCCACTTAAAATCACTGTTAGGTTAATGTTACACCTTTAACAGTATTCTCTCTAATCCCCAACCGACTCTTAATTATGTTAATACTAAAGCTCGATGATAGACTCAATCACGATCCCATACGAAGTGAAAACTTTACTTGTTTTCTCTTTCATAGAATAACAAGCCCACCAAACTTGTTCAATTACAAGTCTAGTTCGTACCGTCAAGTTAATATTACACCTTAAGCGGTAATCCCTTTAAAATCTTTGATAGATTTGCCCATACTTGTCATTCTCATACATAGAATGACAAGTATATAAAACCTATTCCACTCCTGTCAAGTTAACATCACACTTCTAATAGTAACCTTTTTTTAAAATTTCCTTAAATGGAAATTTTCAACTTTCAGTTGCTAAGTTAAATATCACACTTCTATCAAATCAAAGGTAATCATTTTCACTTGTCTGATTTCCAACACAAAAAGGAAGTCAAGATAAATAAGAAGGAAAAAAATATCAAATTTATTGATATTCAAAAAATGTTAAAGTGATATAAAATGCTCTTTTATCCAATAAGATTGAGTGTTACAACAAAGGAATACAAAGTGTTACAACAAAGGAATACAAAAAAGTCCCTCTTGCTCAGCAAAAGGTTGCACTCGCTCTTTGAAACATTGAAGATATACGGAGCTCGTCTTCTTGACTGTGGCCAGGAACAGCATATCAACTTCCTCTCCTCTTGAGAACAATTGTGTTTCTCGAGGTCGAAATGCAAGGGAGCATTCTGATTCCACCTGACCAATTGGCACGAAGGTCTGTTACTCATCACTCTAGTTTTAATGATGATTACTCATGTAGTTATAGTACTAATGATCTTGTGTCTATTTAGTTTCAGATATTTAATCAAGATCTTAGTCGGCGTTTAGCTTCAATGAAAGATTAGAAGTTAAGTTTTGAAGTTAGCACGTATTGATTCAAGAGCTCGAGCTTCAAGATTGCATCAAGTACTCAAGAGGAGTCTAGCTCTTTGGATTAAGGTTTGGACCAAGTCAAGAAGTAGAAGAAGATTTTCAAGAGAACATTTTCAAGAGAAGATTTTCACGTCTTAAGTCTTAGTTTGTAAGTCTTAAGATTTTCTTTTTAGATAAAATATAAAGGAGTTGTGGATTACTCAAGCTCATATATACACACAAATTTATGTAGCATTTTCATAAAGAATAGTTTTGGTTTTAGCAAATACCATTTTAGTTTGAGCCTTAAAGTAGATATATTTATGTTTCATGAATAGAGTTCATCAAACCAAGTTTACATGTTTTATATGTATATTGGATTTCATTTATATACATTGTTGGTTTAAATGTTTAGAAAAACTAATTTGATGTTTCTATATCATGTGTTTAAGTCTTGTATTTATCAAAACTTATTTAGAGCTTATAGTCAAAAATATAGATATTTCATCTTATATGTATATTGGATCACATCCATACACACTATGCCTCAAATTAGTTTTAATATCATGTTTTCGTATTTGAACAAGTTATGAAAAAACTGGCTTTTCATTTCAAAGTTGATTTTTGAAAAATACTGATTTTTCTTTAAAGCTGAATTTCTATATAACAAAAATAGTTCAACTTTTTTGTAATATGTGTTGATTTTTATCACACCTATTTTGATTTCAAAGTATTTCAATGAACTAATTTTTGTGGATTTTATATGATTTTATGAGATTTTATAGGATGTTAAAAGACCAAGTTTGAATCCCTAATTATCCCTGACTTGGCCTTCTGGCGGTCGACCGAGTCAAAGTCGGTCGACTGAGCAGTCAACCGATGTGCATAGAAATGTGCACAAGCCCTGGCTTGAGCGCCGTCGATCAGGCGGTCGACCGATCCAGAGAGCTTACTCTCTGGATCTGGCCCGTCGATCGACCGGTTGTTTGCACTCTAGTTCTTGCCTCGGTTGACCGACGGTTGATCGACAGGCCAAGACCTAGAAGTGGTCGACAAGGAGGTCGACCAGTAACCCCAACGGTCATAGATATGACCATCGGTCGATCGATCGGCCGGTCAACCGATAGGCCAATTTGGCCCCAACGGCTAGTTTTTGACAGCCTTTATAAATTGGGGATTTGGGCCAGTATTGATTGAGATTTTTGGGAGAGGTTTCTAGAGCTATTTTCTTATCTTCCATAAATATTTTTCAACAACTTTTTAGAGCTTTCATTTCCAAATCAAAAGGAGTTTTTCAAGAGTAAATCTATTGATTTTATCAAAAGCTTTCTTGAGTTTTCCACCTCCAAATCTATCCAAGTTTTTCTCACACAATCTGAGTTTTTCATTGCCATATCTATAGCTTTGTTAGTGAGAGTTGTTTTTGTGATCAGGAGAAGTGATCATAAGTGTTCCACCCCTTGTATTGGAGAGTGTTATAGAGGTGAGGCCTCGGTAAACTTCTGAGTTCGTACTATGTGTTCTTGCAGGAACAAGTGAGGGACTTGTGAGTCCAAGAGTTCTAATGTGAACTCATCGTAGGTGTTGTGGCACCGGGTGATCTTGCAGGATCGTTATAGTGAAAATCCTTCATAGTGTTAAAGGCGGGGACGTAGAGCAAGTGTGCTCGAACCTCGAAACAATTCTTCGGTGTTTGTGATTGCTCATCTCTCTCTCTCACTTGTGCTTATATATCTTGCATGTTTATTTTTTTATCTCTTTATATGCTTGATATACTTGTGCTCTATTGAATTTATGCTTGGTTTGATTGTTGCTCACACTTGTATTCAACCAAAAGAGCCATAGTGGCACCTCAAGTTTTAATCTAGAGGAATCTTGAGGAGATAGTTCAGAGCCACTCACTAGAAATTCGGCTACACTCTTGTATTTTATGTTGTGTGCAATGTAATAGTTTCTAGATTGCGTAATTAGTTTGTAATTCCACATTAGTTTTGCATTTGATTATCTTGTCACCTAGTCACCCCCCTCTAGGTGACTTATAATTTGTATCAGAGGTTGGTGCTCTGATTTGGGTCTAATAACTTTGAGTTAAAGATTCTCATTTAGCTAATCAAAATATTTATTACACACACATATAGATTTCATGACACCTCCCTTGTTTGATATTCTTAATATCTAAACTTGGAAAGTTAAGATGTCCATGTATCTAAAAGCCCTAGGGATCCATGTTTATTTTTTCATTATTAAAGATCTATATTTTATAAATGACAAAAACCTTGAGTGTAATATTCCTAGTTTAAAATACGGTATTTTTATTTTTCTAATGTTTTTTTGCTTTACTGGTTATTTTATTATTATTTATTAACTTGATTTATTTTTTTTTACATTGGCTTTATTTATTATTTCCATTATTACTTGTTAATATTTTTAAATCCTATTACTATTATTATTAATTATTACTAGTAGTAGTTTTGTTACTAATATTCTTTCTTTATGATTATGATTATTAATATTATTTTTTATGTTGGTATTATTGTTGGTGATCATTATTACTAGAGTATTGTTATTAGCATATTAATATTATTATTTATTATTATTACATGGTTAAGTATTATTATTGTTGTTATTAATATTTGTTTGTATTAATATTTTCTTCTTTGATTCATTTATACTCCCCTTTATCTTAACCCTTTAGCCATAAACCTATAGCCTATTGATCTAACTCATAACCCAAATCCTTTAACTCTTAAACCCATTACCCCCTATAGCCCGCTATCCACATAATCTTAATCCCAACTAACAAATCCCAATCCTAACAACAAATTAAATCCTAAATAAATCAAAATCCTAATACATCCAATCCCAACCAATCCTTTTAATCATCTTCTTTCTTTTCTCCTGGCCTAGCCTTTTCACGCCCCTCCCTCATGTGCCATGGTCCCAGGCCGAGTCTCCTATCTGCCAAACCAACTGATTGGTAGTGAAAAGTGCATTTTTATCATCATATTTACCATCACATTTTCATATTTATTCATTTAATTCTGCACATTTATTAATATTTTGTAATTTATTGTGTGCAGGCCTCGAATTCTTATTTTTATAATAAATAAAGCTTATTGAAGCCCAAAAGCCCACATTTGAAGCCCAGGTGTAAAAGTGCAAATATCAATTGTCAAAGTGCAAATACACAAAGGGCTGAAGTTGCAAATATCAAAGATGAGGGAAGGATAGATTTCTACCCAACCCTAAACTCTTGCAGATGAGAATGAAAAGACTGCAGAGATAAGGAAATTCGTTTAAAAGAGATTGGGAGAATTCAAAATCTAGGTAACTTGATTATCAAGTTATCTCGAAATCCCAATATGAAGAGCCATGTAACGCCCCGATTCCACTGATACGGGGACGTCACTGCAACGTATATACGCAAGTCAGAGGTACCTTCACGTATATACGCTAAGCATCAGTACAGGCAAGAATCAGAGTACGGAAGCAAATGGTGCATTATACATTCCAACACATGAGTACAATTACAAAGTTATCACCAGAGGTGATCCAATATTTCATGAATATTACATCACTGATATGCGCAAATGCGGGAATACAAGGAAATGAACAAGTTCTGGACGGTCTGCTGGAGATCCACGCTACCGCTGCGCCACTCTGATCAGCAACTGGGAGAATCCACATGCTCCTAGCTCCATGACCTGGACGTGAGGTCCAGGGGAGTCAATGACACTCCCCAGGCGAGTGGGATAGAATGCCAAGTGGCGAAGCAAGGACAAGCACAAGTGTGCATATAACAATTGATACCAAGTAAGAAGTACTCAGGAGTAGGTAGGTTAGAACATGTATGAACAGGTATAGCATAATAATCATAAAACAGGAAATCCGATATAAAGCTGATTACAAGCAAGATTGATTTTATATGCTTAGGTCACGGTCACATGAGACTAGTACATCGAAGGAATAATCCAAACAAGGAAACCCTCATATATATACCTTGATCTCATGCCACCGTAATATAAGCGTATAGAATCAAAGTTGCAAATCATATAACAGTCAAAACAAGAATACATCTCGGAAATCATAACAATAATAACAAGGTCCATAACATGTGTAACAGGAGTCATGACAGATGGACATAACAGGTATTATATTATTATTATTACTCGTCTGACCCATATATCTCGGTATGTGTCTAGGTGTGCACCCCAACACACATACATCCATATATAGCTAGGCGAGGGTTGTTAACGGAAGCAGATGGAGAACTGATAACACTTCTTATAGTAATTCCCATTCACCTGGGTCCGGTGTTGGAGGTCAATAATCCCCCTATTCAGTAAAAACAGATTCACTACCGCCAGTATATATAATATATATATATATATATATATATATATATAGATATATATATATATATACTTTTATGTTATTACTATAAGTAAGGTATCATCCGGCATCCATCACTTCCTCCCATAACCCATACAAGTTGTAGCTTATTAACATAATTATCAGATTTCGGGAATGAGCAATAACATAACAGTAATACATAACAGTGATCAGTACATAACAGTAATCAGGTACTACATTCCCTCTAGCATGATAATTTATAAGAATCAAGTGTATCATGCTGGGTTTAAGTGATAGCATGACAGGATGGTGATAACACACTAGATGTCAGGTGATATACATGTGTTAAAAGGAAACATGAAACTAACAAGTCTGAAATAATGACAAGTGGTAACATGGAAGTGAGTCAAAGTCCAACGACACGAAGGGTCGGCCACGCATGATATAAAAGCGGTAAAAGACATATAAACATGAAATAGAAATATGAAGCGAAATACTTATCGACCGAGAACTCAAATAGAGGCGAGAGAAAGCGAGACTACTCGCATAATCAAAGAAATAGGAGGATAGCGAGAACACTCGCCTAAACCAGAAACGCCGAAAGATCTGAAGTCCATGGAACTCGGGACGCGCCATGATAATAATATGTAGAGAGAGGAAGTGAAGAGGTTTTGATGGTGGTGGTAATTTTGGAGAAGGTAAAGGAAAGGTGGAAGCTTTGGTGGAGTTTTGGAATTTGTGGTGGTTTCCATGGAGAGGAGGAGGAAGAAGGTGAAGGTAAAGGGTTGGAGAAGTTGTAGTGGTTGTTGTTGTGGTTGAGATGAAGAAGGAGTTGGTGGAGGCTTTGGCTTTGGTGAAGTGATGAAGAGATGAATGAAATGAAATGGAGAAGAGAGGTATTTATAGAGTTTTGGATTTGGGAAGGTGATGCAAATAAAGAAAAGAGAGGGGGCTATTTGCAAAATGGGAGGGGGTGAGGTGTTTCTCTTGGCCAATGGTGGCTTGCCATGGTGAGGGGTGAGGTGGAATGGAAGTGTGTGGAAGTTGGTGAGGTGGAGAAAATGGAAGTTTGGAGAAGCTTCTAGAAGCTTTGGAGAAAACTTAGGATGGAAGTAACTTAGGGTGAAAGTAAAAGGAAAATAAAGAAAATAGAAAAAGAAAATAAAAAGGGAAGATATTTTGGTGGAGAAGCTTGTTGGAGAAGCTAAAGGAAACTTGGAGTGCAAGTAAAAGGAAACTTGGAGAAGAAGAAATGGAAGCTTCTAGAATATGGTGGAAGTTGGAATTTTGGAGGAAAAGTCAAAGTTTGTGGAGGAAGCTAAAAAAATAAAGGAAAATGAAAAAGGAAAAGAAATTAAAAAGGAAGATATTTTCTTGGTCTCAAAAAGTGAAACTGTTAAAAAAGACTGCTTCCCGAGTTTGAGTCGAGGATGCGGAAAACATTCGGAAAAATACGAAATCGTCCCGAAATCAAGTATTTCGTAACGACTCGCAAAAAATTACCAAAAATCAAGAATAATATTCTAAGACTCATGGTGAAATTCGTTTAAAGAAATAATATATAGTTTTAAAACTAAAAATCCCGGATACTGGCCGTTACCGACTCGGTGGAATTTTCATAAAATCAATAAATCCTCAGAAAAAGAATGTAGGTAGAAAATATGATTCTAAGAAATAATGTCTAAAGAACCATTATGAAATTCCAAGCTGTTTGTAAAATAAAAATCCAGGAATCGGTCAGCGACACTGGCCGACCACGGTTTTGAAGAGATTCCATTTAATCCAGGAAAATTCCAAAAATCATATAAAATCTAAAATATTGGAAAATAATATTTAAAACTGAAATCGGTCAAATACAAGAAGTAAATCAAAAAAATACGATCGAAAAAACTGAATACGTAACTAAGTACGTATTCCGGGAATGGGGTATTACAATCCACCCACCCTACAAAAAATTGCGTCCTCGCAATTTCGATAAGGGGTAAATGAACACAAAGGGGACAAAGGTGGAATAGAGGCTTCATAAAACCAAAACAGGGTAAAGGATGGAAAGGATTAGGAATCAAAGGAAGGATAGTCAAGAAATAGATAACTCTGCACTTGTAGTTGGAATGTATAACCAAGACTCAAGCGTTCCAGTTGCAAAATTATTTCCATTAATTTTGCCATCTGGACGTACTGAGGAAGTTAGAGCCTAAGCTCTGATACCAACCTGTAACGCCCCGATTCCACTGATACGGGGACGTCACTGCAACGTATATACGCAAGTCAGAGGTACCTTCACGTATATACGCTAAGCATCAGTACAGGCAAGAATCAGAGTACGGAAGCAAATGGTGCATTATACATTCCAACACATGAGTACAATTACAAAGTTATCACCAGAGGTGATCCAATATTTCATGAATATTACATCACTGATATGCGCAAATGGGGGAATACAAGAAATGAATGAAAGTTCTGGACGGTCTGCTGGAGATCCACGCTACCGCTGCGCCACTCTGATCAGCAACTGGGAGAATCCACATGCTCCTAGCTCCATGACCTGGACGTGAGGTCCAGGGGAGTCAATGACACTCCCCAGGCGAGTGGGATAGAATGCCAAGTGGCGAAGCAAGGACAAGCACAAGTGTGCATATAACAATTGATACCAAGTAAGAAGTACTCAGGAGTAGGTAGGTTAGAACATGTATGAACAGGTATAGCATAATAATCATAAAACAGGAAATCCGATATAAAGCTGATTACAAGCAAGATTGATTTTATATGCTTAGGTCACGGTCACATGAGACTAGTACATCGAAGGAATAATCCAAACAAGGAAACCCTCATATATATACCTTGATCTCATGCCACGTAATATAAGCGTATAGAATCAAAGTTGCAAATCATATAACAGTCAAAACAAGAATACATCTCGGAAATCATAACAATAATAACAAGGTCCATAACATGTGTAACAGGAGTCATGACAGATGGACATAACAGGTATTATATTATTATTATTACTCGTCTGACCCATATATCTCGGTATGTGTCTAGGTGTGCACCCCAACACACATACATCCATATATAGCTAGGCGAGGGTTGTTAACGGAAGCAGATGGAGAACTGATAACACTTCTTATAGTAATTCCCATTCACCTGGGTCCGGTGTTGGAGGTCAATAATCCCCCTATTCAGTAAAAACAGATTCACTACCGCCAGTATATATATATATATATATATATATAGATATATATATATATACTTTTATGTTATTACTATAAGTAAGGTATCATTCCGGCATCCATCACTTCCTCCCATAACCCATACAAGTTGTAGCTTATTACATAATTATCAGATTTCGGGAATGAGCAATAACATAACAGTAATACATAACAGTGATCAGTACATAACAGTAATCAGGTACTACATTCCCTCTAGCATGATAATTTATAAGAATCAAGTGTATCATGCTGGGTTTTAAGTGATAGCATGACAGGATGGTGATAACACACTAGATGTCAGGTGATATACATGTGTTAAAAGGAAACATGAAACTAACAAGTCTGAAATAATGACAAGTGGTAACATGGAAGTGAGTCAAAGTCCAACGACCACGAAGGGTCGGCCACGCATGATATAAAAGCGGTAAAAGACATATAAACATGAAATAGAAATATGAAGCGAAATACTTATCGACCGAGAACTCAAATAGAGGCGAGAGAAAGCGAGACTACTCGCATAATCAAAGAAATAGGAGGATAGCGAGAACACTCGCCTAAACCACCAGAAACGCCGAAAGATCTGAAGTCCATGGAACTCGGGACGCGCCATGATAATAATATGTAGAGAGAGGAAGTGAAGAGGTTTTGATGGTGGTGGTAATTTTGGAGAAGGTAAAGGAAAGGTGGAAGCTTTGGTGGAGTTTTGGAATTTGTGGTGGTTTCCATGGAGATGGAGGAGGAAGAAGGTGAAGGTAAAGGGTTGGAGAAGTTGTAGTGGTTGTTGTTGTGGTTGAGATGAAGAAGGAGTTGGTGGAGGCTTTGGCTTTGGTGAAGTGATGAAGAGATGAATGAAATGAAATGGAGAAGGAGAGGTATTTATAGAGTTTTGGATTTGGGAAGGTGATGCAAATAAAGAAAAGAGAGGGGGCTATTTGCAAAATGGGAGGGGGTGAGGTGTTTCTCTTGGCCAATGGTGGCTTGCCATGGTGAGGGGTGAGGTGGAATGGAAGTGTGTGGAAGTGGTGAGGTGGAGAAAATGGAAGTTTGGAGAAGCTTCTAGAAGCTTTGGAGAAAACTTAGGATGGAAGTAACTTAGGGTGAAAGTAAAAGGAAAATAAAGAAAATAGAAAAAGAAAATAAAAAGGGAAGATATTTTGGTGGAGAAGCTTGTTGGAGAAGCTAAAGGAAACTTGGAGTGCAAGTAAAAGGAAACTTGGAGAAGAAGAAATGGAAGCTTCTAGAATATGGTGGAAGTTGGAATTTTGGAGGAAAAGTCAAAGTTTGTGGAGGAAGCTAAAAAAATAAAGGAAAATGAAAAAGGAAAAGAAATTAAAAAGGAAGATATTTTCTTGGTCTCAAAAAGTGAAACTGTTAAAAAAGACTGCTTCCCGAGTTTGAGTCGAGGATGCGGAAAACATTCGGAAAAATATCGAAATCGTCCCGAAATCAAGTATTTCGTAACGACTCGCAAAAATTACCAAAAATCAAGAATAATATTCTAAGACTCATGGTGAAATTCGTTTAAAGAAATAATATATAGTTTTAAAACTAAAAATCCCGGATACTGGCCGTTACCGACTCCGGTGGAATTTTCATAAAATCAATAAATCCTCAGAAAAAGAATGTAGGTAGAAAATATGATTCTAAGAAATAATGTCTAAAGAACCATTATGAAATTCCAAGCTGTTTGTAAAATAAAAATCCAGGAATCGGTCAGCGACACTGGCCGACACCGGTTTTGAAGAGATTCCATTTAATCCAGGAAAATTCCAAAAAATCATATAAAATCTAAAATATTGGAAAATAATATTTAAAACTGAAATCGGTCAAATACAAGAAGTAAATCAAAAAAATACGATCGAAAAAACTGAATACGTAACTAAGTACGTATTCCGGGAATGGGGTATTACAAGCCAGGATCATACTTCCAGAAGCAGGCGCCCACATGGACGGACCAGGAGAAGCCACGCAACAAAGCGCGTGGCCTGACTCCACTATACTGCCGCAATTTTGCGGCAAAAGCTGCAATTTTGCGGCATTTTGGATGAATCTGAATACCAGAGTTCGTGGGTAACTTCATCCGGGACTCTTCGGCCTTCTGCACTATATAAAATACCCCCTGCAGTGCAACGTACAGGGCATCCAGAGACGATTAGGGTTTTCTTTAGCCATTTTTTTATTTCAGCAAGTTGTAATTTTCGTTTTATGCCCGTTGTGGAGAAGAAGGAGCTTTGTAATTGGAGATTATTCTGCAATAAAGGTCACTCTTTGTTCTCATTTAATTTCTGCAATTTAATTTTATTTTGTGATCTCTCTGGTTTTCTTTTTAATCTGTGATCTCTTCTGTTTTCTTTTTCTTTGTTTCCTTGCAATCTTTCTCATTAAATAATAATAAAAAAATAAATAAATTGAAAAAGAAGAAAAAAATAATGATGATGAACTAATCCTCTCTAGTGGTTTGCTGAGATTCTTAAAGCAACCCTAGAGCAGTTAAGCCTTGATCTGATTAACGAACATCTCTAGAAACCCTAGGTTTAAAGGTAACTTTTCTAGAAGATTAAACAAATACCTAGAATTCCTAATCTAGGTTGCATATTAAAAGACTTTTCATGATTTCAAACTTAAGGACTAGGACAGCATAAATTTGAGATTCATCTTTTATTAAGCTGTACCTAGATGTTAGGATGAACCATAGCTTGGCTTTTAAATAATGTAACTTAGTTAGAATCTTGTATTTAATTTTTCTTGCTTGAATTATTTGTAATAACCTAGGGTGAATCATGTACATCTTAAGATGAAGATCAAGCCCCTTAACTTGCAATAGGGTTGTGGTAGAAGATCAGCAAAGCCACATCTTTCATATCATATATCTCAAATCTAATCACTTCTTCTCTTATTTGAAGTTAAAGAGGAATCGGGTCGAAAAGTCGAAAGCTTGCATCGCATCCTTCCCTGAGGATCACGACCCGCTTGAGCCCTTGCTACAGCGGATTTGCATTGAGACTAAGAAATCTGAACTTTAATTCTTTTTATTCTTAAAATCTCAATCAAAAAATTGGCGCCGTTGCCGAGGAGGGACGGTAAGTTATTCTCTAATAAAAAATTTTTTTTTATTAACTAATTCTTTATTCTTTTCTGTTTGCAGGTTTGGAGAAACAGGAAACAGAAACATAGCAGCAGCAGTGGACATATAGCTATCCTGTGCCTCTGCCCTCGAAGGCAGAGCACAGGAAGCTACTGTTTTGCCGCAGATCTGCGGCCAAAGCCGCAATCTGCGGCAACAGTAGAGAACTACTGATCCTAATTTCTGCAGGTTGCTGCAAAGTTCAAATACTGTTTACTGCTCTGTTGATTTTGTTCTGTGATAACCCTGCTTACTGCTAATTAATTCAACAGTAAAAAGTTTGTTGTTAATGATAAAAATTGATTAGACGTTTGCATATTAGGCACGTGTCTTTTCAATTTATTTATTTTTACTGTTGAAGAGTGCTGGCGACAAGGTACGTTTGCATAGCATATAGATTAGGAAACACTCTTGGTTGTTTACTGCTTTCTTGAGTGATTACTTTTCTACAGCTTTACACGTACACTAATTCATCTTAAGGGCATAACCCATAAATAAGATAAGGTGGGGATTTCATCACCCTTCCTTAGCCCAAAAATCATATCAAAAGCACTCACTAACCAAGCCTAACTTAAAAATTAGTAGACGTTGGCCCTAGGGACATCTCGGACTCAATAGGAGATTATCCTAAGGGGAACAGTGCTGGAAGTTGACTCTTGCCAAATCAATGTCTAGGAAGGGGATTGAGGGCCGAAAGCCCGAAGATTGGTGGTTATTTAATTAAGGAACGTCATTGACGGAAAACCTCCCACCACTCTTGCCCTGACCTGGCTGATTAACTCGTGGTCAAAGTCTGCACCCTACCTCCCGTGGACGATCTAACCAGTTAGGAGTCGTCTAGGTCATAGGTCTACCGTAACTTAGGTTAGAATTTTTTCTTTTTTGTTTGCTTTTTCTTTGTTGTTTTCTTTTATTTGTTTGCGTTGGTGTGATATGGCATATAATAATAATTTTTCCAATTAATCCATATTACACACCTAACTATTTTTCGGATATTACCAACCCGGCATATCACAACTTGACCAATCTAGTGTGCCTGGCAATGGTCTTATCTGAATGATTATAACCCATACTCCCCATCTTATGATCATAATTTTCATACTTTCCACTCTTCACAGAGTCGATGGGGATTCAATACCCCTGAGCCATATGGTCAACCACCTGTTCAAACATTATCGTCATATATGTCTTTTCCCACATCACCAAGGTTTCAGTCCACCATTGATCTATTCGATGGGATAGAAGAAAAAGTGGATCGGTTGCAAGATACAATGAATGATCAAATTTCTAGACTTTCCAACATTCTTGACCAAGTTGATAGGAACCAAGAATCATTCTGTCTAGAAGACCTTGATCAAAATTCAATTTCATCACATCAATATGAACTTGATCAATCCTAATCTTTGGATAAATTGGCTAGTTTGAATTTCAATGAGATTGAATTAGATTATGAGTGTGAACCTGATTCCCAACTTTGCGATTCAGTTTCCATCTTCGAATCTATGTTGACTCCGGTATCCTTACCCAATTTGGACCAATTTCCTGAGCCAACATTTGTTCCCGTACCTATAGATCATGAAATTGAATCACCATTTCTTGATGATCATCATATTAAACTTGACCAATTTCATACAATTGAAAGTCCCATTGACAAATTAGCAAGTTCTCATTTTTATGAGATTGAAATCAATGAGATATGTGACCTTGATTCTCAAATTTGTTGTGATCGAGTTCAAATTCCCGAATCAATATTGACTCCTGTTCAGTTACCCGACTTAGGTAATATTTTCGAGCCAGTTTCGATTCCCACTCATATCATTCCTGAACTTGAATCACCACCATTGAGTCACATTCCATTGTGGGAGGATGATTGTGGACTTGAGCTTCAACTAATTGATTTGGACCCACTTCCTGAACCTAGCCCGACTCCTGAACCCTTACTTGATTTGAGTTTCTTTCCTGAGTCAGTATTTGTTCCGTACCTATGATGTCCAAGTCAATCATTCCATCTTTTCACTCTCCATTCTGGGACAAGGCGGTTGACACAATTGACTCTGAAATTTATTATGAATTATGGAAATTTGATGGGGTGGAATTTTAAAAAATGTTAATATAGACATCATTTTAGTGGGTTATACAAGAAAGATTTCTGGTGGGTTCCCTCGAAATTCCACAAAAAGTTGATTGGGCCGCATTTCGTGAACCAATTAGACCACCTCCGGAACCACCACCCTAAGGTAACTTCCGCCTTCCCTTGTTCTGTTTCATGCATATATGCATTCATTCATACATTGAGGACAATGCATGAGATAAGTGGGGGTGGGCTTTACTAACATACTAACATAAGTAGACACTAAAAAATTTGCTAATAAAAAAAAATTAATATTAAAAAAAATGTTATAAAAAAGAAATATTTTGACTTATTTTTTGAAAGAAATTTAAGTTAGTTTAAAGGATTAGGAAAATCATGATTAGGATTTCTAAAAACTTGGTTAAAATAAATAAATTGTTTAAATTTTAGGTATAGGAGGAGAAATTGAATAATTAGTTAGTCTTAATTTTTACCTTAATGAAATGTGCATTTCTAGTACATATCTAGGATTCTAAGACAAAGACCCTTGTGCCTCATATATATATATATATATATATATATATATATATATATATATATATATATATAAAAATTTCAATCACTAATTAAGCTGGATACATGTGCCTCATGAAGCATAAGTATTCACGCCTAAAGGTGAGTTAATAAATAAAATCCTTAGTTTTGTGGCCTAGTTCACTCGAATTTGAGTCCGCGGGGTGTCTTCTCACCCGGTGCCCTAAGACCGACCGGTTTGGGAGTCATCGACTTTAAGTTCGCTACATGGGTGGATTAGAAAGCCTAAACTAAGAAATATTATATATGTACTAACACATCTAATAATCAATTAGTTAGGTATGAGGGCCTCAAGAAGCCTTGATACTTATACGAAAGAAATTAGATGAGTTATACATGCAAAAAAAAAAAAAAAATTAACACATCTAATAGTCAATTAGTTAGGTATGAGGGCTCAAGAAGCCTTGATACTTACACGAAAGAAAAATTAGATGATGTTATAGAAATACTAAAGAGGCATGAGAATCCAAGTTAAGGAATTCCTAGATTCACAAGGGTGCGTATGACTTTTGGTAACGAAAAAGACTATACAAACATTCAATTTTAATCCTTACTTAAAATGAATAACAATTCACTTTATTAAGACTAAGTTTAAGAATGAATAAAAATGATAATCCTAAAACTTATAGACTACTTAGTCTCTTCAAATATAAGTCAAATATTTTCCTTTTTATGGATTTTGTGGGTGTAATCCGCTGAAAACCCTCACGAGACAACACTCGTCCTCTAGGGTAACCTAGGGGTTTAACGGCTTGTTGCACACGCTAAGTGCAACCGTGATTCCTACGAAAGTGAGTTAGGTTAGATTAATTTTTTTTCTTTGTTTTTACTCGTGGACGAGCAAAAAGATAAGTGTGGGGGTGTGATTGGTAGTGAAAAGTGCATTTTTATCATCATATTTACCATCACATTTTCATATTATTCATTTAATTATGCACATTTATTAATATTTTGTAATTTATTGTGTGCAGGGCTCGAATTCTATTTTTATAATAAATAAAGCTTAATGAAGCCCAAAAGCCCACATTTGAAGCCCGGGTGTAAATGTGCAAATATCAATTGTCAAAGTGCAAATACATAAAGGGCTGAAGTTGCAAATATCAAAGATGAGGGAAGGATAGACTTCTACCCAACCCTAAACTCTTGCAGATGAGAATGAAAAGAGTGCAGAGATAAGGAAAATTCGTTTAAAAGAGATTGGGAGAATTCAAATCTAGGTAACTTGATTATCAAGTTATCTCGAAATCCCAATATGAAGAGCCAGGATCATACTTCCAGAAGCAGGCGCCCACATGGACGGACCAGGAGAAGCCACGCAACAAAGCGCGTGGCCTGACTCCACTATACTGCCGCAATTTTGCGGCAAAAGCTGCAATTTTGCGGCATTTTGGATGAATCTGAATACCAGAGTTCGTGGGCAACTTCATCCGGGACTCTTCGGCCTTCTGCACCTATAAATACCCCCTGCAGTGCAACGTACAGGGCATCCAGAGACGATTAGGGTTTTCTTTAGCCATTTTTTTATTTCAGCAAGTTGTAATTTTCGTTTTATGCCCGTTGTGGAGAAGAAGGAGCTTTGTAATTGGAGATTATTCTGCAATAAAGGTCACTCTTTGTTCTCATTTAATTTCTGCAATTTAATTTTATTTTGTGATCTCTCTGGTTTTCTTTTTAATCTGTGATCTCTTCTGGTTTTCTTTTTCTTTGTTTCCTTGCAATCTTTCTCATTAAATAATAATAAAAAATAATAAATTGAAAAAGAAGAAAAAAATAATGATGATGAACTAATCCTCTCTAGTGGTTTGCTGAGATTCTTAAAGCAACCCTAGAGCAGTTAAGCCTTGATCTGATTAACGAACATCTCTAGAAACCCTAGGTTAAAGGCAACTTTTCTAGAAGATTAAACAAATACCTAGAATTCCTAATCTAGGTGCATATTAAAAAGACTTTTCATGATTTCAAACTTAAGAACTAGGACAGCATAAATTTGAGATTCATCTTTTATTAAGCTGTACCTAGATGTTAGGATGAACCATAGCTTGGCTTTTAAATAATGTAACTTAGTTAGAATCTTGTATTTAATTTTTCTTGCTTGAATTATTTGTAATAACCTAGGGTGAATCATGTACATCTTAAGATGAAGATCAGCCCCTTAACTTGCAATAGGGTTGTGGTAGAAGATCAGCAAGCCACATCTTTCATATCATATATCTCAAATCTAATCACTTCTTCTCTTATTTTGAAGTTAAAGAGGAATCGGGTCGAAAAGCTTGCATCGCATCCTTCCCTGAGGATCACGACCCGCTTGAGCCCTTGCTACAGCGGATTCGCATTGAGACTAAGAAATCTGAACTTTAATTCTTTTTATTCTTAAAATCTCAATCA
>JAVJIF010033138.1:0-226863 GCA_038442645.1 Agave tequilana
TGCACCTATAAATACCCCCTGTAGTGCAACGTACATGGCATCCAGAGACGATTAGGGTTTTCTTTAGCCATTTTTTTTATTTCAGCAAGTTGTAATTTTCGTTTTATGCCGTTGTGGAGAAGAAGGAGCTTTGTAATTGGAGATTATTCTGCAATAAAGGTCACTCTTTGTTCTCATTTAATTTCTGCAATTTAATTTTATTTTTGTGATCTCTCTGGTTTTCTTTTTAATCTGTGATCTCTTCTGGTTTCTTTTTCTTTGTTTCCTTGCAATCTTTCTCATTAAATAATAATAAAAAAAATAAATAAATTGAAAAGAAGAAAAAAAATAATGATGATGAACTAATCCTCTCTAGTGGTTTGCTGAGATTCTTAAAGCAACCCTAGAGCAGTTAAGCCTTGATCTGATAACGAACATCTCTAGAAACCCTAGGTTTAAAGGCAACTTTTCTAGAAGATTAAACAAATACCTAGAATTCCTAATCTAGGTTGCATATTAAAAGACTTTTCATGATTTCAAACTTAAGAACTAGGACAGCATAAATTTGAAATTCTTCTTTATTAAGCTGTACCTAGATGTTAGGATGAACCATAGCTTGGCTTTTAAATAATGTAACTTAGTTAGAATCTTGTATTTAATTTTTCTTGCTTGAATTATTTGTAATAACCTAGGGTGAATCATGTACATCTTAAGATGAAGATCAAGCCCCTTAACTTGCAATAGGGTTGTGGTAGAAGATCAGCAAAGCCACATCTTTCATATCATATAACTCAAATCTAATCACTTCTTCTCTTATTTTGAAGTTAAAGAGGAATCGGGTCGAAAAGCTTGCATCACATCCTTCCCTGAGGATCACGACCCGCTTGAGCCCTTGCTACAGTGGATTCGCATTGAGACTAAGAAATCTGAACTTTAATTCTTTTATTCTTAAAATCTCAATCAATCACCTATTCACCCCCCCTCTAGGTGATTTTCAAAAACAACATGACTCTTCGGCTCTAACAGAATGGTAAGTGACATCAGAACGTGGGAACGTAGAGATTCGACCATCACATCTATGTCACGATTACGAGCGTTTTGAGCCTGAGTTATTGCTTCAAGCATCTTTTCATAGTTGATAGGCTCATTGTGTGATGAAAAGATGAAGAATTATCTTGGAAGTGGTAGTGAAATTGTGAGTCCATCAGATTTTGTGATTGTTGTTTGGACTCACGCATACTCCTTTCCAAAATTGATGGTTTTCTATTTTGACTGGTGGAACTGAGTATGACTCTTGGGGATATTGTGGACTAGGTGGAGAAGGAGGACAAGTTGGTTGATAATTATGCTCGGGGGGTGAATCCCCACTGACTCGGTGAAGAGTTGAAATTATTATGGACATTATAGTTATTAGATGGGGGACAGGTTATATTGATTCGGATAAGACCAATCCGGCACACTAGGTTGGTTAAAGTCATGATATGCCGGGTTGGTAATATCCGAAAATGAACTCGGTGTGTAATATGGATTATTATTAAAGTTGAAAAAATATTATTATAAGCCATATCACACAATAGAATACACACAAAAAAGAAAGAAAAGTAAACAAATAATAAATAAGAAAAAAAATTCTAACCTAAGTTAGGGTAGACCTAGACCTAGACGACTCCTAACTGGTTAGACTGTCCACATGAGGTTTAATGTAGACTTTGACCACAAGCTAATCAGCCAGGTCAGGGCAAGATTGGTGGGAGGTTTTCCGTCAAAGACGTTCCTTAATTAAATAACCACCAATCTTCGGGCTTTCGGCCCTTAATCCCTTTCCTAGACACTGATTTGGCAAGAGTCAAGTTCCAACACCTTTCCCTCTTAGGATAATCTCCTAATTGAGTCCGAGATGTCCCTAGGGCCAACTCTACTCATTTTAAGTTAGGCTTGGGTTAGTGAGTGCTTGGATTCTGATTTTTGGGCTAAGGAAGGGTGATTAAATCCCCACCTTATCTTGTTATTGGGTTGATGCCCTTAAAATCAATTAGTGCAAGTGTACAAGATATGTAAGATTCACTCAAAGCGATATAAATCAACCAAGAAGTGAGTCCTATGCTAAATGCAATGCATACGTACCTTGCTCCAGCACTCTTCAATAGTAAAAATAAATGAATTGAAAAAACGCGTGCCTAAAATGCAAACGTCTAATCAATTTTTAACTTTTGCAACAAACGTTTTACTGTTGATTATTTAGCAGGCTTATGTGATGGCATATAGGAAATAAAGAATTGCAGAGAACTAGAATTTGTAAAGCAAGCAACCCTGTAAAAACCTGTTAGTAGTCAACTCGTCCTTGCCGCGGATCGCGGCTTTTGCCATGGAAACGCGGCAATTCAGAGGGCCCTTGGTCTCTGCTTTCTAGAGCAGAGGCCCAAGGCCACTTGTATGTCACTGCAATATTAATTTCCTGCTTTGATTGCCCGTAACTGCAACAGAGAAGAAAATTAATTTAGTTCTAAAAAATTTTCAAAAAAAATTCAGATTTCAATAAAAAACATGTTACCCTCCCCGGCAACGGCGCCAAAAGCTGATTGAGGCACAACCTGCACAAAAAATACGAGATTATAGAACTTAAAAGGGAAATGTGCAAGTGCTCAATTTTTCCGCTATAGCAAGTGGCTATGCGGGTCGTGATCCACAAGGAGGGTTTTGCGATAGAAGCGTTCACGTTCTTTATTGAAATCGTTAAGAAAACAAAACGATAGTTCTTCTCTGTTTCTTAAATTAACAAAAAAGAAAAAGAAGTAATAGTAAAGTTAAGAAGAAAGTGAAAGATGAAGAAGGTGGAAAAATCAGAAAACAATAAAAGCGACTATGTACAAATGGAGTGAGTGGAGAAAAAGAGTTGGAAGAGGTGGTGATATAATTTACAGAAATGAGAGAAAGGAAAGAAGAGGAAGGAATACTTACCTAGTTTAATTGATGACTTACCTGGAAAACCTTTGCAAAGTTCTACCTTTTTGCTTCGGAGGCGTTCAACGCATAGATCATAAACTCGAGCTCAGTCCCCGTGCACATTATATCGTCAAGCATACCAAGAACGAAGTGATGCGGAGCTTGGAAGAGGAGAACGTCTTCATGAACTATCGCTGGCTCTCACGTAGCTTAGTTATGCTTGCTTTGGATTTCACTTGTAACTCAACAAATACAAACAAGGTAAAGTAGAAGAGGAAGAAGAAAGCAAACAAAATACGAACATAAAAAGAAGCTTTACCTTTATTAATTGCAGAGACAATGGAAGAAAGGAGGAGGGTACATCGGTGTCTCTCTCAACGTCAGCCTCTCTCTCTTACTTACATGAATCTTCTTCTACCCTAAGTTACATACAAGTTACATAAAAAGAAAAGAAAAACCTAAACTACAAAGAATGAAAACTAGGCTAAATCCTAATCTGCCTTTCCGCCCAATTTCAGCACAGAGAATGCCCTTTTATAGGCCAAAAACCCAACAACCAGGATCCCGGGGAGATCGGGGGAGCAAACGCCCCTAACTCCCCAACAAAGCCGCGGAAACGCGGCTTGAGCCGCGTTTCCGCAGCCAGGGTGTGGCCAGGTGGCCACACCCTGTTGGTGGGTCGCGCTGGTTTGGCCTTCTGACTTTATCTGAAGTTGGTTTGTCAGTTTGAGTCCCGGATGCTGACGAAATGGCCTTGGATTCTTGGCTTTAACCGATCGATTCTGAGAGGATTCTTCTCAACCGGTTTTTCACCTCTTGATTTTTTCCTGATTTACTTGGTGCGAATTAATTCTGATTTAATTCAAAATTTTGGTGGGCTTTGGGCTCATTTCTATTCAACTCCTTAAAGATCCTGCAAATAAATCAAACAATTAATTAGGAATGCAGGATTTTATTCTATAATAAGTATGGACATATGATATTAAATATGCAACATTAGCGACCAATCAGGGAGCTTCACATCTCCTCTTATACATTGCATATTATGTGTTATGTGAATTAGAGCTTGTCATCCCTTCTTCACGTAATGCATGTATGTAGAAAGTTAACTTAGCGTCTTTCTCTTCATGAATGTATATCACATATATCTTTTATTAATTGATTTGAGTTCACCTCTTTATTGGTCTTTTTTTGTTTCTAACAAAGAGGGGGAGAACATCATTTGTGTTTACTTTAACCCCTTTGTTGATGATTGACAAAAAGAGGGAGAAGTATTTTAGTATATATGCATGTTTTCCATGCTTTAAACATAAAAGGGCGAGAAGAATTTTTTGTTTATACATATTATTTTGTTTTGCAAAAGGAGAAAAGCATTTGATGAGTTTTATGCTTGATTGACATGTTTATCTCCTTATGTTTGCATACATGTTTATGTGCTTTATTGCCATATTGTATTTTTCTTGTGATGCATGAGTTAAGGGGAGCTTCTTTGAAGCTTTACTTTAATCCATTCATACATAACTCCATGAGTTTTGTCATCATCAAAAAGGGAGAGATTGTTGGCCCAAAGGCCCATCACTCTAGTTTTGATGATGATCTACTCATGAAGTTTAGTACTAATGATCTTGTGTTTAATTAGTCTCAGATTTATGATCAAGATCTTAGTTGGTGTGTAGCTTCAACAAAGGATTTAAAGTTAAGTTTTGAAGCTAAAACGGTTTGATTCAAGAGCCTATGTATCAGACCATTTGGACCAAGTTAAGAAGATGTGAAGACTTCAAGTGAAGACCTTCAAAATAAAGACTTGTGTCTAGGTTTGTTTTGTTAAGATTTTATTTTTAGATAAAATATAAAGGATAGAATAGTTGGTGGATTGCTCAAGTATAACATATACACACACACACTCTTGATTTAGATGAGTTTTCATAAAAGAGTTTTCATTTAGAAAAATACCGTTTTAGTTTTTGGTATTCAAAATTTACTGTCTTTAAGCAAAATCGTTTTAGTGCCTAAATGTCAAAAACATAGATATTTCATCATGTATGTGTAGTGGATCATATCCATACACCCTGTGCTTTCAAAGTGTTTAAAATATCTTGTTTTTGTATTTGGAGAAGTTTTGAAAAACCAATTTGGAAAAATACCGTTTTTGTTTTTAACCAAAATTTCTAAGTTACAAAATAGTTCAAAATTTTGTAACATGTTTTGATTTTGCTCAAACATGTTTGTTTATCAAAGTATTACACTGAAACTATTTTTGTAGATTTTTTGTGAATTTATGGGATTTTATTTTAAATAAAAAAATCCAAGTTTTAAATCCTGATTTCAGTCTGCCAGGTTCTGGCGGTCGACCGACCGGTCGACCGGACCAGGAGCCGGTCGACCAGAACGGTCGACTGACGTGCACAGGATGGGCCGGTCGACCGCACGGTCAACCGCCAGAGAGTGTTTGCTCTCTGGAAACGGCCCCGATCGACCGGCGGTCGACCGGCAGAGAACTCAGCTCTCTGTATCCTTGCTACGTCAACCGGCCGGTCGACCGCTAGCATAACGGTCAGAAATCTGACCGTTGGCCGGTCAACTGGGCAGTCGACCGACAGGTCATCTTGGCTCCCAACAACTAGTTTTTAGGGCCTATTTAAAGGGGGCTTTGGGGGCTGTTTTATACAAGTTTTCAAGTGGGTTTTGGAGCTAGTTTTTCTACTACTCTTTTAAGAGGTTTTCTCCACTTATATTTGAGCCAAATACTTCCATTCAAAAGGAGAGTTTATCAAGAGTTTTCAAAGTGATTTCTTAAGTTTTCCTCTACCATTTCAATCCTAGTTTTCTCACACAACACTTGAGCTATCCATTGCTATATCTATCTATAGGGATCTTTATTATGAGAGGATTTTAGGTGATCAAAGTGTTGTGATCACCAAAGTTCTACTTTGTACCTTGAGGAGGCGGACTTGCGGGTTCGCGGTGTTTTGAGTTCGTGTGTGAACTCTTTGTTTGAGGTGCGGCCTCGGCGAGCTTGTGGTCTTGCGGTGTGTTCGGGACTAGAGAGTCCAGAGTTCTAGTAGGAACTCCTTGTAGGTGTTACGGCACCAAGTGATCCGATGGGATCGGTTTATGGTGGAAATCTTTCATAGTGTTGAAGGCGGGGACATAGAGTAAGTGTGCTCGAACCTCGAAACAAATATCCCGTGTTTGCGATAGCTCTCTCTATCTCTTACTTGTCTTTATATCTTGCAGCTCATATTGTCTTTATCTTTATATGCTTGATATATTGTGTGCTTTATTGTTATATGCTTGGGATTGTTTGCTAACACTTGTATTCAACCAAGAGAGCCAACGTGGCACTTCAACTCTTATTTAGAGGAGTCTTGAGGAGTTAGTCTAGAGCCCTTCACGGGGAATCCGGCTACACTCTTGTGTTATACGTGGTGTTTAGTTAAGAAGTTTTAGTTTGCATTAAATAAGTTTTAATTCCGCATTAATTGACCATTAGATTAGCTCATCACTTATTCACCCCCCTCTAGGTGATTTACACTTTGGGCCAACAAGTACAACCTAAGCCTAAGTAAAATCTGATAGACGTTGGCCTTAGGGATATCTCGAGGACATTAGGAGATTATCCTATGGGAGAAGGTGTTAGATTTGACTCCTGCCAAATCAGTGTCTAGGAAAGAGATTGAGGAATGAAACCCCGAAGGCTGGTGGTTTGGCTTACTTAGGCCCGTTGCTTTTGCGCGGATACCTCTCACCAATCTTGCCCTGACCTGGCTGATTAGCTTATGGTCAAAATCTGCATTATGCCTCCTGTAGACAATCAACCAGTTAGGAGTTATCTAGGTCAAGATTACCTTAGACCAGGCTTGATTATTTTCTCTTGTTGACTATTGGTGAACTTGTTTGTGATTGTGTTTGTGTATGCAAGTTTGGTCAATAGACCCTAATTCATCTAGGTTGACTAGAAACACGTCACTACCCAAGTTTGAACTAAAATCTGATTTGGTTATGGCTTAACCGACATCTTTGCAGGATAGGTTCTATCTCATTAGAACCTCACTTCCATCCTGTATCCAACTTCCATCGGTTGGTGAACACAACTTTGAGCTTAAGCCACAGTTCATCAACACACTCCCTAAGTTCCATGGCTTAGATCCGAAGATGCTTATTTCTTTATAAGAGAATTTGAGAAAGTATGCTTAATGATGAAAATCTCACACCTTACAGATGATGCTATTAGCTTGAGATTTGTCCCATTTGCTCTTAAGGACTTAGCTAAGAAATGGCTCTACAGCTTAGCGGCGGGCTCTATCATATCCTGGGATGGTTTCATCAAGGTCTTCTTGAAGAAATTCTATCCAATTCATAAGACCGTTCTCGTTAGAAAAAACATCATGCAGTTCAAGTAAGAACCTAGTGAACCATTTTGGAGGTACTTTGAACGCTTCAAAGACCTCCTTGTCTAATGTCCTCATTATGGAATAGATAAATGGCGAAAATGACAAATTCTTTATAACGGTTTAGACTACTCAACTAAGACCCTCTTAGAAAGCACGTGCCAAGGGGGATTCTTGCAGAAGGATGAGAATGAAGGATGGGATTTATATGAGAATCTAGCTGAAAAGATCATCTAATGGGAACCAACTAGTGAAAGCTCTAAAAATTCAAACTCCATCTCTTCAAAAGAAGGTTTCCATTCAATTGAATCATTCATAGCTAACAAAGCTAAGTTAGCTAATCTAGCGAGAAGACTGAAAGTTTTAGAAACTAAGAAACAAGTCCAGTCAGTCAAGTCAGCCCAAACAAATTTTCAACTCCGGGTTGTACTTACTGTCAGGCCATGAATCATGTGTTTGAGAAGTGTCCTGTGTTTCAAGTTCAACAACACTTTTCAAAACCGATGAATGCGATTTTTTCAAGGCTGAATAATGATCCTTATGCACAACGTATAATCCTGGCTGGAGAAGTCACCTAAATTTCTCATAGAGCCAGCACAACAATGACCACCCACAGTCAAACCATGCAAGCCACTTTCATCATTCCATTAATTCTTCCAATCATCAACCCAACTTTTCTAATCACCATCATAATTCTCTCAACCATCCACCCAAAATTTCAAATTATGAACAAAACTTTTCCAACCGAGCTCCACAATCTTTATTACAGAATCCTCAACATGAAATGAGAATGACTGACTTTGAGAGAAATATGGAAAGGTACATGAAGAACCAAGATTCTCTCATGCAAACAATATAGAGGCTAGAGGTTCAAATGAGCAATTAGCCAATCCACATAATGAAAGGCAAAGGGTACCTTGCCTAGTCAACCAATAATGAATTCTAGGAATTCTTAACAAGCTCATTTGGCTGAGGATCAATAATTGAATCAATGTAATGCTGTTCATACATTGAGGTCGCGCAAGAAAGTTGATATTCAAGTGTCAACCCAATTCAATCCCATTCAGCATAATCACACTAAAGCATCACCTCACCTAGTCCCAATCCTTCAAAATCTGACGAATCTAAAACAGATAAGTCAACCAGTCAGGTGCCAAAGATTTGATCGGAGCGGAACTGGCACTCAAAAAATGTGTAGTTATGAAATCAATGTAATTGTGTATGTGCTAATGTTCCCTCGATACTTCCGTTATAGCATTGGCTCAACGGGTCGAATTCACAGGGACGGAAGGCAATAGAAGCATTAACAGTTTTTATTCACGTCGGTTGTTAACAATTCTTCTTGAAAAGAAAATAAAAGAAATCCAGAAGTGATAGATGAAAAGGCGATGAAACGACGATGTGAAAACAAAATAAGAAGTGGTTTTCAAAATAAAAAGAAGATGAAACAAAGGTGAATTAAGAGGATGGTAAAAATAACAATGGAAAATGATAAAAGATTTTGGATTTGGTATTTAAAACAAGACAAAAAGAAAGAGGAAAACTATGAAACAAAACTCATGGCTACTAACTACTAGTTGCTCTATTAACAATGCTAACCTCTTAGTGATAGTTTCTCACATGGATCCTTGGCCATCACTAATCCTTGGCTTCAAGAGATGATACAGAGCATGGCCCATAAGATTGTTCTTCTACATTCAAATAACACATCCATACCACACAACAAGTTGCAAGCTACTATTAGATCATCAAAACCGGTTAGAGGTGAGCATGAAATAAAGAAGACATTGTAAGTTAGCAAGTTAGTGGGTTAGATGTTAGAAGTGTTAGAATGTTAGAATCCATCATCATGAGCCATCAATGGCTCTTGCAAGAGCAAGACCTTGTAGAGGCTATTAGATTCATGTGGATTATTAAGTAAGTGGTTAGATGATTAGTGGTTAGTAGTTAGATTGTCATGAGAAGAAAGATTAGCTAAGTATCATGTAGAAGATTACAATAGAGAAGAAAGGAGGCATCTTTACATAGATTGTCACCATTATTACGTCAATCTCTCTCTTTCTCTGTCTGAATCTCTCTGCCCTAAAGATCTAAAAAAAAATAAAAATACAAAATAAAAGAAGAAGAACACCTACTACACTATACTAGAAGAGAGAAAAGCTAGCATAATTCCAAATCTGCTTGCGTTTCAGACCTCTACAGGGTTTTTATAGGCAAAAGAGATTTCTAGAAGACGATAGATCGACGCGGGGCCCCACCACATTGCCTCAGAAACGCGGTTATTGCCGCATTTTCATGGCAAAACCAGGGACTTAGGTCCCTGGTTCTTGCGAGGAACTTCTCCGGGCTTTGAAAACCTTCCTGGTATATTCGGATTCTGGTATTTTCGCCCAGATATTCGTCTGAGTGCGCAAGGGTCTAGGTTCAATGCATTTTCTAGAAGTTATCTTGCTTGGCCTCCAAGAAATGCGGATTTAATTACCCAAAAATGAGTCTAATTAAGCTCTTATTACCCTTTAGCCCTCCTTGTCTTGGCTATCTGCAAGAGAGACCAAAACACGATTTAGACCGACATTTTATTCATAAATCAGTAGGAAAATGTGATATAATAATGCAGAATTGTAAACTAATCAACATGCCTATAGTACCATTTCCTAATAGGCTAAAGAACAACAAGTAGAATCCATACATAGATAAAATAATTGAGATCTTCAACCAAGTGAAGATAAATGTGCCACTCCTTGATGCCATCCAACAAGTCCCATCCTATACAAAATTTCTTAAGGACATGTGCACCAAGAAGAGAAAGACTAATGTTCCTAAGAAAGTCTTCTTAGCCACTAACATTAGTGAGCTACATCGAGTTCGATCCTTGTCAAGTACAAGGATCTGGGTTGTCCCACCATTGCCTGCATTATAGGACAAACCGAGATTGGTCACACACTTCTTGACTTTGGAGCGAGTATCAACCTGCTTCCATTCTCAGTTTATCAACAACTCGGGTTGTACGATTTAATCCAACTCGAGTCACAATCTAACTAGCTGACCGTTCTGTGAAAGTTCCAAGAGGGAAATTAATGATGTCCTTATCCGGGTCGGGGAGTTTATCTACCCAGTTGATTTCATAGTTCTTGAGACATAACCTGTGTCCAATCCTAAGGCTCAAACTCCTATTATCCTAGGGTGCCCATTCCTTACTATTGCTAATGCTATTATCAATTATAGGAATGGGTCTATGAGATTAGCCTTTGGGGACATGACTAGAGAAGTCAATGGCTTCAACCTAGAAAAATAACCTCGTAAGATAAGAGACCAAACATTTGAGATAAACTTTGTTGAAAACAATTGTGATGAAGAAAGTGAAGGTATAGAGAGTGAGTCTCTGTTTCTTAATGAATTATTTAAGAATGAATGTGATTATCTTAATGAGAAGGCATATGTCGGAAATCCTAATTTTAGAGTACCCTTTAAAAAAGGAAAATTTGATTTGAATATCTTAACTTTCGATGAGCCAACCAACAATATATCGCATGAGAATATAATTCAAGAACCTCTGATTGACATACTCTTTGAAAACCTCTTCGAAGAAGAACTCATGTGTTTGGATTAACTAACTAGGGATATTTTGGTTACTTACACACCTCCTGGGGAAAGTGTTGACCTAAGTTTTGAGGAGATGTATGGAACTGAGTTAGAATTCCTAGGCATTCATAGTGAGGAAGTTCCAACTGAGAAGTGTGATGATGATCAATTTTTGAATAATGGATGTAGAAATATGAGGAAGAAAACCTTAAAAGAAGGTGAGACTGGAGAGAAAGCGAGCTAAAATGACAAAAATATTGGCCTCCTCACTATGCCCTATAAAGAGAACCCATTGGAATGATGGAAAGAGTGCTAGAGGGATGAGACCAAAAAAGATTTCGGTGTGGGAGAACCATGATGTTGTACATATTTTTGTATAATATATATGCACCTCTTTTACATTCCATTTCATGCATCTATACATTGCTTTCATACATTAGGGACAATGCATATGATAAGTGTGGGGGAGGGCTCTAACATGACTAGCTCTAACATGACTAATATATAAAAAAATAATATATAAAAAAACAGAAGAAACAAATATATATATATATATATATATATATATATATATATATATATATATATATATATATATATAACTTTTTGAAAGAAAAGAACAATATTTTGATATATTTTTTATAAGAAATTAAGTCAATTTTAAGGAATAGGAAAATCATAATTAGGATTTCTTATACTTGGTCAAAATAAGATGACTTGTTTGATTTTTAGGGTTAGGAAGAAAATTGATGAAAGTAATTTAGTCTTGATCTTTACCTTGAAGAAATATGCATACCTTATACACTTAGACACTTAGGGTTCAAAAATAAAGATTCTTATACCTTATAAAAAAGAGAATATATATATATATATATATTATATAATATATATATATATATATATATATATATATGTATATCTATGAAAAATAAACAAATCTAATTATTGATTAGCTAGGTGCTTTGGCCTAAGAAAGCCTTGGTATTTATGCAAAAGATAATTAGATAAGTTTGAAATATATATATATATATATATATATATATATAAATCCTCTGATTAAGCTGGATATTTGTGCCTCATGAAGCATAGGTATTCACGCCTAAAAGGGGTACATTTTATAAATAAAAATCCTTGATTTCGTGGCCTTGTCTGCTCGAGTGTTTAAATCCTTAGGGTGTTTTCTCACCTGGTGACCTAAGACTGTCCGGTTTGGGTGTCACTGACTAAAGGCTCGTTACAGAGGCAGATTAGAAAGCCTAATGGAACAAAGGAATAATACCACCAAAATAAATAAGGCATAGGAGTTAATATTAAAGAACCCTTAGTCGAACTTCACGGTCATGGAGGTGCATATGACTCAGGGTAAAGTAATAGACTGATGAGAAATACAATTTGACTCCTTACTTTGATTGATGACATGTTTTAAATAGAGACTAAGTTTAGGAATAGAAAATTTGATATTCCTATAACTTATAAATTACTTGAACTCTTACAAATACATTTCAAATATTTTCTTTCTTTTTCAAAATGCTTTTTGAAAATACTAAAACTTTTTCTCTTTCTTTATGGATTTTGTGGGTGCAATCTACTGAAAACCCTCATGAGACAAAACTCGTCCTCTGGGGTAACCTAGAGGTTTAACGGCTTATTGCACATGCTCAGGGCAATGAGTGACCTGCGAAAATGGTCTAATAATTGATTAGGATTAGTTTTGATGTTTTTGCTCCGGGGCGAGCAAAAAAAAAGTGTGGGGGTGTGATCAGTCACATATATTACATATATATTATCATATTATCATGTTTATTATCTAATAAATCCTATTAATAAAGTCTTATTTTTCTATTAAGTGCAGGCCCATTGCTTAAGGAAAGGGAAGAGAAACGAGCCCAAAAGCCCATCAAATTCTGATTTAATTCAGAATTAATTCGACATCAGTAAATCAGGGCAGATTATGGCAAAGCAGGGAGGTTGAAAACTGGTTAATTTGATTTTATCAGAATCTAAATTGGTTAGCTTGAGAATCACCGGAGATCAGACCAAAATCACAGAATAACAACAAATCCAGCCGGACAAAAGGAGGCCAAATCACACGTCAACCAAATCCCCACCTGGATGTGGCCAATGGCCACATCCTGGTCGCGGATCTGCGGCCATAGCAGTGGATCCGCAGCCTGTTGGTGGAGATAAGGGGAGCGTTTGCTCCCCTTATCTCCTTACTCCTTTCCCTCTGGGTTTTTGCCTATAAAAGGCAGGGTGTTGTACTGAAAAAGGAGCGAAGATTAGGATTAAAGTTCTTGTTCATTTTTAGGGTTTAGGTTCTTTGTTAGATAGTATCGAAAAGTTGTATCTCTATTTTCTAATTTGTAGTTCAGTCCAAATACCAGTGAGAGAGAGGAATAGAGTGATTGTAATCTGAAGAAACATCAATAAAGGTTCAAAGCGTCTCTTCTTCTTCTCCAATTCACGGATATATTATTTTATTTCCATGTCTTGTTTCGCATTATTCAGTAGTAGCTAAACTTGTTTCTGGGCTCACTAATTAATCTCTTCTACCTCTTTTATCTCGATTGATTTTTATGAAAGCGACTCTCTTGAATCATAATAATGCCTGAGTTAAACCTTGTTCTTGAAAGCTCATGAGGATGCTTTTCTTTTAACTTAGATTTTCAAAACACAAATATCTTTAAGATGTTTTATTCCATACTTGCTTCTTCGTACTTGATGGTTTATCATTCTCTTTTTAATGATGTGTTAAGAAAGGCCTTAAGATTTAAACCAAAATCATCTTATTTGGTTTACTTAGACATTAAAAGAAATTAAAGATTTTTGCCTATGATAAAAGTGATGCACCAAAATGTTCTTGAGATAAGTAAGTAGTTGAGTAGAAAATTAGTGAGCCCAGATCTTTTCCTATATTAAAAACAACCAAACAATCTTCATCATTTTTTAAAGATCACCTTTTGTAAAGCCTTCTCTAAGTTTTAAGTTTTTTTTTTAAATCACTTCCCTTCTCTCCATTCTCCTTTCAACTAAAAAAACAAACACCATTCTTTGCTTTCTAAATAAAAATAATGAAAAGATTTCATCGCATTCCTATTCGTGGACATGACCCATTAGCTTAAAGATAGACGATAATTCTCATTGCTTTCATTTTACGATCACAAACAAATGTATCCCTCTGCTCGTTCGCAAGCAATGCACAACCTAACAAAATTGATTGCTGATGATGATTCACTCCAGTGAATGGATTAAATGGTAGGTTCAAGTGTTTAGTCCTTTATGTTATCACAAACAATCTGCACTTCCATCAGCCCAAAATTTCTTCTAAGTGTGCCTGCATTATCAACTTCACTTGCAAAGAAAAAAATCTGGATCGGACATAACTTTTTCTTGAAAATATTTGATGATCGAAATAAACTCATAGCTAATGTTATTTCTATGGTGTCGAATAAAATCAATAACTTATTGCGGGCTTACTTCTTCATAGCCTTCTCCATAATTCATTGCATTAACAACACGGAAAATATTTGAAGGACGAATTCCTACATCAATCAAATTGATCATAATGCTTCTGCTAATCTTTGATCGATGTGTCTGATGAGAGTAAAAGTGATGGAACTTATCCGGGCTCATGTGAATGAGAATCAACAAACTTGGTGACAACCCAAAAGCTTTGGTGTGATAATAGACGAAGACGCATATTCATCTCAGCAGGACACTCAACTCTAATGTCGATTCGACAGTTGACTGCAAGCCCATCTTGTCTTTTGTCACACAATTTCATCACACCCTCCTTATTGCAACAAATTTTCTACAAATAACTTCATGAGGAGGCCTACGTGATTTATTTATTCCTTTTCTTCTCACGCCAAAACCTTTATTCCTTGCATAAGCATTGTAGAAGTTGTATGCTTCATCATCTGTAAAAAATTGTTGTCCTAAAAGAATAACTAAGCTTTTAGACATTTCTCCTTGTAAATTCAGATCCTACAAAACAAATTGTTAAACTAAATAAAAAGAAATAATTGAAAATCACACGACTGAACTATAATAAATAAAATTGTGAAATCACAGATGTAAAGATAGCTGTGACTATTGACTAAATGACTGCGACCGTAGTCGCATCTTTCAAGATGTCTAAGTTTTTTTACAAAAGAATGTGATATTTTGTAATACTGCGACCTCTGTTGAAGTCCTTAATATAAAAAAGGACTGTGCAAAAGGTCGCACATGTAAAGTAATTACAGATTGTAGGTAACGTCGCAGTTATATGGATGTCTATAATAACTGAAAAAATTATTTTAATATATACTGCGACCTTAGTCATAGTTCTTTCAATTAAGAGTATACGAAAAAAAATAGGTAATTGAAAATAAATTGAAATAATTGAAAATCACATGTCTGAACTATATTAAATAAAACTATGACTAAGGTCGCAGTTGTAAAGATAGCTGTGATTATTAAAAATTATTTTAATATATACTGCGACCTTAGTCGCTGTTCTTACAATTTAGTATATATGAGAAAATCAGGTATTTTTTAAATTAAATAATTGTGACTGAGATCGCAGTTAACAAAACTGTGCAATTGTTAACTGAAAAAGGTGACGTTGGTAAAAGTGATTATTGTTCTGTAAAACGTAATCTAGGTCGCAATTTCATCTACGTTACTAAAGATTTTTCACTTAAGAAGTTACAGGAAAAATTAAAAAAAATGATAAAATGAAAACCTCTTGATCAGCATCCAAAGATCTCAACCCTTCAAGATTTTCAATATTCTGTGACGAAGTTGAACACGATAATATATGGTCATATTTAGATTGGAAGACTCAGATCGGAGATGATGGCAACCTGAATTGGTAGAAGATGTGTTCTATCGGTGGTCGACATTAAAACAAAAAATTAGAATTAGGTCTTGACAGTAAAAAAGGAAAAAGATGATGCAAATACCACTTTTTTTAGAAAAGCTTTTTAGCAGTAAAACTCAAACCTAGATCTGACAACACGCGAAAAAAGAAATAGGGAAAAAATAATAAACAATAACGGGACAACTACCTTTTAGCGCGGAGCATTCAGTAATTACACTTGTTCCAATAGGCGGGCTGTAACTTATTGGTGTGGCTAATAATGTGCCATATCACTCAGGCTGAGAGGGACTCTCAACTATCGGCTGATATATGTATTTCTGACACACACCACTTGTATCATTTCGGAACGATTCGAGCCCTAATCCTTCCACTCAAAATCAAGCCTCCGACATTCGAATACTAGATCCATTCTGTTAAAGTTGATCTATTATTTGAAGTATCTATAAACAAAAAAAATCAAGTATTTTGAATATTTTTTGCTCATGCATTAAGTAGGAAAAAAATGAACGACCTAAATAGTGAGTTGGCTAGTTTAACAGTGTAGAAAATTTGAAATCTAACAAAATTGATTTGTAGGGCTTTTTAAATGTTTAGATCATGGACAAATGGTCGGATCAAGAATTTGTATGTCTAAAGACATAGATCTAGCCAACTCACTACTTTCGGCCGTCCATTTTGCTCCACATGATAGATGTGGAAAAAGTGTTCAAAACACTTGATTTTGATTTTTAAGTGCTTGAACTAATATAGATCAACTTTAACAGAGAAGATCTTGTATTCGAATGTCGGAGGGTTCTATTTGAGTGGGAAGGATTCGGCTCAAATCCTTCCGGAATGACACAAGTCTATCTCCTGTACACATATACATATTGTAGTTTATTTATTTAATATTTAATTGTTAAATTACTTATTTAATTTTCTAGAATTTAGAAAATAGAAAATTTTCATGATTTAATTTTGTGTAATAAGTAAATATTTTCATGAATTATTCAGTTTGTGCCAGCATAAAATTATTACAAATGTTTTAAGTAAATAATTATAAATTATTAGAAATTATATTATTTGAGTTATTAATTGTTTATTCTCTAAAAAATACTTAAAAATAACATAATGTTTGAAAATTCCAAAAAAGTTCAAATTGTTAATATTGAACATCATTGTGATTTTACTTGAAAAATTTGACAAATCATGCACAACTATTACACATAATAACTACATAGTCTGTGTTACCGAAATTATTGAAAAGATCATGTTAAATTGTATACTGTTATAAATATTGTTATTGATCAGAATCATTAATTTAAGTGACGTTGACACTAGATAACTTACATCGAGGTGAAAAAATTGATAGGTGAAACAACGTCCTTATTTGGGTGAAGCTACGTTACAACTTGTGCAACCGAAAGAGGGTTTCACCGCGGGATTTCCGGGGATGACTGGCATCCCATCCTATTTATACTGTTTATTCATGTGTACCTAGCGATTCATCCTAGTTCAACGCCAGGGGCTTGGGTCATGGTTTTAGGTATGTACGAAACTCACTTAAAACACCGACAAGGTCTCCACCGGTTAATTTCAAATAACAATACACCTCTCTAATAATCAAGTTCAAATAATCATATTAATAACAAATCAAGTTCAAATACCAATAAATTTCAAATAACAATACTTTATAACAGATATACATTGACAGACTCCTGACATATGAGATCCTATCATACTGAGTTCGTTATACCTCAGTGTTGATTGTTATTTTATTTGTGATATAATTATGATATATTTTATTGTTATTATACTTGTGCTATACGACTACCTTCCTCATTTTATCACTCATGTGCTGACAATGAGTTTGTTTACTCAGATCCAGGTTCAGAGACTCCACATGACCAAGAGTACTTCGAATATGTTGCAAACCTCCAGTAGTGGACTCACCTTCATTTCTAGCTCATGAAGATCTTTGTTATCTTTACTGTTGGCCCAATGGCCTTCCACTCTAGTTTTGATGATGATCAACACTCATGTAGTTATGTTTACTAATATTCTTGTGTTTCTAAGTTTCAGATCATTAACAGGATATTAGGTTGGTGATTAGCTTCAACAAGATGATTAGAAGCTATTCATGATGATTCCGGTGCCAAAAGCTTAAAGATCATACCTTTGCACTTAGAGAATCACGGAGTTTGGACCGAGTCTACTTGAAGATGAAGATCGTCAAGAAGACTTAGGTATCTAGTTTAGAGTTTGTGTTTTAGATCCATATTTGTAAAACTTAGTTTAGTTGATATGCTCAAGTGCACAAAACACACACGTTTCATGATTTGGTTTTTGGTTTTCATGAATAATAGATCAAAACAAGTTTACCTTATACCTATGTATATTAGATATGTTCTAGATATACATACATGCTTTAAACTTGCTAGACAAACTTATTTTGACTATCCTATTCATGTTTTGGAAAATTCTAGTTTGATAAAATACAAGTTTTGTTTTTGATAAAATTGGCAAGACACAAAAATGAATTGATATGTTGATATATTGTCTTGAAATTTTTATCACATGTTTATGTTTCAACATAAAATGATAAAACAATTTTATGGTATCTTTAAAAGAGATAAAAGATTTTTTAGAAAATATTTTTCCAAATTTTTCTGACCTGGTTTGTGCTGACAGGCTGGTCGGCCGACCGGGACGGTCGACCGCACCAAGGGCCGGTCGACCGATCCGGTCGACCGACGTGCACAGACGTGCACGTCTGTTAGGCACAGTGGACGGTCGACCGAGCCGGTCGACCGAGTTGAGAGCTCTGCTCTCGGGTTTTATCGGTCGACCGGGCCGGTCGACCGCAGTTGCCCAACGGTCATAATTCTGACCGTTGGCGGTCGACCGGACCGGTCGACCGGTGGCCTGTCAGGCTGCCACATCAGCCTAACGGCTAGTTTTCCTAGGGGCTATATATACCCATTTCTCCATTGTTTTGGCTAAGATTTTGAGAGCTAAAAATTCCAGACTTTCTCTAGTGTTTAAAAGAGTTTTAAAGGGTTTTTAAGCCAAAAAGATTTCATCTTATTTGTTTTTGGGTTTTTGGAAAATAAAAGAAAACTAGGTTTTGGGATTTTGATTTGGTATTTCATTTTCTATCATATACAAGAGATTTCCCAAGTAGTTTTTCTTTGTTGCTTGTTTCCAAAAACACTTTGTATCCACTCTTGAGCTATCTTCTATCCTAAACTATTAGGATCTTGTTTTTGTGGAAAAAGATAAAAGAAAAAGGAAAGAGGTTTGTGGTTGAAATATACCACTTGTTGTAAACCCTTGATTTCTTGAGTAGCTCCCTCTTTGGTAGAGGTGGAGATTGTTGTATTGGGTTGTTGGTTTGGATCCCTCTTCGGTAGAGGTGATTGAGTTTGGTTGTAAACCTCTTCGGTAGAGGTGTTGTTGTTGTTGTTGGTTGTTGGGCCTCGGTGGAGGTTGTTGTTTGAGAGAGGAGTTCGGTACTCCTAGAGTTGTAAGAAATCCTCTTTGGTAGAGGTTCCCTCGGTGGGAGTTGAGATAGTGGAAATCCTACACGGTGGTGTAGGCGGGGATGTAGAGTTGGGTACTCGAACCTCGAAACAAATCTTTGTGTTAGCGTTTGATCCATTTCTCTCAACTCTACTCTCTTTACTTTGTGCAAGCATCATTTCATTCAAGCATCATTTTTTCATTGCATACATATCTTATATATTACTTGTGTTGCCTTGCATCTTTTATATTGCAATTCATTCTTATATGCTTGGCTTGATTGTGTGCATTTAATATTGCTTGGATTGCTTGTGTGTGTGCCTAACTTATACTCATCCAACAAGAGCTTCACATAGCGCCTCAACCCATTTCAAGGGGAATCAAGGGGAGTTAGTCCAGAGCCTCGCAAGGGGAATTCGGCTACACTTATTATATTGTATTAGTTTGTGCATAATTTGCATTAGCTTCCGCATTTAGCGCACTTAGTTTGCATTTAGTTTATTAGATTAGCACTTACACCTATTCACCCCCCCTCTAGGTGTTTTTCAATTGGTATCAGAGCTAGTGCTCCTGATACTTAGGCTTAACATCCTAGGAGTTAGATCCTTTGATTGCTAATCTTATTTGCATTTGTTTGCTTGTTTGCACACATATAGTTCACCATGGACTTCATGACCCCACCTAGCTATGATCCTTCCAACATTGATATTTGGAAGTATAGGATGTCCATGTACCTAAAAACCCTAGGTTTGCATGTCTTTCTTGCCGCCACCAAGAGATGTTATCTTGGTGATTGCAATCATATAGGGGCCAATGCACAAGCCCTAGAGGCCATTAGAAGCACTTTATCTAAAGATTATCTTTTATGTGTTTCTAACTTTGATTCCGCTTTTGTAGTGTGGAACAAATTGACTACCACCAACACCTCCAGCTTCAATTGCCAATCCAAGAAGAGGAATCTAGTGGAGAATCCGATCCACAATGCTTCATGGTCCAAGGGAATGACTCCCTTGAGGTACAATCGGAAACTCAACTAGATAGTAATGATTGTGCTAGTTCTTCAAATGATTTTGTTGATCCCCATGCTTTAAATGAAGAACTATCTATTGTTTGTGAAAAATTGATAGAAAAATATAATTTGTTGAAAAAGAAGAGTCTAGGAATTGAACAAGAAAATAAGAGTTTGCATGCTAGACTTAACAATGTTTTGCAAGAGAAAGTTGAGGTCTATAATGAAAGGGATTCATTGAGATCTCAATTAGAACTTGCACTTAAAGAAAATGAATTTTTAAATCTAAAAATGATTGCCATGTTCTTTTGAAGAAAAATGAAAATTTGTCTTCAAAAGTTGATTTTGTTTTAAAAGAGAATGTTAATTTGAAAAATAAAATTATTTCTATTTCAAATGATCTAGATGTTGTTTAAAGAAAAACATTGTTTGCAAAATAAGATTGATGCACATGTTTGCCATGCTAGGGTAGTATCACACACTTCACTATTGCATGCCACACTTCTTCTTCTAAGATTAATGATGATATTTGTTTGCTTAAGAAGAAGGTTGATTGTTTGGGCTCCCACTATGAGCCAATGTGCATTGAACCACACTCGGTTGGAAACCTTGGTTCGAAAGAAACAAGTTCCAACCTTCATGCATGCACACCTTCACGGCATACACATGCTCCTCACGGACACCATCAACACATGTATGCTCATGTGTACTCATGTACACATTGTGGACGTAAGGGCCACCTTGCTAAATTTTGTTATGATAGATTACATACTCCTAATTTAGCAAAGAATTTTGTTTGGGTTAGAGAAGGGATTAACCCCCATGGACCCAAAAGAGTATGGGTACCAAAGACCCCCCTCTTATTTTTGATGTAGGTGTGGGCTCTCACATGACGTGAGAGTGATGACACCTTGGAGTGGATGCGTTCCGGACTTCATGGAAATCAAATTGGATGCATCACTTTCAAGGGAAGATTGGTGGAGATGACCACCATGTTTTGGAGACAAGGAGAGTTGCTTCTTCGGTTTTGGTAACAATCCTTTACTCCCATTTATTATGTTTACATGCTTTCCACTTCATTGTTTATAGCATGTTGATAGTTTATAGCATATTTTTTGATGTCTATGGATTAGTATGTTCATTCCATGTTTATTAGATCCTTGACATACATGTATAGTATTTGAGACACATATACTTATATGAACCCATATTTAGTGATCTCACTTTTGTTTAAGCTATAATGTACATCATGAATCTAATACATGTGAATTTACATAGTAATCATGTTTTAGTTTTATCATGATGACTTTTATATTTGTTTTGATGCTTCATGTTTTGAATATATGTTAGATGTTTGTTTTCATTAAGACTAGTTATATACTTGTACATAGAGTGGGCTACAAATAAATCTATATGTTGAGCTTGATTGCTTATTTGAACCCATTAGATGTGCTAGTATAGTCTAGTTTTGATGATTCATACAAACTTGTATTCCATTTTTGGATTTGTTTTATGATTGTGTGTTTCACTTCATGTATATGTTTGTATTGCCAAACTTTAAGATATACATGTATACCCCTTGAGTCATTTGCCTTTCATGCAAATCTACTTATGGACTCATTTGTGTTTAGGGATATGTATGTATACTTAGTGTGTTGACAATACATACATATACCTTGAAATGAAAATTGATTTAATGTAAAGATTTAGATTTTCATGTTTTGATGTTTTGTGTCAATATTTAACTTCATGTATATGTCTATCTAGTTCAAACTAATCTTATACATATACATCTTTTTGAGCCACGTGCCTTCATGAATATACATTTAGTGGACTCGTTGAGTTTTGGATATGTATGTATATTTTAGCTTGTATTAGACATACATATGCCTTGAAGATTAAATAAGGAGTTTTATATGATTTTTCATGTTTTGATAGAATTATGTTTTAAGGAATAATTGAGCTCAATGAAATATTTTTCATGATTATGATCTTCACATATTATTTGTACACTCATATCTATTGCTCATGTTTTGTTCTCATGAGTTATGCTTTATTGGTTAGAGTGATGATTATCATGTGAATTTCATTTTTGTTTTATTCCTTACTTGAAGGATTTCGTGCTAGTTAACAAGTTTTTCATTTAACTAGTTGCGGTATTCTTCATATGGTAGAGATTTTCAAACAAAACTACATTTTCAAATCTATTTTGAAAACCCCTACCTTCCAAGGGCGTTAGGATGGGAGATCATGTTCATGTATGCCCTAAATTGAAAATCTTTAAAACTTGAATTATGATTGGGTGGTAGAGAATATGATATATACACTTGAACTTATTGTTATGTCAATTGGTATCATTGAACTCTTTCAATTGGTATCATTTTGATCTTCTTGTATACTCATATATGTTTTGTATGTATGTATACTTTAAATTCTAAGTATATCAATTTCTATTGGTATCTATCTTTCATACATATATATGTTTGTGTTTATGCTAGTGCTTGAGTTTCAATTTTGTTTAAATTGATTACTTTTAAATTGTTATCAAGACTATGCATGTCTTTAGTTTGTTTTTCATAAAGGGGAGAAAATTTGATTTTGTATTTCAATTGGTATTTGTACTCCCACTCTTTATGATTAAAAGTTGTTATTTTGAACATATGATATCAACATCAAATTTGTTTATATATTTTCAAAATGAAATATATTCTTACAATTGGTATCAAAATTTGTGTTTAGACATTCAAAATTTGTTATGTTGTTTTACAATTGGTAATTTGTTATGTTTAATTACAATTGGTATTTTCAAAATTTTGTTTAAAGAAAATATTCAAAGTTTTGATTTGTATTTCCTATATGCAAGGAGAGCTTAACATCTCTCTTACATATAGATTCATGTTGAGTATATTATAAATTGAGGAGCTTGACAACTCTTCTTTATATGATATACGTGTGTAGGGGGAGCTTCACATCTCCTCTTATGCATTACATAATATGTGTTATGTGAATTGGGGCTTGTCATCCCTTCTTCATGTAATGCATATGTGTAGGGAAGCTAACTTAGCGTCTTCCTCTTCATGAATGTATATAGCATATAACATATATTGATTCTTGTTTATTGGTATCAAGATGCTTCATTGACATATTTTTAATTGATATCATGTTTGTAGTCACCCCTTATTGACTTTGTTTTTTTATTTTAGACAAAAAGGGGGAGAACATTGTTTGCATTGTTTTGATTGACAAAAAGGGGGAGAAAGATTTTTACCCCTCATTTTATCTATGGTTTTGATTGTTTACCCCTTTGTTGATGATTGACAAAAAGGGGGAGAATTATTTGAGAGTTTAACATGCATATATAAAACTCAAATACTTCTATGCATGATTGGTACATATTTTTTTTATATGCATGCTTATGTTTATGCATATATTATGTTTTAATCTCAAGTAAGTTTAATTGATTAAGTTTAATTGATTTATAGAGTTTGCTTTGTAATTGGTATCTAGAGCTTATTTTGTTTTGAATATTCCATTTGATATCTAGAACCAATTATTGTTTATGCATATGCATGTTTCATGTTTGATATTCATTGCATATATTTATTGTTTATCCCTATGCATGAGTTAAGGGGGAGCTTCCTTGAAGCTTAACTTTAATCCATGCATATATAACTCCATGAGTTTTGTCATCATCAAAAAGGGGGAGATTGTTGGCCCAATGGCCTTCCACTCTAGTTTTGATGATGATCAACACTCATGTAGTTATGTTTACTAATATTCTTGTGTTTCTAAGTTTCAGATCATTAACAGGATATTAGGTTGGTGATTAGCTTCAACAAGATGATTAGAAGCTATTCATGATGATTCTGGTGCCAAAGCTTAAAGATCATACCTTTGCACTTGGAGAATCACGGAGTTTGGACCGAGTCTACTTGAAGATGAAGATCGTCAAGAAGACTTAGGTATCTAGTTTAGAGTTTGTGTTTTAGATCCATATTTGTAAAGCTTAGTTTAGTTGATATGCTCAAGTGCACAAAACACACACGTTTCATGATTTGGTTTTTGGTTTTTATGAATAATAGATCAAAACAAGTTTACCTTATACCTATGTATATTAGATATGTTCTAGATATACATACATGCTTTAAACTTGCTAGACAAACTTATTTTGACTATCCTATTCATGTTTTGGAAAATTCTAGTTTGATAAAATACAAGTTTTGTTTTTGATAAAATTGGCAAGACACAAAAATGAATTGATATGTTGATATATTGTCTTGAAATTTTTATCACATGTTTATGTTTCAACATAAAATGATAAAACAATTTTTATGGTATCTTTAAAAGAGATAAAAGATTTTTTAGAAAATATTTTTCCAAATTTTTCTGACCTGGTTTTGTGCTGACAGGCTGGTCGGCCGACCGGGACGGTCGACCGCACCAAGGGCCGGTCGACCGATCCGGTCGACCGACGTGCACAGACGTGCACGTCTGTTAGGCACAGTGGACGGTCGACCGAGCCGGTCGACCGAGTTGAGAGCTCTGCTCTCGGGTTTTATCGGTCGAACGGGCCGGTCGACCGCAGTTGCCCAACGGTCATAATTCTGACCGTTGGCGGTCGACCGGACCGGTCGACCGGTGGCCTGTCAGGCTGCCACATCAGCCTAACGGCTAGTTTTTCCTAGGGGCTATATATACCCCATTTCTCCATTGTTTGGCTAAGATTTTGAGAGCTAAAAATTCCAGACTTTCTCTAGTGTTTAAAGAGTTTTAAAAGGGTTTTTAAGCCAAAAAGATTTCATCTTATTTGTTTTTGGGTTTTTGGAAAATCAAAGAAAACTAGGTTTTGGGATTTTGATTTGGTATTTCATTTTCTATCATATACAAGAGATTTCCCAAGTAGTTTTTCTTTGTTGCTTGTTTCCAAAAACACTTTGTATCCACTCTTGAGCTATCTTCTATCCTAAACTATTAGGATCTTGTTTTTGTGGAAAAAGATAAAAGAAAAAGGAAAGAGGTTTGTGGTTGAAATATACCACTTGTTGTAAACCCTGATTTCTTGAGTAGCTCCCTCTTTGGTAGAGGTGGAGATTGTTGTATTGGGTTGTTGGTTTGGATCCCTCTTCGGTAGAGGTGATTGAGTTTGGTTGTAAACCTCTTCGGTAGAGGTGGTTGTTGTTGTTGTTGGTTGTTGGGCCTCGGTGGAGGTTGTTGTTTGAGAGAGGAGTTCGGTACTCCTAGAGTTGTAAGAAATCCTCTTTGGTAGAGGTTCCCTCGGTGGGAGTTGAGATAGTGAAAATCCTACACGGTGGTGTAGGCGGGGATGTAGAGTTGGGTACTCGAACCTCGAAACAAATCTTTGTGTTAGCGTTTGATCCAATTTCTCTCAACTCTACTCTCTTTACTTTGTGCAAGCATCATTTCATTCAAGCATCATTTTTTCGTTGCATACATATCTTATATATTGCTTGTGTTGCCTTGCATCTTTTATATTGCAATTCATTCTTATATGCTTGGCTTGATTGTGTGCATTTCATATTGCTTGGATTGCTTGTGTGTGTGCCTAACTTATACTCATCCAACAAGAGCTTCACATAGCGCCTCAACCCATTTCAAGGGGAATCAAGGGGAGTTAGTCCAGAGCCTCGCAAGGGGAATTCGGCTACACTTGTTGTATTGTATTAGTTTGTGCATAATTTGCATTATCTTCCGCATTTAGCGCACTTAGTTTGCATTTAGTTTATTAGATTAGCACTTACACCTATTCACCCCCCCTCTAGGTGTTTTTCAATTACTTTGTTTTCTTTTATGTAATATATCACTACTTTGTAATATTGTTGTACCTGTGTAATAAAGCGAGAAATTTTAAATTTATTGTGTTTAATTTCTTGTACCGAGACTTAGTGTATTTTGAAAAAAATACGTCGTCTACTTTAATCGCGTACCCACATTAATGTATTTTGGTTAACGGGGCATGACAATGTTGGTGCAAATGAACTAAAATGAGATGAGCAGACGAGTTTGCTAAGTGTTATCTTAGCATCTTTGTCCGATGTCTTGCAGCTCATGAGTCATACAATGGTGCATACTATGAAATTTATTTAGAATCTCACTAAAATCTTCGGCTATAGCATTCGCGTGCAAATAGAACCTTTACACTGGGCAAATTTCTAAATGCTAAGGTACATTATGGATTTCTAGCAGGGAGCATGTCCTACTGCAAAAACATGACTCAAGCTCAGCTTTTGGTTTCTTAATGATCAAACTAATCCCCAGGAGAAATAAATCTTAGTCTTCTTCCTCTTCTTTTTCTTCATTCATTTTTTCTGTAGTGATTGTTAGAATTCAATTCTTCCCAAAAGGTATTTTGTTAGAAAGATGCCACAACTCTAATAAAAAACACTAAATCTCCCTTCACACAACTGATGTAGGACTATCTCCTAACACTCATCCGTAGTCCCAGAGAGGCTTAGCTATAGGACCTCGGCCACACTTACCGCACGTGGAGCAACCACGGAGCTTTCTACAGGGTGAAGGGCCTGTACTCGATCAGAATTGAGAGATCCCGGCTCTGATACCGTATTAGAATTCAATTCTCCCAACCTTTTGGTTGGGGAGAATTGGATTCTAACAATTATTAGATTAAAAAAAATAAAGAAGGCTTTAGGTCAAGTATACATATTGGAAGTTGAATTATATTCATCCGGCTTTAATTCTATTGTAAGTGACCTCTCAAAGTGCAATGTGACAATTGGAAAACCTTCATTACTACAATAAGAAAAGGAATAAAAAATGAGTACTATATATATAGGGGTTTATGTATCTCAGCCGCCAGCTGAGAGAGTTTCTCAGCCTGCGTGACGTGGTAAAATTTCAGCTCTGTGGCAGAGTTTAGATGCTAAAAAAATAAAACATCCTGCTCAAATGACCATCAATCACTTTACAGCTATAATTGACCAAAATATCCACGCTTTTACTTTTAACCTAGCCAAAACTATTCCTCCCCAAATATTTTACCAATCTAAAAATTTGTGTTTTTCAAATCAAAATTAGTTTCAATAATCTTGAGTTATAAATTTCTAATTCATCCACGCCATAATTTAAATTTATAAAATAAGATCTGACCAAGATGACGAACTAGAAAGCTGCTGCAACAACAGAGAAAGAAAAAAACCATGCGTGATACCCTAGAATATTGGTTGCCCTAAAAAATATTTTATGATTTTTTCTGATTTTTTCCAATCATATGTACTTAAAAAACTTTTTCACTTTTTAAACATCATTTCGGTTTATGTCGCAGTCTCGACATTAATTTTTTTTATTTCAGTGTTGAATTTTTTTAAAAATGAAAATTAAACAAAAAAGTTCAATTAAAAAAGTATTTTATTAAAATTTCCACCTTTCTAATTTCTAAAAATATTTTAATTTTATGTTTTTAAGGAATGTGACCCAAGTCGCAGTATTTTTGAAAATATTTATTTAGTTTAAAAAGCTGTTTTAATCACAATTCAACCGCTTACTGTGACTTTAAACCTTTTTTTAATTTGTTTGTTTTCAAAAACTATAATCAAAGTCGCAGTCCCTGAAAAATAATATTGGATTTAAAAAAGTTATTTTTAACAAGTTTTCAAAATTTGTACTGTTAAAAATTTGTTTGTTTTAATAGTATGCGACCATCTCGATGTCTTTTGTAAAAAGGTTGTTAAGAACACTACGATCGCAGTCGCACTCTTTTTAAACGTCATTTTCATTTTGTAATTTTATTTTATTTTACATTGCAATCTTGGTTGCAGTCTTGATTAACTTATTTTCTATATATGAGATCAAGGTCGCAGTTTTTTTTTAATTAAGCTGATTAGAGTACTTCGCCCATGATTACAGTTTTATATAACAGCGACCATGGTCGCAGTTATTTAGTAATTAAGTTGTTTAGAAGACTGCGACATTAGTCACAGTCTTGTATAACTGCGACCATGATCGCAGTTTCATGTAACAACAGCTCCTTAAGTAATTTTGGTTAATAACATTGCGACCTTGGTTGTAGTCTCTTATAACTTAATTTTCATAGTTGCGATCAAGATCACGGTCTTTTATTAATTAAGCTGTTATAATACTGCAATCGTGGTTATTATTTAATGTGGACTTATGTTTTAAATGTTTGTGCATCAAGAGTGAGGTAACAAGTAAAGGTTCATCCCATGGATCAAGCCTAAAGCTAATGTTTGAATTATAAAAAAATCAAAAGCATATTAATCCTGATTTTGTTATTGCAATGAGGGAGACACCGTTGGTAAAATATTCATAATATTTTATAGTGAGAATTTTGGAGGCGACAAATGGCTCAAATCAAACATAAGTGTTTTAGGATTGTGGACCAGTATGATAGGGATTCAAGGAGCTTTTAAATCGACAGCAAAAGAATCCACCTAAAAGTAGAGGATGTAACCCTCACGTTTGGTCTACTCATCAACAGAGCTGATTTTATCATGAATAAGAGCTGTACTTTGAAGGACAGGGGTGTTATTAAACATTATATTTCAAATGTTAAGAAGATCACAAAAATATCTATTGAAGAGGCTTTGGTTAATGTTCTGGAGGAAAAAAAAGTGAATTAGATATTACAAGAGATGAGCAACTGGAGCAGCAAGTGACGTTAAATGAATTATGAAAGACAGATAAAAATTTCCAGCTCAGGACTTCACAGCGTTGATAATCCGTTATGTCAGTGACTCTCTTCTTCTCTGGCAGTAAATGCACGGTGCCCTAGTATTTAGTGGAAGAAATTGCTAATATTTAGCTGATGAAGAGCATTTGTTGGGCTAAAACTGTCTGGCAGTTCCTCCTTGAATCCCTAGACAATTTCAGGCATAATACATTTGCGCTGCATGGATGCTCAGTGCAAATTCTTGTAAGTATAAATTTTCTATTTATTAAAAATTATTGTAAATTACATATATATGGTCACTGATTATATAACTGATATACTAATACCTGCTGCAGTATTGGTTATATGAAAGAGCTGAAATTTGCGATGAAAGTAAATGGAGAAGAAAATTCCAAGAGTAGTAAAATGGGACCTCCACAATATTAGCAAAGCCCTACTTGAAATAAATCTATTAGAGGTTGAAGAAGAGAATGTTAGTATAAAACAACATAAACTGTACATGCTTTGTCTACCGTTTTGTTAAAAAAAGTGATTATAGTTGGAGTAATATTTTTTCCAATAATTTGATAATTTTTGATGATTGTGATTATAGTCGCAGTTTAAAAAGATAACAAAAACATTGTCTAAAATTTTAATTGAGTTGCGACTAAAATTGCAGTCTTGATAAAACAAACTGTTAAAAGATAAAACTTCATACTGTGACTATGGTCGCGGTACTCAATTGTTCATGACATATCCCGATTTTACTGTGACTAAAGTCACAGTCCAGATGAAGACAGGTTTTACAGTCCAGATGCTGCGACTTTAGTCGCAGTTAGAAAATATTGATTATAAATTGATATATTTTTACACGACTTTCAGATTTTAAATCGAATGGCCAATATTTCAAAGAGGAAAAATCTATGATAGGCCTTGTGATTGAGGATTTACCTGCACAAAAAATATAGAATTTTAGAACTAAAGAATAGTATGTGCAAGTACTCAATTCTACCGCTATAACAAGTGGCTATGCGGGTTGTGATCCACAAGGAGGGACTAGCGATGGAAGCTTTTGCAAGTGCTCTTTTAAATTACAATCAATGGTTAAAGATCTTCCTTTAGTTCTTGAAAAGACAAAGAAAAATAAGTTATAGTTAAGTTAAGACGAAAGTGGTAGATTGAGAAGGTGGAGAAAATAGAAAATAGATTATACAAAGAAATTAAAAAGAATGAATAAAGGAGTTGGGAGATTGTGGTGATCTAAACTAAAGAATTAAAAGAAAAGAAAGAAAATCTAAAAGAAAAACTTACCTTCTCTGATTGATGACTTACCTAGAAACCTTGCATCTTTTACCTTACTTTGGAGGCGATCAACGCATAACCCATATGATCAAGCCCGGTCCTCATTTGCATTGCATCATCAAGGCGAACACGAATGAAATGATACGGAATCTTGAGGAGGAGAACATCATCATGAAATATCAGTGGCATTCCACAAACATGGCGATACTGATGCTTCTAGATTCATTTGGACATTCATTAAAACCAAAAGAGGAAAAGTAGAAAAATAAGAATATATAAACAAAGAAAAGCATAAAGATATTACCTTTGATTACTTGTAGAAATGATGAAAGAGAGGAGGAGGTCACATCGGTATCACTTTTAACATAAGTCCTCTCTCTTACTTACATGAATCTCAGTCTAACCTATGCTTACAAAGAAATAAAAATTACATAAAATGAAAATAAAAACCTACACTAAAAAGAATGAAAAACTGGCCAAAAAATCTATCTCTGCTTGATCACCCTCTACCTCTGATTTGTGACATATTTATAGCATAGAAGTGGATAAGGAAATGAGTTGAAAGATAGGGGGAGCTGGCTATTTCTGAATTTGAATCCTCCCTTATCTCCAAACTTGATTTGATGTGGATATTCAATTCTGATCTGCAGCTTATTTGCATGTTGATCGCTGAATATAACTTATCAAATGATGATTAGAAACAGTGATCAATATAAGAGTTGTAGGCCTTTAGGTCTTCTTTCTGGATCATCTTAAATCATCAGATTCACATAGTGAAAGTTATAATTCAAATACTAAAATGTATCCTGTCTGAATCTGAGTCAAAATTGTTTCATCTCATCCGTTGATCTTCTTTCTATCCATTCATCCCTTTAGATTTTGAATTTGGATTCAGTTTCCATTTGGTGTTATCTTTATGATTTTCTCTGATTTTCATCTGAACATTTACCCCAATCCTTGATTTGTTCTGGATGTAGTGTTATCCTCATAGATCTTTAAGTTAATCGAGTTGATTCACCAAAATTCGATTTTTAACTGACTAGATCTGGGATCATCCTCAGATAACCAAATAAATGCAGTTAAATTTAACTTTAACTGGTATTTATTTGGTTTAATTTTCTTTCTCTTCGTTATTATCTTCTGGAAAATAGACATTTAAGAAATGAAAATTAGCAGATTTATTACATGATAAATGTAGGAGTGTAATGAAAAGAATGCAAAATATTTGTACACGATCACACCCCCACACCTATCTTCTGCTCGTCCTCGAGTAAAACAACAAAACTAAATCAAAGATTATTAGACCACTTTCATAGGTTACGTGATTGCACTGAGCATGTGCAACAAGACGTTAAACCTCTAGGTTCCACCTAGAGGATGAGTTTTATCTCGTGAGTGTTTTCAGTAGATTACACCTACAAAATTCATAAAGAAAGAGAAGTAAAGTGTTACTATTTTGAAAACACATTTTGAAAGAGAAAAATATTTGGAGTTTTATTGTAAGAATTAAGTAATCTATACGTTATAGGAAAACTGAAATTTTCCATTCTTAAGCTTAGTCTTTTAAAAAAAACTTGTTATTAATCAAGGCAAGGAGTCAAACTGTATTTCTCATCTAGTCTATTATTTTATCCTAAGTTATATGCACTTTTGTGACCGTGAAGTTTTGACTCGGGATTCTTTAACTCTAAGTCTTATGCCTTATTATATATATTTTTTCTTTTTTATTTTTAGGTGATATTATTCCTTAGTTCAGTAGGCTTTCTAACCTGCCATGTAACGAGTTTTTAATCGGCGACTCCCAAACCAATCGGTCTCAGGGCATCAGGTGAGAAAACACCCCTAGGACTTAAGAACTCGAGTAAATAAGGCCATAAAACTAAAGATTTTATTATATGAACCGCTTTTAGGCGTGAATCCTTATGCTTTATGAGGCACAAATACCTAGCTTAATTAGAGGATCTTTATATATATATTTCTTTTTGTTTTTTTAAATAAGGCATAAAAATCTTTATATTTGAGCCCTAAGTGTGTAAGTGTATAAATCATGCATATATCATCAAGGTAAAAATCAAGATTAAATTACTTTTCTAAATATTCTTTCTAACCCTGGAAATCAAACAAATAATCTTATTTTGATCAAATATAAGAAATCCTAATTATGATTCTCTTATTCCTTAAAATTGACTTAATTTCTTATAAAAAATATGTCAAAATATTGTTTCTTTTTCAAAAAAATTTAAAAGTAAAGAAAATGTTAACAATAATTTTTTAATAATAAAAGGAAAACTTAAGTTATGTTATAATCCTTCCTTCTCATACCTATCTCATGTATTGTCCTCAATGTATGAATTAATGCATAGATGCATGAAAAAGAAGAAGGGAAGGAAAATATTACCTTATGGTGGTGGTTCCGGTGGTGGTCTGATTGGGTCAAGCTGACTACCCAATCAATATAATGTGGTGGTTCACAGAACCCACCTTTATTGACCTCTTTTCTATTTACATATTTACAGTCCCCAATATGAATAGGATCATGTAAGATCCTATCATGAAACTTACTCTCTTTACATGACCAGTCTTGAAAAATCATCACGGAGTCATCATGGTCTATACCTATGTCCAACAAAAGAATGTGACTTAATGGAATGGTTGACTTGGGCTCAAGAATGATAGGTTCAGGAGCCAATACTAACTCGGGAAACCAACTTTGGGTTCGAGAGTCAGTTTTGGTGCAAGAGTTGAGTCAAATCAAGGAATTGAAATTTACATTCTTTTTCATCAATAGAATGTGATTATCCAAAATTAGTGATTCTATTTCTAGATCTATGGGTATGGGAATAAATATTAACTCAGGAAATTGGTCCAAATTGGGTAAGAATATCGGAGTCAACATAGATTCGAAGATGGAAACTGAATCACAAGGTTGGGGATCGTGTCCATATTCATAATCAAGTTCAATCTCATTAAAATTAAAACTTGCCAATTCGTCAATGGGTTGATATTGGTCAAGTTCAAGGTTCTGTGGTGAAATTGAATCTTGGTCAAAGTCTTCAGGATACCATGATTCTTGGTTTTCATCAATATGGTTAGATGTGTCGGCAATATTCAAAGATTGGGTAGGGAGAGTTTCCTTATTCCTACGCATGTTTTTCAATCTACTAAGTCTTGCTTCTATCATATTGAGTGAATCATTTGGGATTGAATCATGGATTCCATACTCTTTTCTAAGTCGGCATGTTCTTCTTGAGAAATGGAGTAAGGATCTGTGACTTGAAAATTTTGACGGATCTTGATTCTTCTAAAATTTAAATTCTTCACTCAAGCTCGTCTATGGCTTTCATCCCCTTTCCCCAATCAATTGATTCTTCTAATGATTTTTCGGGAGAAGGAATATATGAAGCTGGATGTTGGTAAGGTGGTTGATAATATAACTTGGGGGAGTTGTATCCCCATTGACTCTGTGAAGAGCAGTGATGATTATTCCACTCTTGTTCATAGTATTGGGACTGGGGCATGTATTGATTTGGATTAGACCAATCCGACACACTAGGTTAGTTAAAGTTATGATATGCCGGGTTGGTAATATCCGAAAAAAAGGTCAGGGTGTAACATGAATTACCACTAAAATTAGAAAAATTGTTGTTATAAGCCATATCACACAAGAATTATCAAAATAAAACAAAGAAAAACAAACAAATAAACAAACAAAAGGAAAAAAAATCTAATCTAAGTTAGGCTAAACTTTTTAGACCTAGACGACTCCTAACTGGTTAGACTGTCCATGGGAGATATATTGCAGAATCTGACCACAAGTTAATCGGCCGGTAGGGATAAGATCGTGGGAGGTATCCGTGCCTATGTAACGGCCTAATTATGCCAAACTACCAACCTTCAGGGTTTCGCCCCTCAATTCTAAATCTTAAACACCGATTTGGTAAGAGTCAAATTCTAATCAACTTTCTCCTTAGGTCAGTCTCCTATATGAGTTTGAGATGTCCCAAGGGCCAACGTCTACTCAGTTTTAGTTAGACTTGGGTTAGTGAGTGAGGAGATTTTTTGTGGGCTAAGCGAGGGTAATGACTTTCCCACCTTATCTTATTTATAGGACAAGCCCTTAAATCAATTTAGTGCAATGTGTACATGAAAAATAACACTTAAGTAATGTAAACAATTCAAAAGTGTTCTTATACTATATTCTATGCACAAGTACCTTTGCTCCAGCCCTCTTCAATAGTAATGTAAAATGTAAACGAATTAGACACGTGCCTAAATGCAAAGTCTAAATCGTTTTTAGCATTTAACAAACATCAATTTATTCTTGAGGTTAGAAAGTATGTACAGTGAGTTAATCAAGAAAATAAATAGCTGCAAAAATTTAGTTTTGTAATTCAGCCAACCTGCAAAAATACAGGTTAGTAGTTCACTCAGATTACCACTGGAATGTAGTAAATCTGAGGGCTTCTGGGCTCTACTTTCTTGAGCAGAGTCCAGGTCCACTTATATATCCATTGCAGCAAAAATTTACTTGATATTTGTTACTGCACACAAAGAACAAAGAAGAGAGTTAACTAAAAATGTAAACTTAAAAAGAGAATTACTTACCGTCCTTCCCCGGCAATGGTGCCAAAATTTGATTTAAGATTTACCTGCACACAAAAAATACACAATTTTAGAACTTAAGAATAGTATGTGCAAGTACTCAATTCTACCGCTATAGTAAGTGGCATACGGGTCGTGATCCACAAGGAGGGCCTAGCGATGGAAGCTTTTTTACAAGTTCTCTTTTAATTTACAATCAATGGTTAAAGATCTTCTTTTAGTTCTTGAAAAGAAAAAGAAAACTAAGTTATAGTTAAGTTTAGAAGAAAGTGATAGATTGAGAAGGTGGAGAAAATAAAAAACAGATTTATACAAAGAAATTAAAAAGAGTGAATAAAAGAGTTGGGAGATTGTGATGATCTAAACTAAAAAATTAAAAGAAAAGAAAGAAAATCTAAAAGAAAAACTTACCTTCTCTTGTTGATGACTTATCTGGAAACCTTATATGTTTTGCCTTACTTCGGAGGCGATCAACGCATACCCCATAAGATCGAGCTCAGTCCCCATTTGCATTACATCATCAAGACGAATAAGAATAAAATGATACAGAATCTTAAGGAGAAGAACTTCATCATGAAATATCAGTGGAACTCACACAAATATGGCTATACTGATACTTCTAGATTCACTTGGACATTCATCAAAACCAAAAGAGAAAAAGGAGAAAAAAAGAAAAAGAACATATAAACAAAGAAAAACATAAAGATGTTACCTTTAATTACTTGTAGAAATGATGAAAGAGAGGAGGAGGTTACATCGGTGTCACTCTCAACATCAGTCTCTCTCTCTCTTACTTATATGAATCTCAGTCTAACCTATGCTTACAAAAAAAATAAGAATTACATAAAATGAAAATAAAAACCTACACTAAAAAGAATAAAAAACTGGCCTAAAAATCTATCTCTGCTTGATCGTCCCTCTACATCTGATGTGTGGGGTATTTATAGCATAGAAATGAATAAGAAAACGAGTTGAAAGATGGGAGTGCTGACTATTTCTGAATTTGAATCCTCCCCTTATCTCCAAACTTGATTTGATGTGAATATTTAATTCTAATTTGCAGCTGTTGGCATGGTGATCGCTGAATATAACTAATCAAATGATAGAATTAGAAATAGTGATCAACGTAAGATTTGTAAGCCATTAAGTTTTCTTTCTGTATCTTCTTGAATAATTAGATTTGAGATCCGGTAGTGAAAGTTATGATTCAAATACTAAAATGTATTCAGTCTAAATCTGAGTCAAAATTGCTTTATCTCATCCGTTGGTCCCCTCACTATCCATTTATCTCTTTAGATTTTGAATTTGATTTAGTTTCCATTTGGTGTTATCTTTATTATTTGCTCTGTGATTGAGATAAATATGCATACAAAAATATAAAATTTCAGAACTTAGAATAAAGAGTGCAGGTCTCAATACTACCACAATAGCAAGTGGCTATGCGGGTCGTGATCCACAAGGAGGGACTAGCGATGAAAGCTTTTTTAGTAAGCTCTCTTTTAGGTTACAACGAATGGTTAAAAATCTTCTTTTAGTTCTTAAAAGGAAAATGAAAAAGAGTTAAAGTTAAGTTAAGAAGAATATGGTAGATTGAGAAGATGGAGAAACTAGAAATGGATATGTAAAAAGAAATTGAAGAAGAGTAATAAAAGAAGTGGTAGATTGTGGTGTTCTAAACTAAAGAATTAAAAGAAAAGAAACTAAAAGTTATTTACCTCCTTTGACCAAATACTTGCATTGAATATGTGGCAATGATGTTACCTTGAAGTGAGGCGATCAGCGCATAGCTCATAAGAGTTGATTCCCGTCTCTTCCACATTATATCATCAAGACGATTCAAGTATGAAGTGATACAGAATGAGACTAAAAATCCATCGTCATGAGCTATCAGTGGCACTCATTGGGGCAAGGCTCTTTCGATGCTATAAGACTCACTTGGATAGCAATTGTCATCAAAAGAAGAAAAGTAGAAAGGAAGAAGAACACAAAAAACAAAGAAAGACTTACAAATGCAACTATAGATTCAATCTTGTAACAATAAGAGAAAAGAAGACAACTTACACCGGTGTCACTTTCAGTACAAGCTTCACTCTCGTTCTCCTCTGAAGTACATAAATGAAAACTGAAAATTACATAAAAAGGAAAACAAAAACCTACACTACAAAGAATGAAAAAATGGACTAAATTTTATCTCTGCTTGGTCGTTCCCGTGGTCTCTGAAAAATCCTGTATTTATAGGCAAAACCCAACAGAGAGAGCGTACGAAGATAGGGGAGCAAATGCTCCCCCTAACTCTCTAACAAAAGCGTGAAAACGCGGCTATGGCCACGTTTCCGCGGCCTGGGTGTGGCCAGGTGGTTACACCCGGGAAGCACACGTCCTGATTTTAATGATTTTGCTTTATCTAGTTATGGATTTCCCGTTGCAGCTCCTAGATTTGACGAAACGACGTTTGATCTTGGGCTTAACCGATTGATTTGAAGAGATATGTTTTTAACTGATTTTCAACCGATCGACCGACCTGATCTGCCCTGATGTGACTTTGAATTAATTCTGATTTAAATTAGAATTTGATGGGCTTTTGGGCTCATTTCTCTTCCCCCTCCTTTAGTAATGGGTCTATGAATAAATTAAACAATAATTAGGAAAATAGAGTTTATTCTATAATAAGTATGAGAATATAATAATGAATGTACAATATTAGCGACCGATCACACCCCCATGCCTATCTTTTGCTTGTCCTCGAGCAAAACAACTAAACAAAAAATTATTAGACCACTTTCGCAGGTCACGCGATTGCACTGAGCATGTGCAACAAGCCGTTAAACCTCTAGGTTTTTCTTAGAGAATGAGTTTTGTCTCGTGAGGGTTTTTAGTGGATTCACCCACAAAATCTGTAAGGAAAGAGAAAAATGTTAGTATTTTGAAAACACATTTGAAAGAAAAATATTTGAAATATTATTGTAAGATTTAAGTAATCTATAAGTTATAGGAAAACTAAAATTTTCATTCCAAAACTTAGTCTCTATTAAAAATTTGTTATCAATCAAAGTAAGGAGTCAAATTGTACTTCTCATCTAGTTTATTATTTTACCCTAAGTCATATGCACCTTTGTGACCACAAAGCTTTGACTAAGTGTTCTTTAACTCTAACTTTTATGCTTTATTTATTTATTTTTTATTTTTTATTTTTGTGGTTTTATTTTCTGTTCTACTAGGCTTTCTAATCTGCCCATGTAACGAGCCTCTAATCGGTGACTCCCAAACCAAACGGTCTTAGGGTACAGAGTGAGAAAACACCCCAAGGACTTGAGGATTCGAGCAAGCAAGGCCTCAAAACTAAGGATTTTATTATATGAACCGCTTTTAGGCGTGAATACTTATGCTTTATTAGGCACAAATGCCCAGCTTAATCAGAGAATTTTATATATATATTTTCTCAAACTTATCTAATCATCTTTCGCATAAATACCAAAGCTTGCTTAGGCCAAAGCACCCAGCTAATCAATAATTAGATTTGTTTATCTTTCATAGATATAGTTTTTTTTAATTTTTTTAAGGCATAAAAATCTTTATTTTTGAATCCTAAGTGTGTGTATGAAGTGTGCATATTTCATCAAGGTAAAGATCAAGACTAAATTACTTACAAATTATCTTCCTAACCCTAAAAATCAAACAAATAATCTTATTTTGGCCAAGTATAAGAAATCCTAATTTTGATTTTTCTATCCTTAAAATTGACTTAATTTCTTATAAAAAAATATGTCAAAATATTATTTCTATTTTTAAAAAGTTTTTAAAAGTAAAGAAAATGTTAATTTTTCTTTTTTTTAAATAAAAAGAAAAACCTAAGTTATGTTAGACCCTCCCCCACACTATCTCATGCATTGTCCTCAATGTATGAATTAATGCATAGATGCATGAAAAAGAAGAAAGGGAAGGAAAATATTACCTTAAGGTGGTGGTTCTGGTGGTGATCTGATTGGTCCACAAAATGCGGCCAATCAAATTTTCGTAGAGTTCAGAGGAACCTACCATAAATCTCTTTAATATAACACACTAAAATGATGTATACATGAATGATTTTTATTAAATATTTACCCCATCTAATTTCCAAATTTCATAATTAATTTCATAGTCAATTTTATCAATACCCTTGTCCCAAAATGGAGTGTGAAAAGATGGAAAGATTGACATGGACTTAAGAAGTACGGGAACTAATACCGACTCAGAAAAGTGACTTAAGTCAAGCAAAAGTTCAGGAGTCGAGATTGATTCAGGAAGTGGGTCCAAATTAAGAAGTTGAAACTCAAGTCCACATTCATTTCTCCACAATGGAATGTGACTTAAAATTGATGATTCAAGTTCAAGAATGACAGGTGTGGGAATCACAGCTGACTCTAAAATATTACTCAAATCGGGTAACAAAACAGGAGTCAATATTGATTCGAGAATTTGAACTGGACCTCAAATTTGAGAATCTAGGTCACGTTTTTCATTGAGTTCAATTTCATAAGAATGAGAACTTACCAGTTTGTTAATGGGAACTTCAAAAGTATGAAATTGGTCAAGTTCAATATGATGATCATAAAATATTGGCGATTCAATTTCATGATGAATTGGCATAGGATCCAATGTTGACTCGGAAAAAAGATTGAAATCAGGTGAAGACACCGGAGTCATTATTGAATCAGGAAGTAGAATTGAATCACCAAGTTGAGGTTCAGGATCATATTTATTCTCAAGTTCAATTTCAGGAAAGGGATAACTTACCAAACTATCAATGTCATTTTCAAAATTTAGAGTATGGACAAGTTCAAATGGGTGTGCTGAAATGGAATCTTGTTTTCCAAAACAACATGATTCTTCGGCTCTAACAGAATGGTTAGCGACATCAGAAATGGTCAAACGATGAGAATGGAGAGTTTGGACCATTAGATCTATGTCATGATTACGAGCGATCTGAGCCTGAGTCATGGCTTCAAGCATCTTTTCATAGTCGATTGATTTATTATTTTGTTGTGATTGGACTTGAAAAGATGAAGTTTTTTTTGAATTTGTGGTGAAATTGTGAGTCAATCAGATTTTGTGATTGTTACTTGGACTCACACATACTCGTTTTTAAGACTGATGGTTTTCTATTTTGAACTGGTAGAACTGAGTATGAATCTTGAAAATATTATGGATAAGGTGGATAAGGAGGACAAGTTGGTTGAAAATTGGACTCGGGAGAGGTGAATCACCATTGACTCTGTGAAGAATTGAAATTATTTTAGAAATTATGGTCATAAGAGTGGGGGCGTGGGTTAAATTGATTCAAATAAGACCAATTCAGTATACTAGGTTGGTTAAAGTTATGATATGCCGGGTTGGTAATATCCGAAAAGAGGTCGGGGTGTAATATGGATTACCATTAAAATTGAAAAAATTATTGTTATAATTCATATCACACATGAAATGTCAAACATAAACAATGAAAAACAAACAAATAGGCAAATAAAAAAAATCTAACCTAATTTAGGGTAAACCTTAGACCTATACGACTCCTAACTGGTTAGACTGTCCACGGGGAGTATATTGCCGAATCTGACCACAAGTTAATCGGCCAGGTAGAGGCAAGATTCGTGGGAGGTATCCGCGCAAAAGCGACGGGCCTAATTAAGCCAAACCACCAGCCTTCGGGGTTTCGCCCCTCAATCCCAACCTTAGTCACCGATTTGGCAAGAGTCTGATTCAAATCAACTTCCCCCTTAGGTCAGTCTCCTATTTGAGTCCGAGATGTCCCTAGGGCCAATGTCTACTCAGTTTTAATTAGACTTGGGTTAGTGAGTGAGGATATGTTTGTGGGCTAAGGGAGGGTAATGACTTCCCCACCTTATATTGCTCATAATACAAGCCCTTAAATCAATTTAGTGCAGTGTACAAGTATATAGAAAAAAGTAACACTCAAGCAATATTTCATACAAGATGAAGCTTATGCTAAATGCTATGCACACATACCTTAGTCCAGCACCCTTCAACAGTAAATAGAAAATGTAATGAAATAGATACATGCCTAAATGCAAAGTCTAAATAATTTTTAGCATTTACAATCAACTTTTACTGTTGTGGTAGAATACAGTGAGTCAAATAAGGAAATAAATGCTACAGAGATTAAACTATGCAATTCATGTAACCTGCAGAAAATTCAGGTTTTAGTTCACTCAGATTGTCACAAGAATGTAGCAAATCTGAGGGCTTCTAGGCTCTGCTTTCTTGGGCAGAGTCCAGGGCCACTTATATGTCCACTGCAGCAAAAATTCCTTATTAAATCTGTACACCAAAAACAAAGTAGAAAGTTAACAAAAAATGTAAATCTTAAAAGATAATAACTTATTGTCTCTCCCTGGCAATGGAACCTTATGGTTAAAGATCTTCTTTTAGTTCTTAAAAGGAAAATGAAAAAGAGTTAAAGTTAAGTGAAGAAGAATATGGTAGATTGAGAAGATGGAGAAACAAGAAATGGATATGTACAAAGAAATTAAAGAAGAGTGATAAAAGAAGTGGTAGATTGTGGTATTCTAAACTAAAGAATTAAAAGAAAAGAAACTAAAAAATACTTACCTCCTTTGGCCAAATACTTACATTAAATCTGTGATGATGACGTTACCTTCAAGTGAGGCGATCAGCGCATAGCCCATAAGAGTTAATTCCCGTCTCTTCCACATTATATCATCAAGATGATGCAAGTATGAAGTGATATAGAATGAGACTAAAAATCCATTGTCATGAGCTATCAGTGGCACTCACAAGGGCAAGGCTCTTTCGATGATATAAGACTCACTTGGATAGCAATTGACACCAAAAGAAGAAAAGTAGAAAGGAAGAAGAAGAACACAGAAAACAAAGAACTTATAAATGCAACTATAGATTCAATCTTGTAACAATAAGAGAAAAGAAGACAACTTATACTGGTGTCACTTCAGTACAAGCTTCACTCTCGTTGTCCTATGAAACTCTGATCTCCTTTGAATTACATGAATGAAAACTGAAAATTACATAAAAAGGAAAATAAAAACTTACACTACAAAGAATGAAAAAGTGGACTAAATTCTATCTCTACTTGGTCGTTCCCTGTGGTCTCTGAAAAACCCTGTATTTATAGGCAAAACCCAATAGAGGAGAGCGTACGAAGATAGGGGGAGCAAACGCTCCCCTAACTCTGTAACAAAATCGCAGAAACGCGGCTATGGCTACGTTTTCGCGGCTTAAGTGTGGCCAGGTGGCCACACCCGGGGAGCACACGTTCTGATTTTGATGATTTTGCTTTATCTGGTTCTGAATTTCCCGTTGCAGCTCCTGAATTTGACGAAACGACGTTTGATCTGGGCTTAACCGATTGATTTGAAGATATATGGTTTTAACTGATTTTCAATCGATCTGAACCGACCTGATCTGCCCTGATTTACTGACTTCGAATTAATTCAGATTTAAATTAGAATTTAATGAGCTTTTGGGCTCATTTCTCTTCCCTCTCCTTTTGTAATGGGCCTACAAATAAATTAAACAATAATTAGGAAAAAATAAAGTTTATTCTATAATAAGTATGAGAATATGATAATGAATGTACAATATTAGTGACCGACCACTCTGACCTTCAGCTGAACATTTGCCCCAATCCTTAATTTATTCTTGATGTGGTGATATCCTCATAAGTCTTTAAGTTAATCGAATGATTCACCAAAATCTGATTTTTAACTAACTACATCTGGGCTCATCCTCAGCTAACCAAATAGATCCAATTAAATCTGATTTTAACTGAAATTTATTTATTTTAATCCTCTTTCTCTTCATTATTATCTTCTTTAAAATAGACATTTAAGACAAGAAAATTAGCAGATTTATTACATGATAAATGTAGGAGTGTAATGAAAAAATACAAAAATATGTGTACGATCACCTTGCTATAGAAGAAGAAGAAGAGGAAATACATGATGAAAATATTGAAGCTGACATTCCAGCAGAATAAGAACCTATAAATATAGTTGAGGAGAGTATAGAAGAACCAACTATTGCAGGTTATTTATCAGAACCCAGGGACAAAATAGCTGAAGAAGTACAAATTTCGAGGGCTGAAATTTTTTATCTAAAAAATAGAGTATATCATTTAGAAAAACAAAATGAAAAAAATAGAAGAGAAGAAAGTTGAAAAAGAAGAAACAAAGATGAAAAGAAAAGAGAAAAGAGAAAGAAGAAAAATTAAAGAAACAAAATAGAAGATGAAGGTAAAGGAGGAGGAAGAAGAGCTGTTAAGAGTAGTAAATGTTGAGAAAGAGGAGATGGAGAAGAGAAAGGAGGAGGAGGAGCAAGAGAAGGAGAAGAGGAGGAAGAAAAAAAAGGTAGAGGAGAGGATGAAGAAGATAGAGGAGAAGGAGAATAGAAGGAAGGAAGAGGAGGAGGAGAAGAGGAAGAAGGAGATAAAGTAGAAGGAGAAGGAGAAAAGGAGGAAGGAAGAGGAGGAGGAGGAGAAGAGGAAGAAGGAGATGGAGGAGAAGAAGAAGGAGAGGAGGAGGAAGGAAGAGGAGGTGGAGAAGATGATGAAAAAAAGGGGAGTAAGAGAAAGAGAAGAAGAGGAAGGAAGAGGAGGGGGAGAAGAGGAGGAAAGAAAAGGAGGACCAGGAGAAGGAGAAGAAGAGAAAGGAAGAGGAGGAGAAGAGAAAGAAGGAGAAGGAGGAGAAGGAGAAGAGGAGAAAGGAGGAGGAGGAGAAGAGGAAGAAGGAGCAGAATGAGCAGGAGAAGGAAAAAAGAGAGAGGAGAAAAAGAGGATATTATGCATGAAAAATATTAGATAAGTATTAGAGATTCTGATTTTTAAGTTTACTCTAAGCTTAACTCAACAAATTTTTGATATCCAAAAAGACAAAGCTTCTAAGCTTAAAAGTAAAAAATATTCTCCAATTTTATGGAAAGAAAAGCTTTTAAAAGAAAGACTGTGGATGTCTTCAAAGGATCCAAAAAGAGGGAGTTAAAGCCCTTTTTTTGTAAGGTTAATGAAATAAATAAAATTTTCTTTTATTTTAAATTTTAATGCCATTTTTATAAGGTTTATGTAAGAAGTTAACTATGGTTGCCTCTTTTTTAATGATGGAAAGCTCTTATTTTGGATATAGGCTGCAACCAAGGTCACTGTAAATAATAATATATATAAAGTATATTAAAAAAGTGACTCTAGTCGCATCTATTAAGTGAAGTCAAAGTTTTCTGATACAAAAGACGATTAAAAAGGATTTCAAAAAAACACAGAGATTGGTTGAAAATATATCCTATCAAGTTAAACAGGGTCCCAGTCTTCATATAAAAATATCCTATCATGTATAAAACTACGACTATGGTCGTTGTTCATATAACTACGAATATGATCGCTATGTGTAACAGGAAATGCGATGAACTACAATGATACATGAAAACTACGACCATGGTCGCAATCATGACCAAACACTGTCATCGCAGTATATATCAAATAATTCAAAAACTACAATCATGGTCGCAGTTCAAAGGTTAATTACATCAGCAGTCGATACTGCGATCATGGTCGCAATGCTCATAAAACATCAAGTTTTATTATATCAAACAAGTTAAAAAAACTAAGATCATAGTAAATCTGTAATATAAATGAAAAGCTCTTAATGTAATAAAACTTAGAGAACAGGCGCAACGAATAACAAATATAAAATATTAATTGAACTGCGACTCTGGTTGCATTTCATTTCTTCATTAACACTGCGACCTTGGTCGCATTCCTCGCATGACTATACATAATGAACTCTTTCTTTCTTCTCTGTTGCTATAACCTGATACTATTTCCTTTGCGAGAAAAAAAATCAATTCATATGATAATGAAAAAACATGCATCGGAAAAATTTTGTTAAAAAAAATTATATAAATGTTTGAAACAGCAAATTAAAATGCATATGATATAAGAGAAAAATGTCATAACAATAATGGACAACCCATCCTGTAATGACCCAGTTGTTGATAGTTTTCACATTTACACTGCTTTACCTCCTTTCGTGATAGAGAATCTTCAGATTCAGACTTTATTTTAGATGCACTTTGGGGCCTCCCTTTGTAGTCACAGGACCAAAAGGATCACATATTGTTATTTCTTTACCATCTGTCAATACTACAACAGAAGCATTAGAACCAACATTAGTTTCAGTCTGTGATGATTGATCGTTAAATGTCTTAGAATTGAAATCATTACTGGTTTCTATAGCAAATCCTTCCAACACACCATCCAACTTAGAAAGATGGACATCCGAATCAGATACTATTTTGAGAATTGCATAAAATTTGGATTAAAATATCCACAATCTTGCAGTTCCTTGCATACCTTGATTTGGACAAGATTTCATACCATGTTCAACTTCAACATTCTTGTAACGAGCATCCAATCTCCACCTCTATAGTATATAAAATTCTGGAATATGTGTAACATGTTGCGCCATAAGATGCACATAATATGTCTATAAAAGATCCCCTCGGTTTCAAATAAAGAACAACTATAAATAATATGAAGCGCATCACAATTCTCATAACTGACTTTGTCTCATTTATCTTTTGATTCAGAAAAGTCACCAACTAAAAAGTTATTCTTGAGCCTTCATTTTCCAACTCTCAAAAAACTGTGTCATTATAATTGCCCATTCCTTTTGAAACAACTTAAAAATCTTTCTAGTATAAAACTTTACAACTTGTATCTCATATGGATTTGAGTTACAATTAGCACACAATTCAAACACATGAAGTCTTCTTGAGATTCAGCTCTACGACGACAGTGAAAACTTTATAGTATTGGTGGACAAACTTAACAAGTTTTGTGTTTACATTCACAAATCCATCAAAAAGAAATTAACACTCTCAGATCTTTGACTAGTTGTCATTCCTGTTGGCCCAGAGGCCTATCACTCTAGTTTTGATGATGATTAACTCATGAAGTTATAGTTTACTAATAATCTTGTGATATTTAGTTTCAGATATTTGATTAAGATATTAGTAGGCGATTAGCTTTAAAAAAAGATTTTTGGAGCTTTCACATGTTGATTCAAAAGCTCGAGCGTCAAGATCGCATCTAGTACTCGGTTGGAGTCAAGCTCGTTGGATCGCGTTTGGATCGAGTCGTCCTGGAGAAGGAGTTCTACAAAAAGACCTCAGTTTGTTTAGTTTAGATTGTTTAGATCTTGTGTCAAGGTAGATAGTGTTGATATTGTCAAGTTCACATACACACACAAGTTTATTGGTTTTGTTTTCGGTTTAACCAGATTTTGGATTTCATGTCAAAAACATAGAAATAATATCTTTTATGTATATTAAATTCTATCCATATATAATATGCTTCAAAGTTATTTCAATATTATGTTTTTGTTCTAGACAAGTTTTTGTAACGCCCCGATCCCGGCGATACGGGGACGTCACTGCAACGTATATACGTAAGTCCGAATTACCTTCCCGTATATACGCTAAGCATCAGTACAGACAAGAATCAGAGTACGGAAGCATATGGTGCATTATACATTCCAACACATATAGTACAATTACACAGTTATCATCAGAAGTGATCACAATATTACATGAATATCATATCACTAGTATGCGCAAATGCGAGAATACAAAAGATATACATACATGAACAGTATAAAAGGGTGTCCACATACATGTATACAAGGAATGTACAAGTATGAATAGAAAAAGGGCACTCACGAGTTTGCTAAGGGAAAACTCAAGAGGCATACAGGGGGTCTGGAAGGATGGAGCTCTGAAAGGTCGGCTGGGGATCCGCGCCACCGCTGCGCTACTCTGAGCAGCAAAGGGGGAGATCCTCACGCTCCGGGCTCCAGGACCTGGACATGAGAATCCAGGGGAGTCAGTGAAACTCCCCAGGCGAGTAGGATGCAAAAGCCAGGTGGCGAGCCAAGGGTGAGTACAAGAGTCAAGTACAGAAGACAGGAGGGTTAGAACACAAATGAAGTATATATAAGAACGGGTATAACGTAACAATCGTAAACAGGAAATTCGAAGTAAAACTGATCACAAGCAAAATTGATTGTATACGCTTAGGTTACGGTCCCATGAGATAGTACATCGAAGGAATAATCCAAACAAGGAAACCCTCATCTATATACCGTTATCTCATGCCACCGAATATCTAAGCGTATAGAATCAGAGTTGCAAAGTAGTCATAACAAGAATACATAACAGATGTGACAAGAGTGCATAACAGGTATCAAAACAGGAATCATAACAGTAATCATAACTGGGGTCACAGGAAACACCTATTATTATTATTACTCGTCTGACCCATATATCTCGGTATGTGACCTGGTGTACGGCCAACCCACATACATCCATATATAAGCAAGTCGAGGGTTGTTAACGGAAGTAGATAGAGAACTGATAGAACTTCTTATAGTGGTTTCCATACACCTGGAACCGGCTTTGGAGGCCCAAAGTCCCCCTAACAGTAATATCATAACACTTACCGCCAGTATATATATATATATATATATATATATATATATATATATATATATATATATATATATATATATATATATATATATATATATACATACTTTTATATCCCATCACTATAAGCAAGATATCATTCCGGCATCCATCACTTCCTCCCATACCCATACAAGTTGTCCTTTTTATAGCTTATGAACATAATTATCAGATTTCGGGAATGAGCAATATCATAACAAGAATACATAACAGTGATCAGTACATAACAGTAATCAGGTACTACATTCCCTTTATCGTGATAATTATAAGAATCGGTGTATCATACTTGGTGTCAAGAGATAGCATGATAAATGGTGATGTATATCAAGTAACATGCATAACAATGGATTGATAATAAGTCTGGGTAGGTCATGACATAACAAGATGGTCTTGCCAGATAGTGGCATGTCAGGTGGTCAGGTGATACATACTAGATGTCAGGTGATATACATGTGTTAAAAGGGAGCATACAACTAACAAGTCTGAAGCAATGACAAGTAGTAACATGGAAGTGACTCAAGGCCCAACGACCACGAAGGGTCGGCCACGCATGGTATACGATAAAGAAGCAAGCATATCATAAGCATGGTACAAGCACAAGATGAAGCTACCATAATACAAGCAATGTAGTGCAATACATGAATATGGAAATAAGAAGCGAAATACTTATCGACCGATGAAACGGGAAACTCAAATAGAGGCGAGACTACTCGCCTAAATTACCAATAAGCCGAAAGATCCGAAATCCACGGAAGCTTGGGATGCGCCACAAAACTGATATAAATATGTAGAGAGAGAGGAGAGAGAGAAAAGAGAAGGTGAGATGATGTTTGTCAAATGACAAGTCAAGTAGTACCTATACATGATATAAGTCTAGAGGGTAAGGTTCATGTTCAAGAAAGGAATCAACTATGACAGACAGGCAAAGTTAGTCGACTAGGATGGAAGAGTAGTCGACTAATAGTGATGGCAAGTCGACTAACAGTAAGGTATAGTCGACTAAAACTGGGTTCCAGAGAGTTGGGTTTGGTTTCAGAGAAAAGTTAGTCGACTAGGGTCATATGGGTAGTCGACTAACAGACATGACAAGTCGACTAACAGTTATGTTAAGTCGACTAAATCTGGGATACAGAGAGTTAAGGTTTCTGGTCCAGGAAGGGTTAGTCGACTAGGGTCAAGGGTGTAGTCGACTAAGGGCCTCTAGTCGACTAGGAACTAAGGTAAGTCGACTAATACTGTGTTTCCTAGAAAGGTTACGTTTCAGCTAGGGTTTTCTAGTCGACTAATCTATAGGTCTAGTCGACTAATCGACTGGAAACAGCAAACAGAACAGATTTTCTAGGGTTTGTGTTTGATGATCCAAAATCATAAATTGAAGACACAAGTGAACATGATATGTAAACTTAGGTATACTAGGAAATAAATCAAGTCTTGGTGATGAAGAACACTTACCTAAGAGAAGCACAAGGTGATGGAGTGATGGTGGTAGTGATGGAAGTTGATGATGAAGAAGATGGTGGAGTCCTTTGGTGTTGTTGATGCCCTTGTGGTTGCTTCCATGGTGATGAAGGAGGAAGAAGATGAAGCTAAAGTGTTGGAGTAGTTGTTGAGGTGGTGGAGATGAAGAGAATTGGAGATGGTGAAGGCTAGGGCTTTGGCTCTTGATGAAGAGAATGAAAAAAAGAAATGAAATGTAAAGGAAGGATATATATAGTATTGGGATTTTGTGAAGGGGGAGCAATTTAGATAGAATAGAGGGCTTAATTGCAAAAAGGGGAGGTGAGGTGAGTGTCCCTCTCTTGGCCACTTGCCGGCCATGGGATGAGGGAGAGAGAGAAATGCATTTAATGGGGGTAGGTGGGAGTTGGTGGAATAAGAAAAAGGAATTTAGAATTTTGGAAAATAGGAAAAGTGTGTGGTGGAAGTTAAAGGAAAGGAAAGAAAGAAAATAGGAAATGGGAAAGAAAATGGAAAAGGGAAGGAATACTCTTGGAATGGAAAATGAAAATAATGGAAGTGGCGGATTCCCGGGATTCAGTTGCGGATGCGGAAATCTTCCGGAAAAATACCGAATCGTCCGAATTTCAAGCATCTCGGAACGACCCGAAATAACTATCAAAAATCAAGAATATTATATTAAGTATCATAGTGAAATCCGTTTTAAGAAATACTTTATAATTTTGAAACTAAAAATCCCGGAACCAGTTATCTACCGACTCCGGTGGAATTTTCATAAAATCATAAAATCCTCAGAAAAAGTATTTAGATAAGAAATATGATTCTAGGAAATAATGTCTAAAGAACTTTCTATAAATTCCAAACTGATTGTAAAATAAAAATCCGGGAATCGGTCAACGGAACTGGCCGACACCGGTTTTGAAGATTTTTATTTTAATTCCAGAAAAATCTAGAAAAATCATAGAAAATATATAATATTGGAAAATGATATTTAAAACTAAAATCGGTCAATTCTAATTATCAGAATGTCTAAATCGAGTAATACTCTAGGATCGGGCCTTCGGTTCAGACTAGGGCTGACTCCGAATCCACGAATCCAAATCCAAGACAAAACAGTCATATAAGGAATTCATAATACAGAATAAATACCGGAAACAAATCGAAAAAATACGACCGAAAATCTGAATACGCAACTAAGTACGTATTCCGGGAACGGGGTATTACAATCCACCCACCTTACAAAAAATTGCGTCCTCGCAATTTCGTTAAGGGTAAATTGAATACAAAGGGGACAGCGGTGGAATTTATACCAATTAAGATATGAAGCACTAGAGGTAGGGCTCTCAAGTCGACTGAACAATAATCATCCTCCGCACTTCCGGCTGTATAAATCTTCGAATAATGCTGAATAATACTGCTGATGTCGTGGCTGTGAAATAAATAAGCCAGAATACCGAAGACAAGGAAAACCCTGATAGTCCTGAGCATAATAATAAAGAAGACCGATAATTAAGAATCCCGAATACCAGGCATCAATCACTCTGAACGATATAGTAGAGAATGTAGAATATCCGTAGAGAATTCCGACTGCTGACTTCTGAAAGATAGCCAGATCAAGATCGATCTGGAGAATACCAAGCTTCATAGAGTTCACCGAAGAGATCACATAATAGCTTCATGCAGAACCAGCCACTACCTCTCTAGTCTAGTCATATCTTAAGATAGTATAAGGCTTCATAAAACCAAAACAGGGAAGGGATATGGAAAGGATTTAGGAATCAAAGGAAAGATAGTCAAGAATAGATAACTCTGCACTTGTAGTTGGAATGTATAACCAAGACTCATGTATTCCAGTTGCAAATCACTTTACCATTGATTTGCCTTCTGGGCGTACTGAGGAAGTTAGAGCCTAAGCTCTGATACCAACCTGTAACGCCCCGATCCCGGCGATACGGGACGTCACTGCAACGTATATACGTAAGTCCGAATTACCTTCCCGTATATACGCTAAGCATCAGTACAGACAAGAATCAGAGTACGGAAGCATATGGTGCATTATACATTCCAACACATATAGTACAATTACACAGTTATCATCAGAAGTGATCACAATATTACATGAATATCATATCACTAGTATGCGCAAATGCGAGAATACAAAAGATATACATACATGAACAGTATAAAAGGGTGTCCACATACATGTATACAAGGAATGTACAAGTATGAATAGAAAAAGGGCACTCACGAGTTTGCTAAGGGAAAACTCGAGAGGCATACAGGGGGTCTGGAAGGATGGAGCTCTGAAAGGTCGGCTGGGGATCCGCGCCACCGCTGCGCTACTCTGAGCAGCAAAGGGGGAGATCCTCACGCTCCGGGCTCCAGGACCTGGACATGAGAATCCAGGGGAGTCAGTGAAACTCCCCAGGCGAGTAGGATGCAAAAGCCAGGTGGCGAGCCAAGGGTGAGTACAAGAGTCAAGTACAGAAGACAAGAGGGTTAGAACACAAATGAAGTATATATAAGAACGGGTATAACGTAACAATCGTAAAACAGGAAATCCGAAGTAAAACTGATCACAAGCAAAATTGATTGCATACGCTTAGGTTACGGTCCCATGAGACTAGTACATCGAAGGAATAATCCAAACAAGGAAACCCTCATCTATATACCGTTATCTCATGCCACCGAATATCTAAGCGTATAGAATCAGAGTTGCAAAGTAGTCATAACAAGAATACATAACAGATGTGACAAGAGTGCATAACAGGTATCAAAACAGGAATCATAACAGTAATCATAACTGGGGTCACAGGAAACACCTATTATTATTATTACTCGTCTGACCCATATATCTCGGTATGTGACCTGGTGTACGGCCAACCCACATACATCCATATATAAGCAAGTCGAGGGTTGTTAACGGAAGTAGATGGAGAACTGATAGAACTTCTTATAGTGGTTTTCATACACCTGGAACCGGCTTTGGAGGCCCAAAGTCCCCCTAACAGTAATATCATAACACTTACCGCCAGTATATATATATATATATATATATATATATATATATATATATATATATATATATATATATATATTATATATATACATACTTTTATATCCCATCACTATAAGCAAGATATCATTCCGGCATCCATCACTTCCTCCCATACCCATACAAGTTGTCCTTTTTATAGCTTATGAACATAATTATCAGATTTCGGGAATGAGCAATATCATAACAAGAATACATAACAGTGATCAGTACATAACAGTAATCAGGTACTACATTCCCTTTATCGTGATAATTATAAGAATCGGTGTATCATGCTTGGTGTCAAGAGATAGCATGATAAATGGTGATGTATATCGAGTAACATGCATAACAATGGATTGATAATAAGTCTGGGTAGGTCATGACATAACAAGATGGTCTTGCCAGATAGTGGCATGTCAGGTGGTCAGGTGATAACATACTAGATGTCAGGTGATATACATGTGTTAAAAGGGAGCATACAACTAACAAGTCTGAAGCAATGCCAAGTAGTAACATGGAAGTGACTCAAGGCCCAACGACCACGAAGGGTCGGCCACGCATGGTATACGATAAAGAAGCAAGCATATCATAAGCATGGTACAAGCACAAGATGAAGCTACCATAATACAAGCAATGTAGTGCAATACATGAATATGGAAATAAGAAGCGAAATACTTATCGACCGATGAAACGGGAAACTCAAATAGAGGCGAGACTACTCGCCTAAATCACCAATAAGCCGAAAGATCCGAAATCCACGGAAGCTTGGGATGCGCCACAAAACCTGATATAAATATGTAGAGAGAAGAGGAGAGAGAGAAAAAGAGAAGGTGAGATGATGTTTGTCAAATGACAAGTCAAGTAGTACCTATACATGATATAAGTCTAGAGGGTAAGGTTCATGTTCAAGAAAGGAATCAACTATGACAGACAGGCAAAGTTAGTCGACTAGGATGGAAGAGTAGTCGACTAATAGTGATGGCAAGTCGACTAACAGTAAGGTATAGTCGACTAAAACTGGGTTCCAGAGAGTTGGGTTTGGTTCAGAGAAAAGTTAGTCGACTAGGGTCATATGGGTAGTCGACTAACAGACATGACAAGTCGACTAACAGTTATGTTAAGTCGACTAAATCTGGGATACAGAGAGTTAAGGTTTCTGGTCTAGGAAGGGTTAGTCGACTAGGGTCAAGGGTGTAGTCGACTAAGGGCCTCTAGTCGACTAGGAACTAAGGTAAGTCGACTAATACTGTGTTTCCTAGAAAGGTTACGTTTCAGCTAGGGTTTTCTAGTCGACTAATCTATAGGTCTAGTCGACTAATCGACTGGAAACAGCAAACAGAACAGATTTCTAGGGTTTGTGTTTGATGATCCAAAAATCATAAATTGAAGACACAAGTGAACATGATATGTAAACTTAGGTATACTAGGAAATAAATCAAGTTTTGGTGATGAAGAACACTTACCTAAGAGAAGCACAAGGTGATGGAGTGATGGTGGTAGTGATGGAAGTTGATGATGAAGAAGATGGTGGAGTCCTTTGGTGTTGTTGATGCCTTGTGGTTGCTTCCATGGTGATGAAGGAGGAAGAAGATGAAGCTAAAGTGTTGGAGTAGTTGTTGAGGTGGTGGAGATGAAGAGGAATTGGAGATGGTGAAGGCTAGGGCTTTGGCTCTTGATGAAGAGAATGAAAAAAAGAAATGAAATGTAAAGGAAGGATATATATAGTATTGGGATTTTGTGAAGGGGGAGCAATTTAGATAGAATAGAGGGGCTTAATTGCAAAAAGGGGAGGTGAGGTGAGTGTCCCTCTCTTGGCCACTTGGCCGGCCATGGGATGAGGGAGAGAGAGAATGCATTTAATGGGGGTAGGTGGGAGTTGGTGGAATAAGAAAAAGGAATTTAGAATTTTGGAAAATAGGAAAAGTGTGTGGTGGAAGTTAAAGGAAAGGAAAGAAAGAAAATAGGAAATGGGAAAGAAAATGGAAAAGGGAAGGAATACTCTTGGAATGGAAAATGAAAATAATGGAAGTGGCGGATTCCCGGGATTCAGTTGCGGATGCGGAAATCTTCCGGAAAAATACCGGAATCGTCCGAATTTCAAGCATCTCGGAACGACCCGAAATAATTATCAAAAATAAAGAATATTATATTAAGTATCATAGTGAAATCCGTTTTAAGAAATACTTTATAGTTTTGAAACTAAAAATCCCGGAACCAGTTATCTACCGACTCCGGTGGAATTTTCATAAAATCATAAAATCCTCAGAAAAAGTATTTAGATAAGAAATATGATTCTAGGAAATAATGTCTAAAGAACTTTCTATAAATTCCAAACTGATTGTAAAATAAAAATCCGGGAATCGGTCAACGGAACTGGCCGACACCGGTTTTGAAGATTTTTATTTTAATTCCAGAAAAATCTAGAAAACCATAGAAAATATATAATATTGGAAAATGATATTTAAAACTAAAATCGGTCAATTCTAATTATCAGAATGTCTAAATCGAGTAATACTCTAGGATCGGGCCTTCGGTTCAGACTAGGGCTGACTCCGAATCCACGAATCCAAATCCAAGACAAAACAGTCATATAAGGAATTCATAATACAGAATAAATACCGGAAACAAATCGAAAAAATACGACCGAAAATCTGAATACGCAACTAAGTACGTATTCCGGAACGGGGTATTACAGTTTTGGAGAAAACGGTTTTCCATTTCAAAGTTTGGTTTTTGAAAAATACGATTTTCGTTTGAAGGCCAAATTTCAATATCACAAAAAAGGTTCAAATAGTTTATAATATGTGTTGAATTTTAGGCACACATATTTGTATTTCAAAGATCTAATAAGAACTTATTTTTGTGAAATTTATGTGATTTTATGGGATTTATTTGAAGATAAAAAGACAAGTTTTTAATCCCTTAAAAATCCTGTCAGACTTTGCTGGCGGTCGACCAGACGGTCGACCAGACCAGGAGTCGGTTGACTATCATGGTCGATCGTTATGCACGAGGATGTGCACATGGCCAGCCTATTCGGCCGGTCGACCGCACGGTCGACCGACTGAAAGCACCCCACTCTCGGGTGGGGGCCGGTCGACCGGACGGTCGACCGTTGGATTTGGCCCGGTTGACAGGCGGTCGACCGGAGGCACAACGGTCATAAAAATGACCGTTAGACGGTCGACCAGAAGGGCATTTCTGCCATTTCTTAGCTGCCAACGAGCAGATTTTTGAGAGGGTATAAATACCCATCTCTTGAGTTTGTTTCTTCTTGGTTTTTTAGAGCAAAAATTTTATATCTTTCTAAGTGTTAAACAACAAGTTTTAAAAGAGTTTTTGGGCTTAAAGATTTTATCTTTATTTGTTTTAAAGGGTTGGAAAAATCAAAGAAAAGGATTTGGTAATTAGTTTTGATCTTTATTTATATTTCAATCTAGAGTTTTTCCCAAGAGTTTTTCTTTATATTTTGTTTTTCAAACTCTTTGTTTTCTCACACTTGAGCTATCATATCTATCCTATCTATAGGGTCTTGTTTTGTGATAAAAATTGGTTTGTGGTTTAGTGAGACTGCCAAGAGTTGTAAACCTTCTTTTTTTTGAGTTCCCTCTTGTGTAGAGGTGAGTGTGGAGGTTGCCTTGGTATTCCCTCTAAGTGTAGAGGTTATTGTGGTTGGAGTGTTGGCTTTGACCCTTATCCCTCTAGTGTGAGGTAATTATTGTTTGGCTAAGTGCCTATCCCTCTATATGTAGAGGTGATTGTTGTTATGCCTTGCCTCTTATGTAGAGGTTATGTTTGTTGGAGAGAGGAGTTGTGTACTCCTAGTTTGTATTATCCAAATCTTCAGTGGAGGCTCCATGTGTGGGAAGTCCTGTGTGGACGATATAGTGAAAATCCTTCTGTGTGAAGGTAGGGACGTAGAGCAGTGGCTCGAACCTCGAAACATATCTCGGTGTTTGCGATTGATCCACTATCTCTAACTCTCTCTCTTATATAATGCATTGCATTATTTCATATTGTTCATATCATACTTATATGCTTGGTATTGTTTGTGTGCCATACTTATATTGAACCAAGAGAGTTTTACATAGCACCTTAACTCTTATTTGGAGGAATTTAGAGGAGATAGTCTAGTCATTCATCGGGAATTCAGCTACACTCTTTGGTTACAATAAGTATGTTGCAATTTGATTTTAATTCCGCAACATTTGTCATTAGACTAGCCTTACACCTATTCACCCCCTCTAGGTGTACTTTCAATTTCAGCCCAAAAAAATGTCCTTCAGATAAGCATTTACTCAATGTGTACACAATCTGTACATCTTTACTAACCGACTGTCTTCTTCTTCATATATATCATTTTTTTTGCTTCATCACTCTCTAACATTCCTCGCATGTGTTTATATCACGAGAGGAATACCAAAAATTGAAATCAATGAAAAAGTCATCTCAATGCTTGTTCATCAAGGGGATTTGTTGCTCAACAATGTGTTTCCTTATTTGCCAAAAACAGAAATGGTGTCGGCAATTTTGAAAAACTATCTTTATAGCATCACCAACTTGGGCATCCTGATTAGTAACGATTGCCTTTGGTGCAACTCTGTGCATACATTGGAGCTATTTTCTTGAAAAGCCAAACAAATGGATCCCTTTGCTCATCTACGAGCAATGCACAACCGAACAAAATAAACTATTGATGATGATTCATACCAGTGAATGGAGCAAAGAGTAAGTTCAGATAATTAGTCCTATATGTTGTGTCAAAAACTACCATATTCGAAAAACTTAAATAAGAAGATATTGCTCTTCTATCGGTCCAAAAGACACTTCTTAGTATGCCTGTATGATCAACCTCACTGGCAAAGAAAAATTCTAGATCTGACTCTGCTTTCTCTTAAAAATATTTGATGATAAAAATGAATTCCTGCCCAATATTATTTCTCTAATGTCGAATAAAATCAATACACTATTGCGCGCTTACTTGTTCACAGCCTTCTCTAAGATTCATTGCATTAACAACAAGGGCAATATTAGATGGACGCATTCTTACATCATCCAAATTAGTCATAATGGTTCGTTCATCTTTGATCAATATGTCTGATGAGAATAAAAGTGATGCACCTTATCTGGGCTTGATAAATCATGCGAATGCGAATCAGCAAAGTTGGTGACCACCCAAAATCATCTGTCTGGTAAAAACGTAACTAAATATGCATCTCAGCAGGACAATGAATTCTAGTATCAATACGACGGTTGACGATAAGCCCTTCTTGTCTTTTATCCCCCAACCTCTTGACACCCTCTTGTTGCAATAATCTTTTCTACAAATAACTTCATGCAGAGGCCTCCATGATTTATCCATTCTTTTTTTTCCTTACGTCAAAACCGATGTTCCTTACATAAGCATTGTAGAAGTTGTAGCTTCACCATCTGTTGCAAAATTTCTGTCCTAAAAAATAACTAGCTTCCAGATATTTCACCATGCAAATTCATTTCCTACAAAAAAATTATTAACTAAAACAATAGAAATAAGATAGGATTGCAGCTCAGCCCACAGTCCCCATGTTATAAATGACTGTTGCACAGGGACGCAACATTAATGTAATTATTGAAGACTGCGACTAAGGTCGCATTCCTAAAATAATTAAGGAACACGACTATTGTAAATGTTTATAATATTAGGGGAAGCGTTTTATAAATACTGTGACTATTGTCGCAGTCTTTATATAATAGATGACTGTTACTAAAATAATAACATTAATGTAATAAAGGACTGCGACTAAGATTGCAATCCTATTATAACTGTAGGATGCGACTAAGGTCGCTATTTATAAGAATTTAAAATTTTATAATTAAACACTGCAACCTTAGTCGCAATCCTTATTTAAAAGATTATTTAGACCGTAGCTTTAATATAATAAAGTATTACGACTAAGGTCTCAGTCCTAATGTAATTAACTACTGCGATTAAGATCGTAGTTTAAAAAAATTGTGAAAATTTTATTAAAAACTGTGACTCAGTCGCATCCTTTAATAAAAAACATATAACAGGTTACAGTCTCAATATAAATAAAATAATTTTTCAGTGACGATTGTGACTAATAATGACATAAATAATAAATAAATCAGAAAATATTAACCTCTGGATCAGCATCCAAAGATCTCCCTCTTGATGCATTTGCTTTATTCTCTGATGAAGTTGAACTTGAAATAACTGATTCACATTCAGATGGAGAGAAATGAGGCACGGCCGGCGGCGAGATGGGGTGGCGGGAGATGGATTATGGTTGGGGTTCGACATCAAAAGGACATGTCAAGAGAGATCTGATACAAGTAGATAAAATATTGAGATGAAGAGATCGATGGAGATCTGATAGTTGAAATTTAGGCCTGCGAACTAAAAATCAAGATCTTATCTCGCTTTTCTAAGATCGAGTTTGTCTGCGAATTTGAAATCCAGATCTGAAAGAGCACGTAGACGCACAAAGAGATAGAGATAGAATAATGAGAGGGAAAATAATAATAAAGAATATAAACCTCATCTTTCCCAAGAAAAACTGTCAATTTTGAACAGTAGAATCTTTTAGTAATTTTAATTATTTTCAAAAGTGGGAGCTTCATGAAGATTACCCAGATCTGTTGCATATATTGTGCCACGTCATCGTCGGTTGAGAGACTCTCTCAGCTGTCGACTGATATACATCTTTTTGATATATATATATATATATTTGGGTTACTGTACCTCAGCCAACAGCTGAGAGAGTTTCTCAGCCGGCATGACGTGGCTTCATATTAGCCACAGAGAAGTTAAAAATTTAGGCGGTAAAATCAGACCCTTAATCACTTTTCGTTGCCAATGACTAAAATACCCTCAGTTTCACTTTTAACCTGCGTACAATTGTTCCTCCACTAAAAAATTACAGAACTGAAAATTTTGAGTTTTTTCAAACAAAAAAATTACAGATCACTAAATTTTAGAAAAATAAATTATTTTAAAAGAATGCAACCATGGTCGCATTAATGTTTAAGTTTTTTTTGAAAGATATTTTAATTACAATAAAAATCTATTACTGCGACTTGAAACAGTTTATTTCATTTCATTTTTTATTTTCTGAAACTGTAATTGAAGTCACAGTTTCTGAAAATAAAAATTTTGGATTTAAAATTTTTAATATCATTTTCACGTTTTAGATTTATTTTTATTTTACATTGCGACCTTTGGTCGCAGTGTTGCAGCCTTTTTTTATTTTTTCGATTAGGGTCGCAGTATTTTTTCGACCTTGCTAAGCTAAATAGGATACTGCAACCGTGGTCGCAGTCTTATGAAATAAGAATCGCAGTCAATTGAAGCAGTGACAATAATCTCGTAAGTTAATTAATTAAGATGATTAGAAGATTGCGACTTCGGTCGCAGTCTTATGTAATAGCAGTCTCTTTGAGAATGTTTTGTTTGATAACAATGCGATCTTGGTCATTTTATTTTTTATTAAATAATCTAAATAGAATACTGCGACCATGGTCGCATTCTTATGAAACAAGAGACATAGTCAATTGAAGCAGTGAACAATATCTCAAAAGTTAAGTAATTAAGATGGTTAGAAGACTGCGATCGAAAACTGCGACATTGGTCGCAGTCTTATGTAATACCAGTCTTTTTGAAAAGTTTGGTTTGATAATACTGCGACCTTGGTCGCAGTATTTTATAACTTATTTTCATTTTTTGCGACCAAGGTCGCTGTCTTTTTATTAATAAATTTTAATTGGACTGCAACTTTTGGTCGCATTTATAATAATAAATTGTCAGATAAAATTGAATTCTGTAATCATAGTCGCAATATGAAATTTCATCTTCAAACCATTTGTTTTACAAGACAACGATCAAGATCTGACAGCTTGAGGAGACACAGAGAGATAAACATATAAAAGGAGAGAAAAAATATAATAAAGAATATAAAACTAATACATCATTCTAAGAAAAGAATAAAACTAATACATCATTCTAAGAAAAGACAAACGATAGAGGCTTTTAGTAATTTCAATTATTTTCAAAAGCGGGATGTCATTTTAGATTGTCGAATTATGTAGCTCATAATATGCCACGTCACCGCAGGCTGAGAGGCACTCTCAGCTGTCGGCTGATATACATTTTTCTTATATATATATATATATATATATATATATATATATATATATATATATATATATATATATATATATATATATATATGGGGTATCTGTATCTCAGCCGCCAGCTGAGAGAGTTTCTCAGCCGGCGTGACCTGTCTTCATATTAGCCACAAAGAAGTCAAAAATTTAGGCGGTAAAAAGATAAAACATCCTGCTCGAAAAGACCCTTAACCATTTTAACGCTGTCCAATGACTAAAATACCCTCAGTTTCACTTTTAACTTGGCTACAACTGTTCCTTTACGAAAAAATTACAGATCTGAAAATTTAATTTTTTCAAACAAAAAATTACAGATCTTGATTACGAAATTTTTTTTCAAAGATCTTTTAATCACAATAAAAATTTATTACTGCGACTTGAAACAGTTTATTTAAGTTTTTTTTTTTTACTGAAACTGCAATCGAAGAGGCAGTTTTTGAAAAGAAAATTTTTGGATTTAAAAATTTTAACATCATTTTCATTTTTTAGATTTATTTTTCTTTACATTGCGACCTTGGTCGCAGTGTTGCGGCCTTTTTTTTATTTTTTAGATTACGGTCGCAGTATTTTTTGACCTTAGTTAGCAAAATAGGATATTGCGACCGTGGTCGCAGTCTTATGAAATAAGAGTCGCAGTCAATTGAAGCAGTGACGAAGATCTTATAAGTTAATTAATTAAGATGATTAGAAAATTGAGACTTCGATCGCAGTCTTATGTAACAACAGTTTCTTTGAGAATGTTTTATTAACACTACGACCTTGGTCATAGTATTTTTTATTAAGTAAACTAAATAGGATACTGTGACCGTGATTGCATTCTTATAAAATAAGAGATGCAATCAATTGAAGTAGTGAACAAGGTCTCATAAGTTAAGTAATTACGATGATTAGAAGACTGCGACCAATTCATAAGCTAAGTAATTACGATGACTAGAAGACTGCGACATTGGTCACAGTCTTATGTAGTAGCAATCTTTTTGAAAAGTTTTGTTTGATAACACTGCGACCTTGGTCGCACAGTATTTTATAACTTATTTTTATTTTGCAATCAAAGGTAGCAGTTTTTTTATTAATAAATTTTATTTGGACGATGACTTTGGTCGCAGTCTTGTAACACAAATGGTTTGAAGATGAAATTTCATACTGCGATTATACTCACAGAACTCAATTTTATCTGGCAGTTTATTATTATGAATGTGACTAAAGTCGCAGTCTTGATGAAAAGGACAACTTTTAAAATAATTTTTTTCTTGTGACTTTAGTCGTGGTATTGACAGATTGGTTATATATTTATGTATATTTTACATATCTTTTACATTTTAAATCAAATGACCAACATTTTCGATGATGAAAAATTTCTGATAGGCCTTCCTTTGAAGAAGAAGAAGAAGAGAAGAATCACGATGGAAAATATTGAAGCTGACATCCGAGGGAATAAGAATCTGTCAAAATAGCTGATGGAGATTTAGGCCTGCAAACTAAAAATCAATATCTGATCTCACTCTCTCTATTTTAGAACACGTTCTCGACGAGTCAGCGTGAGGAGACATAGAGAGATAGACATATAAAAGGAGAGAAAAATAATAAAGAATATAAAACTAATACATCATCTCAAGAAAACTGTCTTTTTTGAACAACAGGTGCTTTTAGTAATTCAATTATTTTCAAAAGGCGGGGCGCCATTAAGATTGTCAAATTATGTGGCACATATTGTGCCACGTCACTGCCGGCTGAGAGGTACTCTCAACTGTCGGCTGATATACATTTTTCTATATATGTGTGTGTGTATATAAAAGAGAAATGAAAATCAGCTAACACGGGAGGCAACTCCGTCCTATGTTGCACTCAAAACTCATTTTTTCGATTGAATTTTTAAGATCCAATCACACATTATCATCTTCATGTTCTGAGGTATACACATAAAAAATCACCTGATTTGGAATTTGTTTACTCTATTTTCTTTGGGTTAAAATATTAACGGTTTTTAATAGTAGAATAAAATGAAACGATTAGATCAATGAGTAAATGAATTCCAAATCACTTGATTTTTTATATGTGTACATTTTAGAACATGAAGATGATAATGAGCGGTCGGATCGTGAAAAAAATTTTGGAGATATGATTTTTGAGTGCAATATAGAACAGAGTTGCCTCCTATGTCAGCTGATTTACATATTTCTCATATTATATATGTGTGTGTGGATAAATTTAGGTACACGTGGAAGAATCTGAGCTCGAATCTTTCCCACTCAAACTCAATCCCACAACATTCAAATACAAGATCCATTCCGTTGAAGTTTATCTATATTGTTAAAAGTAATTAAAATAAAAAAAATCAAGTGTTTTGAATATTTTTTGCCCATCCTTCAAACAACAAAATGAATGGCCGAAATAGTGAGTTGGCTAGTTTAACGTTGTATAATATTTGAAATCTAACAAAATCTGGTATGTGGATTTTTTAAATGTTTAAATTATGATAAAATGATCGGATCGAGAATTTATGTTTAAAGTCATAGTATTAAGTAAAATTCTATTTTCAGCCGTCTATTTTGCGCCTACTTGATGGATGGGCAAAAAGTATTCAGAACACTTAATTTTTGATTTTTAGTTACTTTAAACAATGTAGGTCAACTTTAACGGAGTGGATCTTTTATTTGAATGTCGCAAGATTGAATTTGAGTGGGAAGGACTCGGGCTCGAATCTTTCCGCATGTACAAACTTGTGTCATTCCTGAAGAATTCGAGCCCGAATCCTTTCCACTCAAATACAACCCTCCGACATTTGAATACAAGATTCACTCCTTTGAAGTTGATCTATATTTTTTAAAGTATCTATAAGCTAAAAATCAAATGTTTTGAATACTTTTTGTCCATACAACAAGTAGGGAAAAAACGGACGGCCTAAATAGTGAGTTGGTTAGTTTAATGATGTAGAATATTTGAAACCTAACAAAAAATGATTTATATGGGTTTTTAAATGTTTAGATCATGATCAAATGTCCAAATTGAGAATTCGTATGTCTAAAGATATAAATCTAACTAACTCACTACTTTTGACCGTTCATTTTGCGCCGCTTGATGGATGAGCAAAAGTATTTAAAATACTTGATTTTTGGTGTATAGATACTTAAAATAATATAGATCAACTTCAACAGAGTGGATCTTATATTCGAATGTCGGAGGGTTGTATTTGAGTGAGAAGGATTCGGGCTCGAATCCTTCCAAATGACACAAGTCTCTCTCTACACACACTATAGATTACCTGCAGGAAACAAAATTTCAACCTTAAAATTGAAGTTTAAATTCACTATAATTGACAAATAAATTTCTCCATTTTAAAGTGGTGCACTTATTTTACACTCGTGATCATCTATCAGGCATATTAAAATTGGCTACTTATTTTAGGCATCATATAGTTTTATTTTGGTGCGCACAAATCCATAAATCCGTTTTCTAATAAAACATAAGAAAAACATACTGAAAATAAAATTGAATTCCATAAAAGGATAAACTATGTGTTTTATAAAGTTTATGTCAATATATCATTAGGATTGTTTTTCTTGTAAGGTAGGTAACAGATATGGTAAAAGTGACTATCTTGATGTTAATAAAATCTTAGTATATAGAAACTTGTGAACGTTACAAATACTGAATCAGTACAACTTTCATATCTGTATATCTGTTGTATAATGCATAATGTTTTTCCTATGTAATCATGCATCTTGATAAGGCCAGAAAATATAAGGTAAAGATTCCATGGTTTTCATGAGAGAGAACTCTAGAGAATGATGATGTTTGTATATATGGCATTGTTCAGTAAACAAAATCTAAAATCCATGTCAGGGAGTTGAATAGGGACACTCAAGTCCTAGTTAAATGGATATACAAGAATGCAAGACAATAGGATGCCATTAGATGTACGTGAGCAAGTTTTGCTTCATTGATCTTGATATCAAAATTGTAAATCAATTATTGTTTCATGTTATTTATCCATTAAAGTATCAAATTTGGTATCAGAGCCACGGTCTGCAGCATCGTCTCTATGTTTGATCTGGCTAAAAACCCCACATCGAGATAAAAATTGGTCCTTTAATAGATCTATCATGTGCTTGTAATCTATGAATAAACAAAGATTATATTTTAAATTAATCTTATTGATTATAGTTGATATATTGTTGTGGTCTATTGGTTGTCAATTGCTTGATCTTGATTTATATATTCATCTTATTGATGCAATCTATCTAACAAATTCGTGAGGTTTTATTGAAGTTTTGTTTAAGATTGAAAACTTTAAATGCACTAAAAGATAATGAGATGATGGAAAAAAGTCGGACCTAGATGGTCAAAAAAAGTCGAGGGTTGGTAATGGGCTTGGGCCGACCTAAGGTACGATGAGTTGACCGAAAAATTTTGTTATATGGTCTGGCATGTTGAGCTTTGGGTCGTGTTTGAGATACAAGTTTTAAAGCCATATAGTTTGCATTGTGTCTGAGCTCGCCTTGGCCCGGCCGACACTAACCATGGCTTTACCCAGTAATGGCACGAATAGAGTTCCACTTGGCATGCATGATAGGCTAGCCCAATTAACAGCATGCTTTCAGCTCTTAATTAAATGCTTTTATCAATTTAAGTTATATCAAAATGATCTCAATTGTTAATGATATTAGATCTCATATCAGTTACTCATACAAATTCTGATAATTTAACAAATTGTGTCTCAGCTTCATTGTTGAAGCCTCATATCTCATCTATCGATCGATAACGACTCTCTCTCCACCGCTTCTCTCTAAAACACCACCATTGACCGATTCGCCATTTAGAATGAGTTACATTGATGACATCAAAAGTTAGTTAAATCTGTGATTTTTATTGCAATTCCTAGGTAATATCTTCAAGTAGCTAGATTTAACCTCCTTAGTTTTCATGTATGAATTTATACAATATTGACTATTTTGAAAACTATTAAGCACAAACTATGTGAGGGAAGGATGAGCAGGCACAAAATATACATAAAATAGTAGGCCCAATTTTCTTTTTTTTTTTTTAAGGGAAAGTTGCGTTGTTATTCTTGAACAAAGTGTAATGGCTCTTGATCCTACAATCTTCTAATTTTTGCAACAATAATAATGGAGCTAGTCATGTGCTCAGTTTTTATGTTATCACTAAAAACTGCATTTTGATCCAAATAAATCTCTATAATCAGGAATGGTCTCAAAAACCACTTTAAGACAGCAAAAAGGATAAAAACGCTAACTGACTGAGTTTGTCTTGTAGGTCTCCTCTACAAGTTTCCATGGAGTTGACATCGTATCATTGGTGCTTTCATTGATATTCATTGAACTCATATGTATACGATGCGAGAGCAACTCTGTACAAAGAGAACTCACGAGAGGAGGCAGAAACTTGACGATGATTAGAGATATCATGGATACAGAGTTGCTGAAATTTATGGACTCTTGCAGCGGTTATAATCAAATCTTAGTGCCGGAGAAGATAAAGACAAGATGACATTCATCGTAGGCCGAGGAGTCTACTATTACCAGGCTGACGAGTAAAATACCAAGGAGACATGATAGACATATACACAACAAAAGAGCCATTGCTCGAAAGCGACGGTCTCATGGCGTTCGAACAAGATTGGAGTCGAGCAAGGAGATGCCTCCCCGCAAGGGGGAGATGCTAGCCAGAATCTTCCCCAGGAAGATTCCCGATGTCTAGATCAGCAAGACGGTAGGCCTGAGACCATCTACCTTCGTCTATAAATAAGGGAAGGCGACCCCAGTCAAAGGTATGAGATTCTCCGCTAGCTCTTTTACATTTTCTACTGCTTCTCTCAAATTTTATCCTGGGGTCGGAGGGGCTTCGCCGGGATCATTCCCCCAGTGATGCTAACATTCTTTTCTAGTTCTCAGGTTACCGAGAGTTAAAACCGATCTCAGTCCTACCATCAAAAATTGGATCTCACCACATGTGATGCTCTTTGGGTCAAGGAATGTGGAAGCGACCTGTCAGAAGTTGGTCAACTCAATACAACAACAACAACTAAGCCATTTGTCCCAAGTATTTGTGGTATGCTACATGAACTAAAGAGAATTACGCCGGATCGGGCACATGAATCAACTTTCTCCACTCATTCCTATCGAGCAATATGTCTTCACTAAGACATTTAGCCTCTATATCTTATCGTATTACCTTCATTCATATTTTCTTCGGTCTCCCCTGCGCTCTTTTAACTTGCCCTAATTTGATACGCTCTACTCGTCAGACTGGCGCATTTATAGGTCAACGTCGCACATGGCCAAATTATCGTAGACGATTTTTTTCATCTTCTCTTCTATAGAGGCTAACATATCTTAGTACGAATATCTCATTTCTCACCTTATCTCTCCTCGTGTTACCACACATCTAACGAAGTATGCGCATCTCTGCTACACTTATCTTCTGGGCTTGATATCCTTTATAGCCTAATATTCTGTGTCATATAACAAAGCTGACCTAATAGCAGTCCGATAAAACTTTCCCTTCAACCTTCAGTCATAACAGAATATTACGATCACATAAAACTCCTGTTGCGCTACTCTATTTCAACCAGTCGGAGTGAATCTTATGATTGACATCACAATTAATCTCGTAGAATCAAGTAATTAAAATAACTGCTCATCGGTAGCAACGAGTTGGGCAGCTCAATGTTTAAAGCAAATCTAAGAGGGAACCCAGGTCTGGACTCTTCTCCAGAAAAGCGAGGGTGTATATTAGCATATAAAGGGACATTGTAGCAACGAGCTAGAGAATTTAGATAGATATCTTCTATTGGAGCGGTATAATACTCAATAATAGGGAGAAATCAAAGAGTTCCCTAATTAATGTGATTTGAAAGAACAATCAAAGGAGAAACCCCAGACAACAAGCTTTAAAGAACGATGACGGGGCACCGAGACCCTCTTCAACAACAAAGAAAAAAAAAGAATGTTTTTGAAGAGAGAGAGGGTTTTAAATGGAGAAATATTTAGGTGAGTGACGACTATGACGCTTGCACTTTGAGAAGATAATTATTTTCTCCACTTTTCTGCTCTATTTATTTTAAGATAAATCGAGAGTGCTTGAAGGACGCTCACAAGGTGTGTCTGATAAAATAAGTAATGTGGACCGCCATCACAGCTGACAAACGGTTAGCCTTTGCCTATAAATCGAGGGTCCCCTTCACCTCTTGAAAGCAAGAAATTTGTCTCTCTCTCGCCAACTTAGTTACTTCTCACTTGAGTTGTGATTGACTTGAGCGTCAGAGGGAGATTTCCCCCAACTGGTCTCACCATCAAGACCTCTCGGAGATGAGAACGCAACAATAGAAAATTGGAGGGTGAAATATTTTTTAAATTTATTAAAATTGGAAAAAAAAATTAATTTCTCCTGTTATAATTTGTCCTTGATTCATAAAATTTCTTGACAAGTCAGACTAAAAAGAATGGTGATAATTGTGCTTGCTTGAGAATGCCTGTTTATTTTCATTTTCTTGTTCTCCTTTCTTCAACTAAATGTTTTATTTTAATTGAAGTCTTTAGTACTTCTAAAACTAATTAAGACCTTATGGTGTATTTTTATATTTTGACTTAAGGTTGCCTAGAGTTTGCACTCTTAATTTTTTTTTTTTTTGTCTTTTTAGTCTAATTTTGGGCTTAGATGCGTCTTAGGTTTCCCCATTCTCTCCTCGACATAAAATTGAGACATAATATTGTGGATTCTTTGTGATAAATGACACTTGGCTCTACAATAGATGCAGACAATGGAATGAAAATTTAGTGTATCTGTGTAGTGTATCAATTATTATTGGAGAAGATACATCAAATCGAGATGGATCCACTAAGATATCATCATTAATATATTTTAAATTCTATAATAATTATATTAATGTTAGTGTTAAATATGTGAAAATTTTATAATCGATGCTTTATATTAATTTAATGTTTGTGCCCCCGCTACAAGCGTGAGGACACTTCTAGTAGTAATAGCACTAGTATAGAAAACTGAAACGACATCATTTTTAAACTGACGTCAAAACAAAATGACATCCGTGTTAAACTTATTTGAATTAGAGTCTAAATTAATTTGGGCCTACACAAGTCTAATTGGATTTATACACCCGTCTCTATAAGCCTATGTTGTTGACCCAATAAAGAATTGTCAAGCCTAATGGTGTGGGTCTATACACGTTTTGATTAGACTTATCCATGAGTGTATTTAAATTTTAAATGTGGGACTTATCTACACATGTGAAACTCGGGTTATCGATCAAGGGTCTAAATCTATGATGAGTTGAATTAGGATTCCTTGATGCTGCTCTATATATCATGAGTAAGATTCCCTCTCCACCACCAATTACTGTGACCTAATCTCTCTTTTGAAGGTCTCTTATCTCCTTTAAGGGTTAAGAAGAGAACCTGGTGGCTGGAGAGAAGAATTTCCTCCTTCAACTCTGGTATCCTCGAGATCGTGCAACTTTCGACATCCATTTCATGATGCAATCAGATATGCCTAAATCCTCTTTCCCTTTGATCTTGATAAAGAGGCTCTTAGTTTATGTGTGGATTTTATATGGAATAATTATTAGATCTAATAATTGGTATCAGAGCCTCCTCTTTATCGGATCATCGGGATATAAACTAAATTTTTTTGGATTTTGATCTATCAAAATTATGAATCTTTTTGTTTAATTCAACAAAAATTAGTTTTAGCCTCAAGTAATTGAATTAAATTCGAGATGATTAAATTGAATTATGTATATATTTTTTTAATTTTTTTCTGTGTGTTATTATTTCAGAATTATTTTCTGATATTTAAGAAAAGGAACATTGTGTGTCCACGCACATGCATGCATGAGCCCAGGTTGCCCACGCACAATGGTACATGGGCAGTGAGAGGCTGCGTGGGCAGTGAGAGGCAGCGAGACCCACCTGCCCACGCACCATTGTGCATGGGCAGCATGGCTCCCGCAGTAACGAAAAGCATTAAAAAAAGTTTAATTTTTTTTTGGGTTTTCCTAATTAAGCGGGATTATGAGATTAGTTAGGACGAGAAAATTTAAAGATATAATTTTAATCTAATAAGAAAATTACTCCTAATTAATCTCATATAAAGTTTAAATTTATATCATTGAGATTTATTTGGGTTTTAGGGTTGACATAGAATTCTAGCCTATTAGAAAAATTTTGGGTTAGAATTCTAATCAAATAAAAAAATCTAATCCCAATTAGTCTCACATCAAATTTACTGGGTTTTATTCAGTCTATTAAACTCGACCCACTAAGAAAACCCATAACTTAACCATTGCGGGTCAGGTCTAATTCAGACCTGATAAGTATTGCAGACCCGTTTTGCCAATAGAAACTTCAATTAGCCGTTACGAGCTCATCTGACGTCTGTTTTGACGTGTAAACAGCCGGTTCGAAGCTCTTGATGAATACTACAATATTACAGGCACTAGACATGATAATACAGTAATTAGTTGATATAAATAAGGCATTAGAGTATTTTTTACTACGATAATATGTATCCTTACATACTTCCGCTGCATCAATATCTATTTTATTGCTTATATTGTTCTAACATGATGAACATTGATGTTTAATATAATAAATAACATACAGATAATGATATATATATATATATATATACACACACACACACACACACACACACACACACACATGTTTAAGTTAAAAATTTATAAAAGAGTTTTTTAATTGTATATATAGTTCATTCGGACAATCGGCCCAAAAGAAGACTATTGTTTGGCCGAATTATGTACTGTGTCAAATACTCGATGTGGATAATGTAAGTGGGAGAACCTTGGTATGTGTTGCAATCGGCTCAAAGGAGGTGTCATTATGGCCAGGTCATTACATATATTTTATGATCAATATAGATAATTTAAACTTTGAGACCAATCCTATAAAGGGGCAGTTGGTCCAAAAGAAGACTGTTCTCTAACATAAGACCTAAACTTTATGTTATTTATAATGGGCCAGTATAGTGTTGGCATAAAGAGACACAACTTGTTTTGAAAGTTTAACTAGCAGTTCTATCGGTTAAACTGGTTGCATTTTTTGAACTTTATTTTTTTATGGCTACTACATTAGAATTTTATTGAATGCAATGTTTATACTAAATTGATGAGAAATTGTATACTTATATAGTCTAAATTGAATGGTACAAACTTTAAAATGTGACAAGACTATGTAAAAGATCATTCTTGATTCATGGATCTAGAGTACTCCTTATGGACTGAAGGAATCAGACTTCATCTTAGGGACTGATGGACCCCTACTATCACTAACAAAAGTTTAGCTAAAAAAATGGTTAATTATGATAAGTAGGAGAGGTCCAATAGGATGTGTTTACGTAAAGATTTTATTTCTATGAGATAATATGCCTGATAAAGTTAGTGTTAAGTGTTTCCTTACTGAAGTAACTAATCGATTCTCTAAAATGGATAAAGTTGAGGCAATCACGCTTCTACGCAAGCTGATCGATATGTGCTACAACAACAAAGGAAATATAAGGGAGTATATTATACAAACATCCAATATTGTTTCTAAACTAAAGACATTGAAATTGAAACTCTCTGAAGAGATTATAGTGCACTTCATTCTAATCTCTTTTCTTATAAAGTATAACTTTTTTGAGATTATTTATAATGTTCAAAGAGAAAAAAGGAGTCTCACTGCTCATTAGTCACTATGTCTGGGAAGAAGAGATATTGAAATAAGAAAAGTCTGAAAGTGCTCACTTGGCATTTCAGGGTAACATTCTATTAAGAAAAGAAAAAGTGTAACTAAGAGAGGAACATAAACACCACTACAGTAGTCGATCCTAAGTGGCAAAAGTGCAGGACAAAAAGCCTAAGGTCATTGCATACTTCTTCTGTAAGAAAGTAAGCCACCTCAAGTAGGATTGAATAAAGTACTAGAAATGGCTATTTAGCGGGTATATCTCATATTCATATTTGTTCTGAAATTAATTTAGCTTTAGTGCCACCCTATACATGGTGGATAGATAATTAACATAAGCGATTAAATACGGAAACTTTCAAACTCAAAAGAGGCCGAACCCAGCTGAGCAATACGTATACAAGAGGATGAAAATAAAGTTACAGTTGAAGCTATTGGAGTTTGTAGGCTTACATTGGATTCTTTTTATATTTTAGATTTGGATGATACTTTATATGTACTGTCTTTTTAGGCGGAATCTTATTTCTATTTCATTGTTAGATAGATTTAATTTTTACTATTACTTTTGGTAATAAAATAGTTAGTCTATTATCTAAATCTAAAATTGTTGGTACTGGAATCTTAATTGATGACTTGTATAAATTGAAACTTCATATCCTCTTTAAATGTGAATGGCCTATGCGCCAAGCGAACATTAATTGAAGAAATATTCGAAAGTTTGGTGCTAGACAGAGTTCAGGTGTCTTGAATTTGGTGTATACAGACATTTGTGGCCCATCCCTATAGCTTTTTGGAATGGTCACATATACTTCATCACTTTTACAGACAATTATTCTCGATGTGGGTACCTGTACTTGATTTGTGAGAAATCTCAATCACTAAAGAAGTTCAAAATCGATAAAGTTAAAGTTAAAAATTAACAAAATAGAATGATTAAAGCTGTTAGATTTGATCGTGATGGTGAGTACTATAGTAGATATGATGAATTAGGTAGATGTCTAGGACCTTTTGCCAATTTTCTGAAAGAGTGTAGTATGTAGCCCAGTACACCGTGCCAGGGACACCTCGTCAAAATGGTATTGCTGAGAGACGAAATCACATACTAAAAGACATGGTTAGGAGCATGATAGCTCATATTACTCTACCAGAGTCATTATGAATTGAAGCCCTAAAGATGATTGTCAACCTCCTTAATAGAGTACCAGCAAAGCAGTAACTAAAAACCATATAAGTTATGAACTGGGAAATCTACCAGTATTAGGCATGTACGTGATTGGGGTTGTCCAGCGGAAGCTCGGCCATATATACATTATATGAGAAGAAGCTGAGCTCAAGAACAGTTAGTTGTTTATTCGTATGATATTCTGAGAGGTATAGATGCAAAGTATAAAGAGTATACGAAGAGAATGGAATTAAATGTTGAATACGATCACTCTAGAGCAAGACTAGAAGCCGAATGCCCGGTGAAGGGTTCTGTACTTCTTCCTCGTGATTCCTCTTTAAAAGAGTTGGAGGTGCGTAATGCAATCTCGCTGTGAGAGCTTTTGATCGATAAACAAATGTAATGAGTTTTGATAGACAAATGTAATATCTACTAAAGATGAAATACCCAGGTAGCAAACAAGATTTGAATTAATAATACGGATAAGAATTACAGATGGAGTAAGAACTTACAATGATTGATTTGATACAATAATCTTTGAAACTAGATACAAAAAGAGGTAGGAGTACAGCTTGGAAGTCTTGATTGTAGAGGAGTTTGATTACAATAAGTAGATTGTTTTCTAATTTTGTTTGCAATTCTAAGATTATTCTATCAAATCAATCATTGTAAGTTCTGTATTTGGACTTATGGACTCTTCCCTGAAGTCCTTCATTAGTTTGAAACTATTATTAATAAATGATTTTTGACTGATAATCGTATTAATTTCTCCGTTAAAGTCTGCTCTCATTTGAGATGATGCCGGAGAGTAATTTTCTTGATTCATTTCTGGAAGGGGAGACTTATGGAATACCTTGATAGGTTGTTGGAAGGAATATTCAGAACATGATTTTCTACTAAGTTCTGTATACCTATAGGAAGTCGAAGGTCTTTCTTTTAATGAGTTGAATCTAATTAATACTGTTCCGTCATTTTCTTCTATTATGTCGGAGATTTCTATTCTTTCTATGTCTCTTAGATTTTGGGGTTTTCTATCTTAAATTCTTCTGGGATAACCTATGGACAATTATTCGCATTTGTTAAGAAGGAAGCATTACTAGCATGTCAAGAATTAAAATTCCAAGCGAAATACGGTAATAAGAGGAAAGAAATGGGTTCGTTCTGTGAAGCATTTGGCATCACAGGAATACGAGCTCCCTCTACAGAAAAAAGACATCAACAAAAATTCATCTCTTACAAAAATTCTAAACCAAGAAGACATAAATATTCCAAATACACTCAAAGACATTCAAATGAGGCCTACTACCAAACTAAGAAAATTACCTGCTACAAGTGTGGCAAACCTGGCCACATTGCAAGCAAATGTAAATTAAAAGAAAAAATAAAATTAATGAAATAATAGATAGCATATCAGATATCGATTCAAAAATAAAAGAGAAATTTAAAGAAAGATTACAACTTTATTCTCAAATTAATAAGATATCTGATACTGAAAATGAATTCTATAATTCATCCAGCTCCAGTGATAAAGCATGTACATGCAAACAAATTAATATGATTAAAAGAAATACTTTAAAAATACCAAAAGTAACTAATTTTAAAAGAGCTACTAACGAATTAATATTTGAAATGATACAACAAATTCCAGACCCGGAAAGACAAAAGGACCATTTAGAAAAATTAAAAACCCTAATCATCAATGAAGAAGATGAAAAAGATAAATTACTTCAACCCTTCAGTATTTCAAAACTCTTTGAAACCTACCCCATAAATTCAAATCTAAACACCCGACCAAATAACATTCATGAGCTTCGAGCCGAAATAAAACATATCAAAGAAAACCTAACCCAAATAGAAACCAATAATCTGGCATACGAGACCCAAGTATGTCTTATTCAAGCTCAACTCGACAAAGGAAAAGAGATTGCAACAATATCAAACACCTTAGATGAAAATCCACCTTTTCTGTTAAATGAAATCACCATTTCAACGGCTGAACCCTCTGATTCTAATTTCGTATCAACCATTAAACAATTCACTTACCAAAAGTGGTTCGTATTCATCACCCTTACGATTTACAATTTTAAATCCAATTTCACCGCTATGATCGATTCCGGAACTGATCACAACGTAATCCGAGACGGTATATTTCCCACAAAATATTACGAACCAACAAATGAAAAATTAGTAACAGCAAACGACTCCCCATTAAAGGTAAAAGGAAAACTAACCAAAACATCAATATGCAATGATCAATTATGCTTTAAACACCAATTCATTATTGTCCACGATTTAAATACTGATGTAATACTAGGCATTCCATTTTTGACCCAAATCTATCCCTTTTGGGTAGACTCAAACGGATTAGGAACAAAAATCATGGAAAAAAAGATCTTATTCAAATTCATAACCCCTATAAAATATAGAGAACTAAATACTCTGCAGACTAATTCAATTTACCAAAGTATAAACCTAATCCAAAGAAAACAAAACAAAATTCTATATCTCCAAGACGACATCTTATATCATAGGATAAACCAACAATTACAAGACACACAAGTTCAACAGCGAATCAAAGAAATTCTTTTCATTGTCCAATATATTTCTAAATTCCAAAATAATCTTCTCCAAGTCGATTGTCAGTCTGCTAAGTACATTGCATCCAAACAAATCTCTGCCAGATGGCAAACCATCCTTTCCGTTTTCAATTTCGATATAAAATATCTCAAAGATTCAAATAACTCCTTACCTGATTCCCTGACTCGTGAATTCTTGACCACAGATTCAAAATGAACAACGACAAAGGAAAGTCTCCAATTCAAAAGACAGTTAATTCAAAAGACTATGAGATAAAAATCTCATCCCTCTCTACATCTCCAATTCAAAGTCCCAACATATTCCAAGTTCTTGGTAACTTTCCTCCTCTTCCTTTTGCTATACTGACCCCTACAAAAATTCAAAATACTCCACGACCTCAATCCGATTCCTCCCTCTATTTTACCAAGAAAAACCCCGAACATCTACTCCTGACCACATTCACAGAAACTCCTGACTACAAAACACTCTGTTCATTCATTAACAAGATCTTACCCTCTGGTTGTCAATGGCCTCCAGACGACCCACTCAAAACTCAAAGGTACTATGAGCTTGTCCTCATAGACTCCGGCTCAATCGAACTCTACCATACTATGGATAAAAGCAATCTAGAGAAAATCTCTTACTCCAAGTGCATCATTAAAAGGGTGATTCGACCAACAGAATGGGCTTCTCTCGCCACAACAAAAGAGTTCACAGTAAACTATATTCCAAAGGGATACTCTTATCATGATTACAGAATGGCTTGGTATCGGACATTCCTATACAGACCATTCGATCACTCTTGGTTCTTCACCTTCCATACCAATTGTCAAGCAGAGTTCTCCATATGGTTCTATGAATGGTGGCATTCATATGGACCTACTACAGACATTCTACCACCAGCAGCACTCAAGGGCTTCAACCTCTATCTACTCAAAGCAAAAGGATTACATTATGTTAAAACCCTTCAATTCTACAAGGAATTCAAAGTACCATAGATATTTTGCTGGAGCTACAGAATCTCCCAACATTACTCCATTATTAACAAATTCCCAATGAGCCTCTTCTGGGAATTCAAAATCAAATGGTGGGACAAATTCAACCAAACTCTATGCTCAGAATCAACAATCAATGAATTCCTTAGCACTGGCAAGAAAATTCAACATCAAATCCAACAGGTTTCTAAACAAGTTGACTCTTCCTCAACTCCAAAATCAAGTTTCAAGACTCCTATCCAGCTCCACAATGACACAGACTCCGATTCTGACAGTGAATTTAAATAATTCCTCCAATTTTAGAAATTCAAGAAGATGCAAAAGCAATTCAACAAGTCACAAGCCAACTCGGCAACATCCTCCACCTCAACAGACCCGATAGGCAGACAGGATCCTTTTGACATGTAAAAAAAAAGGGGGGGGGGAGGGAAAAGGTTATCCATCCACAAAATATCACATTCAGCCCCAGCTCAAAAGCAAAAGATTCCTGTCAAAGACTCCAGAAAGGACAAAGCACTCATTCAAAACCGACACAAAGCAATGCACTCCAGACAAAGCATTCAATCAACAAGACAGAAAGCAGATTCCACATCTTGAACTCACCCCAAAAGCAGATTCCTCAACCGACAAGACAAGACATAAAGCAATGCACTCCAGAAAGCAGATTCCATATCTCGGACTCACCTCAAAAAGCAAATAAAGCAGATTCCTCAACCGATAAGACAAGACATAAAGCAATGCACTCCAGACAAAGCATTCAATCAATAAGACAGAAAGCAGATTCCACATCTCACCTCAAAAGCAGATAAAGCAGATTCCTCAATCGACAAGACGAGACATAAAGCAATGCACTCCAGACAAAGCATTCAATCAATAAGGCAGAAAGCAGATTCCACAACGAATGACTCATCATTTCAGAGGACTCGGCACATCTATAAATTGAAGACCATTTCGTTCATGAAGAGGCAGAACTGGAAACAAAATTAGAAAACAATCTACTTATTGTAATCAAACTCCTCTATAATCAAGACTTCCAAGCTGTACTCCTACCTCTTTTTGTATCCAGTTTCAAAGATTATTGTATCAAATCAATCATTATAAGTTCTTACTCCATCTGTAATTCTTATCCGTATTATTAATTCAAATCTTGTTTGCTACTTGGGTATTTCATCTTTAGTAGATATTACATTTGTCTATCAAAACTCATTACATTTGTTTATCGATCAAAAGCTCTCTCAGCGAGATTACATTACGCACCTCTAACTCTTTTAAAGAGGAATCACGAGGAAGAAGTACAGAACCCTTCACCAGGTATTCGGCTTCTAGTCTTGCTCTAGAGTGATCGTATTCAGCATTTAATTCCATTCTCTTCGTATACTCTTTATACTTTCTCCTGTTAGCTACCTGGGTATCCCCACTGAACCCTTCACCGGGTATTCGGCTTCTAATCTTGCTCTAGAGTGATCGTATTCAGCATTTAATTCCATTCTCTTTGTATACTCTTTATACTTTCTCCTGTTAGCTACCTAGGTATCCCCACTGGATCAGAGCCATGTTCTTACATTTTAGTTAGCATAAGTGCATACTGATTGCATGTTGCATTTTGGTAGGCGTTGGTAAGCGTTGGTAAGCTTATAAGTCCATTGGTAAGCCCGTTAGATGATCAGGGTGTTCCAGACATAGTGTTCCCGTGTTCCAGTCGACCAAGAGTTCAACATTCTGTTGGTTACGCATTAGTGATGACTAATATTGTTAGACGAATGCTTCTAGGTTCCAGATCGACCTCAGGATCAAATAAAAAAGTAGTAAAGAGTAGAGAAGATATACTTCAAGAAGACTTCCTAGAATGGAGTATTCCAAATGAAAGAACAGAAATCTCTGACATAATAGAAGAAAATGACGGAATAATATTAATTAGATTCAACTCATTAAAAGAAAGACCTTTGACCTCCTATAGATATACAGAACTTAGTAGAAAATCATGTTCTGAATATTCCTCCGACAACCTATCAAGGTATTCCATAAGTCTCCCCTTCCAGAACTGAATCAAGAAAATTATTCTCCGACATCATCTCAAATGAGAGCAGACTTTAACGGAGAAATTAATACGATTATCAGTCAAAAACCATTTATTAATAATAGTTTTGAACTAATGAAGGACTTCAGGGAAGAGTCCAAATATTTCAATTGGTTCTCAGAATTCGATAAAACCTATGAAGAGATATTAATAAAAGAGTGGATCTCTGATATAGAAAAATATAAAATAAATTTTAACCTTGAAATTTGGCTAGAAAATTACTTAATAAATCAAGGTATTCACAACCCCTATAATCAATCACGGATTGATGTCCAAACTAGCCTGTACAAAATAATGGCAATTGACAGATGGAAAAACTGTAACCTCAGTCTACCCTCCACTACAATCTATTCAAATCTCCACTAATGAAGGACAAATCACAGCCTCACCCCTCAAAAGAGGAAAAGATGGTAATGAATCAGTCAACATAGAAGACATTAAAAAAATATATCATCAAAATAATTACTCTAATCAAATGCTACATACAATAGTACAACAAATCGATTCGTTATCAACAGAGATCAAATCAGTACATAAAGAATTAAACCCTAAATTCCCGCAAAGTTATTCTGCACCACATTTTCAACCCACTAAAATACCAATCGAGTTTGAAGATAAAATCCAACCAATAAATCTGTTAGGACAAATAACTCAAGCCCTCGAAAAAATTAATAAGGATGTTTCGAGTACTTCAAAAATAAATACGATAGAAGAACAAGATATTTTGGAACCCGAGTCTGCAGAAGACTCTGTAGAAGAAGACTCAGCCTCAGAAAATTCAATCGTTGAACAGATAAATCAAGTAGAAGATGATATTCAAGGAACAGATCGAGAATTAGAGATTAATAGGATTCATAGAAAAAATAAACAAAATAATAATACGAACTACTGGCGTAAAGGTAGTACAAAAAACTATTATCCTAGACCAACCCCTCTGGATATTCAATATGAAGAGTGAGCAATATTCAAATCAAGTTACGATGGCACTTCAGTGTATGAATGGAATATTGATAGTAAGAGTGAATACGAAATATTAAATACTCTTCAAGAGATAGGTATGGCCGTAACGGCGTATAAAACAAATAGATTAACAGAGCAAAATGCTACTGTCTACATAGTTACAGGATTCACAGGACAATTAAAATACTGGTGGGATAATTCATTGACCTTAGAAGATAAACAAATCATCTTAAATCATGTAATAGACATTGAAGATGCTCAAGGAAATATAGTTAGAAAAAATAATTCCACTAGCTTTCTCATAATCACAATAGCAACACACTTTGTGGGGGAATCCAGCTGAAGAACTAGGATCCTCAAAAATATTCCTCACTAATTTACGATGTCCAACACTTTCTGATTTTAGATGGTATAAGGACATGTTCTTAACCTATGTCTTAAAAAGATCAGATTCAACCAAATCCTTTTGGAAAGAAAAATTCATAACGGGACTACCCAATTTATTTTCACAACGAGTCTTTACTAGTATTAAAAAGGCCATGGGAATAGAAGAAGACAACATTGATTTTAGTACCATAACCTATGGACAATTATTCGCATTTGTTAAGAAGGAAGCATTACTAGCATGTCAAGAATTAAAATTTCAAGCGAAATACGGTAATAAGAGGAAAGAAATGGGTTCGTTCTGTGAAGCATTTGGCATCACAGGAATACGAGCTCCCTCTATAGAAAAAAGACGTCAACGAAAATTCATCTCTTACAAAAATTCTAAACCAAGAAGACATAAATATTCCAAATACCCTCAAAGACATTCAAATGAGGCCAACTACCAAACTAAGAAAATTACCTGCTACAAGTGTGGCAAACCTGGCCATATTGCAAGCAAATGTAAATTAAAAAGAAAAAATAATATTAATGAAATAATAGGTAGTATATCAGATATCGATTCAAAAATAAAAGAGAAATTTAAAGAAAGATTATAACTTTATTCTCAAATTAATAAGATATCTGATACTGAAAATGAATTCTATAATTCATCTAGCTCCAGTGATAAAGCATGTACATGCAAACAAATTAATATGATTAAAAGAAATACTTTAAAAATACCAAAAACAACTAATTTTAAAAGAGCTACTAACGAATTAATATTTGAAATGATACAACAAATTCCAGACCCAGAAAGACAAAAGGAATATTTAGAAAAATTAAAAACCCTAATCATCAACGAAGAAGATGAAAAAGATAAATTACTTCAACCCTTCAGTATTTCAAAACTCTTTGAAACCTACCCCATAAATTCAAATCTAAACACCCGACCAAATAACAATCATGAGCTTCGAGCCGAAATAAAACTATTAAAAGATGAAATAAAACATATCAAAGAAAACCTAACCCAAATAGAAACTAAAAATCTCGCATACGAGACCCAAGTATGTCTTATTCAGGCTCAACTCGACAAAGGAAAAGAGATTGCAACAATATCAAACACCTTAGATAAAAATCCACCTTTTCCGTTAAATGAAATCACCATTTCAACGACTGAACCCTCCGATTCTAATTTCGTATCAACCATTAAACAATTCACTTACCAAAAGTGGTTCGTATTCATCACGCTTACGATTTACAATTTTAAATCCAATTTCACCGCTATGATCGATTCCGGAGCTGATCACAGCTTAATCCGAGATGGTATATTTCCCACAAAATATTACGAACCAACAAATGAAAAATTAGTAATAGCAAATGACTCCCATATAAAGGTAAAAGGAAAACTAACCAAAACATCAATATGCAATGATCAATTATGCTTTAAACACCAATTCATTATTGTCCACGATTTAAATACCAATGTAATACTAGGCATTCCATTTTTGACCCAAATATATCTCTTTTGGGTAGACTCAAACGGATTAGGAACAAAAATCATGGGAAAAAAGATCTTATTCAAATTCATAACCCCTATAAAATACAAAGAACTAAATACTCTGCAGACTAATTCAATTTACCAAAGTATAAATCTAATCCAAAGAAAACAAAATAAAATTTTTTATCTCTAAGACGACATCTTATATCATAGGATAAACCAACAATTACAAGATACATAAGTTCAACAGCGAATCAAAGAAATTCAATACTTATATACAAAAGAAATCTGTTCAGATATTCCTAGCGCTTTCTGGGAAAGAAAGAAACATATTGCAAATCTTCCTTATGAAAAGGATTTCTCTGAAAGAAATATTCCAACCAAAGCTTGACCTATTCAAATGAATCATGACCTACTAGAAATATGTAAAAGAGAATTACAAACCCTCCTTGCTAAAAAACTAATAAGACCTTCCAAATCCCCATGGAGCTGTGCGGGTTTTTACGTCATGAATCAGGCAGAAAAGGAAAGAGGAGCTCCTAGATTTGTAATCAATTATAAACCATTAAATAAAGTATTACAATGGATCATATACCCAATCCCAAACAAAAAGGATTTATTAAAAAGATTATACAATGCCAAATTATTTTCCAAATTTGACATGAAGTCCGGATTTTGGGAAATTCAAATAGCCAATCAAGACAGATATAAGACAGCATTCACTGTACCATTCGGCCATTACGAGTGGAACGTAATGCCCTTTGGATTAAAAAATGCCCCTTCAGAATTTTAAAGAATCATGAACGACATATTCAATCCTTACACGACATTCACTAAAGTATATATTGATGACATCCTCATCTACTCAGAAAACGTCGACCAGCACTTCAAATATCTCAATATCTTCTTCCATATAATAAAGAAGAATGGGCTTGTAGTTTCGTTGACCAAAATGAAACTATTCCAAACCTCCATTAGATTTTTAGGACACGATATTCACAGAGGAACTATAACACCAATCAACAGATCGATAGAATTTGCAAACAAATTCCCCGACGAAATCAAAGACAAAACCCAACTACAAAGGTTCCTAGGATGTCTAACATGTATCCGACTTCATTCCCCAAATACGAATAACCTGTGCACCACTATTCTAAAAACTTCAAAAGAATCCGCTAACATGGTCAAACAAGCACACAGAAATAGTCAAACAAATCAAAGAAAAGGTTCATTCATTATCCTGTCTATTCATTCCTCATCCTCATGCATTCATGATAGTAGAAACAGATGCATCCGATATAGGATACGGAGGCATACTAAAACAAAGATTCACGCATTCATCACAAGAGCAATTAGTTAGATTCCATTCTGGCATCTGGCTCGGCCCTCAGAAATCATATTCCACAATTAAGAAAGAAATACTTTCCATTGTCCAATGCATTTCCAAATTTCAAGATGATCTTTTGAACAAAAAATTCCTTCTTCGTATTGACTGCCAATCTGCCAAATTTATTATTGAAAAGAATGTTCAAAATATTGCATCTAAACAAATCTTTGCTAGATGGCAAGCCATTCTTTCTGTTTTCAACTTTAATATTGAATATCTTAAAGGTTCTAATAATTCCTTACCTGATTTCCTAACCCGCGAATTCTTGACAACAGATTCAAAATGAGCAATAACAAAGGCAAAACTCCAATTCAAAACCCCTTCCAATTACCTTGCAAAAACACCATATCTCACACCACGAAAAAGAAGAGCAATAGCTCTAGTAATACTCCTCTTACCTCTTCAGAAAGGCTAATCTTCTTTCTTCAAGATCGTGAGCAACTCACCAGAGAAATAGTGAAAAAACTCCCCTCAGAAATCTATTACAAAATAGTACAAACACCCAGCACTGCCGAAACCAATTTGCTTCATAAAATAAATCAGCTTTGTCATACATCCCCTGAAGGATCTTATCGAATTATCAAACCAAATTCCTCTATTCTAAAACTCCTGTTGACTCCAGTCACACCTCAATCACAAAAAACTTGGGCCATAGAAAATGGTCTTTGTTACGGACTGGTTTCCCATTCCTATCATGATCGGATCCGCTTGTTTCCTACATTAACCACCACTTCTTCAAAAATACGAGATCTTTGTTCATACAAACTATATTTTAGATTCCACTCAATTCCACCTACTTGAGAAAATGAAGAATATGAACCAGCTCAGCATATAGTGTTTATCACCGAATACTTTGGCTGGTGGGACTCTCAACCAGCTCAATTCTTTTCCACAAACGGCGATAAATTCTATGAAGATCACCACCCAGCGCCACAAAAATTTCCGGTATGAATTTAAAAATAGAGAAAGTCTTTACTCAACTACAACTGCAGCATACTATGGAAGCTTTTCTTACAGGCTTTCACATCTTCCATCATTCTGCAAATTGAATCTTTGCCACTAACATACAAGGCATCCTGAAACTACTAGTACCGAAATTCTCTGAAAACTTCATTCATGAACCCCGCTGGCCAACAATTCCCTGGCAATAACAGTACATCCTCCACCAAGACGATCAGAATCTTAAAAAAAAAGAAAAAGAAAAAGAAAACGGGAGGAATGGGAAAAGGTTATCCATCCACACTACAAAATATCACATTCAGCCCCAGCTTAAAAGCAAAAAATTCCTGTCAAAGACTCCAGAAAGGACAAAGCACTTAAAGCAAGATTCCTCACTGACAAAACCGACATAAAGCAATGCACTCCAAACAAAGCATTCAATCAACAAGACAGAAAGTGGATCCCACATCTCGGACTCACCTCAAAAGCAGATAAAGCAAGATTCCTCACCGACAAAACTGACATAAAGCAATGCACTCCAGACAAAGCATTCAATCAACAAGACAGAAAGCGGATCCCACATCTCGGACTCACCTCAAAAGCAGATAAAGCAGATTCCTCAACCGACAAGACAAGACAAAACGCAATGCATTCCAGACAAAGCATTCAATCAATAAGACAGAAAGCAGACTCCACATCTCGGACTCACCTCAAAAGCAGATAAAGCAGATTCCTTAAGACGATGCACTCCAGACAAAAGCATTCAATCAACAAGACAGAAAGCAGATTCCATAGCTCGCACTCACCTCAAAAGCAGATAAAGCAGATTCCTCAACGAACAACTCATCATTTCAGAGGACTCGGCACATCTATAAATTGAAGACCATTTCGATTCATGAAGAAGCAGATCTGGAAACAAAATTAAAAAAAATCTACTTATTGTAATCAAACTCCTCTACAATCAAGACTTCCAAGCTGTATTCCTACCTCTTTTTGTATCCAGTTTCAAAGATTATTGTATCAAATCAATCATTGTAAGTTCCTGTAATTCTTATCCGTATTATTAATTCAAATCTTGTTTGCTACCTGGGTATTTCATCTTTAGTAGATATTACATTTGTCTATTAAAACTCATTACATTTGTTTATCGATCAGAAGCTCTCATAGCGAGATTGCATTACGCACCTCCAACTCTTTTAAAGAGAAATCACGAGGAAGAAGTACAGAACCCTTCACCGGGTATTCGGCTTCTAGTCTTGCTCTAGAGTGATCGTATTCAGCATTTAATTCCATTCTCTTCGTATACTCTTTATACTTCCTCCTGTTAGCTACCTAGGTATCCCCACTGATTCGCGGGTTAGGCGTTTGGACATCAAACTTAAGAGATTAAAATCAAGTAACTGACAATGGGGATTACAATAAGTAGCTACAAAGGTTCCTAGGATGTCTAAACTATGTATCCGACTTCATTCCCAAAATACGAATAACCTGTGCAATACTATTCCAAAGACTTCAAAAGAATCCGCCAGCGTGGTCAAACAAGCACACCCAAATAGTCAAACAAATCAAACCACTTTTGGTAAGTGAATTCTTTAATGGTTGATACGAAATTAGAATCGGAGGGTTCAGCCGTTGAAATGGTGATTTCATTTAACGGAAAAGGTGGATTTTCATCTAAGGTGTTTGATATTGTTGCAATCTCTTTTCCTTTGTCGAGTTGAGCTTGAATAAGACATACTTGGGTATCGTATGCTAGATTTTTGGTTTCTATTTGGGTTAGGTTTTCTTTGATATGTTTTATTTCATCTTTTAATAGTTTTATTTCGGCTTGAAGCTCATGATTGTTATTTGGTCGGTGTTTAGATTTGAATTTATGGGGTAGGTTGCAAAGAGTTTTGAAATACTGAAGGGTTGAAGTAATTTATCTTTTTCATCTTCTTCATTGATGATTAGGGTTTTTAATTTTTCTAAATGATCCTTTTGTCTTTCCGGGTCTGGAATTTGTTGTATCATTTCAAATATTAATTCTTTAGTAGCCCTTTTAAAATTGGTTGCTTTTGGTATTTTTAAAGTATTTCTTTTAATCATATTAATTTGTTTGCATGTACATGCTTTATCATTGGAGCTGGAGAAATTATAGAATTCATCTTCAGTATCAGATATCTTATTAATTTGAGAATAAAGTTGTAATCTTTCTTTAAATTTCTCTTTTATGCTTGAATCTATATCTGATATATTGTCTATTATTTCGCTTATTTTATTTCCTTTTGATTTACATTTGCTTGCAATGTGGCCTGATTTGCCACACTTGTAGCAGGTAATTTTCTTGGATTGGTAATAGTCTTCATTTGGACGTTTTTGAGGATATTTGGAATATTTATGTTTTCTTGGTTTGGATTTTTTATCGGTGATCATTTTTTGTTGACGTCTTTTTTCTGTAGAGGGGGCTCGTATCCCTGTGATGCCAAATGTCTCACAGAAGGAACCCATCTCTTTCCTTTTATTGTCATATTTGGCCTGAAATTTTAACTCTTGACATGCTAATAATGCTTCCTTTTTGACAAATGCAAATAATTGTCCATAGGTTATGGTACTAAAATCAATGTTGTCTTCTTCTATTCCCATGGCCTTTTTAATACTAGTAAAGACTCGCTGTGAAAATAGATTGGGTAGTCCCGTAATGAATTTTTCTTTCCAAAAGGATTTGGTTGAATCTGATCTTTTTAAGACATGAGTTAAGAACATGTCCTTATACCATCTAAAATTAGAAAGTGTTGGACATCGTAAATTAGTGAGGAGTATTTTTGAGGATCCTAGTTCTTCAGCTGGATTCCCCACAAAGTGTGTTGCTATTGTGATTATGAGAAAGCTAGTAGAATCATTTTTTCTAACTATGTTTCCTTGAGCATCTTCAACGTCTATTTCATGATTTAAAATGATTTGTTTATCTTCTAAGGCCAATGAATTATCCCACCAGTATTTTAATTGCCCTGTGAATCCTGTAACTATGTAGACAGTAACATTTTGCTCTGTTAATCTATTTGTTTTATACGCCGTTACGACCATACCTATTTCTTGAAGAGTATTTAATATTTCATATTCACTCTAACCATCAATATTCCACTCATACACCGAAGTGCCATCGTAACCTGATCTGAATATTGCTCTCTCTTCGTATTGAATATCCAGGGGTTGGTCTAGGATAATAGTTTTTTGTACTACCTTTACGCCAGTAGTTCGTATTATTATTTTGTTTATTTTTCCTATGAATCCTATTAATCTCTAATTCTCGATCTGTTCCTTGAATATCATCTTCTACTTGATTTATCTGTTCAACGATTGAATTTTCTGAGGCTGAGTCTTCTTCTGCAGAGTCTTCTGCAGACTCAGGCTCCAAAATATTTTGTTCTTCTATCGTATTTATTTTGAAGTACTCGGAACATCCTTATTAACTTTTTCGAGGGCTTGAGTTATTTGTCCTAACAGATTTATTGGTTGGATTCTGTCTTCAAACTCGATTGGTATTTTAGTGGGTTGAAAATGTGGTGCCGAATAGCTTTGTGAGAATTTAGGATTTAATTCTTTATGTACTGATTTGATCTCGTTGATAAAGAATCGATTTGTTGTGCTATAGTATGTAGCATTTGATTAGAGTAATTATTTTGATGATATATTTTTTAATGTCTTCTATATTGACTGATTCATTACCATCTTTTCCTCTTTTGAAGGGTGAGGCTGTGATTTGTCCTTCATTAGTGGTGATTTGAATAGATTGTAGTGGAGGGTAGATTGAGGTTATAGTTTTTCCGTCTGTCAATTGCCATTTTTTGTACAGGCTAGTTTGGACATCAATACATAATTGATTATAGAGGTTGTGAATACCTTGGTTTATTAAGTAATTTTCTAGCCAAATTTCAAGGTTAAAATTTATTTTATATTTCCATATCAGAGATCCACTCTTTTATTAATATCTCTTGATAGGTTTTATCGAACTCTGAGAACCAATTGAAATATTTGGACTCTTCCCTGAAGTCCTTCATTAGTTCGAAACTATTATTAATAAATGATTTTTGACTGATAATCGTATTAATTTCTCCGTTAAAGTCTGCTCTCATTTGAGATGATGTTGGAGAGTAATTTTCTTGATTCATTTCTGGAAGGGGAGACTTATGGAATACCTTGATAGGTTGTTGGAAGGAATATTCAGAACATGATTTTCTACTAAGTTCTGTATACCTATAGGAGGTCGAAGGTCTTTCTTTTAATGAGTTGAATCTAATTAATACTGTTCCGTCATTTTCTTCTATTATGTCAGAGATTTCTGTTCTTTCTATGTCTTTGGGATTTTGGGGTTTTCTATCTTAAATTCTTTTGGGATTGTAATTTCATTTCACTTTAATCTTTTGGGGACAAATGTTTTTGACTGCTCTGCTTCAATCTGAAGTAGGACAGTTTCCTCTTGAGTAGAGGAACTTATCATTTTGAACTTTGGGTTCATATGAGAATTCATTAATTTAAAGTACATCTTGTACATGACTGTTATTTGTTCGGTAAATCTTTCAAATTCATCGCCTTGCAGGTGGATGTCTAGGATTAATGAATTTAGGAATAATGGGTCAGTTAACGATATAAAATAATTGGGCATGCAGTTGAAATAAACTGGTCCAATACATATGTTGGTCTGGATCATGGATAGGATGGACGACTTGTACCTTTTTAATCTCTTATCCCTTAAGGCTATGTAAACAGGAATGTCTATACCAGTGTGGATTAAAGGTTTAATAGCAATTTGTATTAATCCAAAATGTATATAACAGAATCCCTTTTTTATAAATTCTTGTAACGCTAAATTGGACAATAATTGAATGGTTTGAGATTTATTTCGAATATTAAATGTTTCTTCATGAATTTTAATGGCATATGAGGTTTTAAAATCAAAGGTGCCTATGCTATAAACATTTTTTATTCTTTCATTTGGAATACTCCATTCTAGGAAATCTTCTTGAACTATATGTTCTCTACTCTTTACTACTTTTCTATTTGATCCTGAGGTCGATCTGGAACCTAGAAGTATTCTTCTAACAATATTAGTCATCACTAATGCGTAACCAACAGAACGTTGAACTCTTGGTCGACTGGAACACGGGAACACTATGCCTGAAACACCCTAATCATCTAACGGGCTTATCAACGGACTTATAAGCTTACCAACGCTTACCAACGCCTACCAGAATGCAACATGCAATCAGTATGCACTTATGCTAACTAAAATGTAAGAACATGGCTCTGATACCAGTGGGGATACCCAGGTAGTATATTGCTAATCATTCTATTCATTTTTCATCCTCGAACATGCAATCAGTGTGTTTTCAATTGGTATCAGAGCTTTGGTCTCTAGGCTCTTGGCTTAACAACCTTAGAGAGATCCTATATTGCTAATCATTCTATTCATTTTTCATCCTCAAACACTTAGTAAAAATGGCCGAAGGAATTAAGACCCCACCCAAGTTTGATGGCCTTAACTTTCCCATATGGAAGGTTAAGATGACCGTGTTTTTGCAATCCTTAGGAAGCCGGGTTGCAAAGGTGGTGACCAAACCATTTAGTGCACCCCTTGGTGATGAGGACACTTGGTCCGATATTGTCACGAAGGAGTTTGATGCTAATGCTAGGACACACTATGCCTTGCTTCAAGCTCTTAATGACAGTGATATTTTTAGAGTCATTCATTGCAAATCCGCACATAAGATTTGGACTCACTTACTTGTCACTCATGAGGGGACTTCACAAGTAAAGAGGGCAAAAATCGACCTTCTTCGTTCCCAATATGAAAATTTTTCTATGCAAGAAAATGAAACTATAGATGATATACTAAATTTACAAAGATTACTAAGGACTTTCTTCTTTAGGTGACGGCATTGACAACGACCAAAAAGTGAGGAAGATCATCCGTGCACTCCCTCCATCTTGGAAAGTCAAAGCCACTACTTTAAAGGAGCTCAATGACAAGGAAGAAATGGAGCTTATAGGTCTCATTGGGAATCTCAAGACCCATGAGATGGAAAGAAAAGCAAGAGAAGAGATGGCTCCTCCCAAGAAGAAAGCTATTGCCTTCAAGAGTTCTTCAACCTACTCCGACGATGATGATGAAGAAGAGGATGATGAGGATCTTTCCCTTCTTGTAAAGAACGTTCGAAGAATGTACAACAAGGCAAAGTTCCAAAATGAAGGAGATGGAAGGTAAAGAAGAGAAGAAAATCATTTGTTTCAATTGCGGGAAGCCGGGTCACATTGTTGCAGAATGTCCGGATAAAACCAAGCCCTCCAACTCTAAGAAGCCATACAAAAAGAAAGCTTTAAAGGCTACTTGGGATTTCGAGAGTGAATCCGATGAGGAAGTCGATACCGCTAACATGTGCTTCATGGCAAAATGAAAGCATAAATAAGGTAACTCCCGATATATTTATTGATTGTGAGCTTTCTATAGATGAATTAGGAGAAGCTTTTGAAGAACTATCTCATAACTATGATTTTCTCAAAAAGAAATACTTGAAAATGAAAAAAGAAAATGAATCTCTTAATCACAAAGTCTTCACTCTTACAAAAGAAAAGGATGAATTGTTTTCTACTCTTGTTTCTACACAAAAGGATTTTAATAACTATAAAATTTCTTGCAAAGGTAAATTTCCACAAATTGATGAAAATGAAATTTCCATGCTAAGAGAGAAAATTGATTCATTAGGAATTATTTTGAAGAAATGTGAAATTTGATAAAAATAGACTAGAGGCTATGTTTCCTAAGAAACAAGTCCCAAAGAAACATTCACATGCTATTCATGCTCACGTTCATAAATCACAACCTTTACATCATGCCAAACATGCCCACACTCCATACACGCATCATGCATTCATGTATGGTAAAGTCTTTTCATGCACATATTGTGGCCGTAAAGGTCATTTGGTTAAATTTTGCTATAATAGGCTTAATGCATCGCATAATCATATTTGGGTTCGGAATACTAACTTTCAAGGACCCAAGAAAATTTGGGTACCAAAGTCAACAAATTTGTTAAATGATGTAGGTACATTCTAAGGCCCAACGACGTAAAGGATTGTGGTATCTTGATAGTGGTTGCTCAAGGCGCATGACTTGGGATATCAACAACTTTGCAACCCTATCAAGATACCATGAAGGTGGCACCGTCACCTTCGGAGATGATGCCAAAGGAAAAATCATTGGTATTGGTAATGTTAAAATTGGTACATCTCTTTTAATAGAAAATGTTATTTTAGTTGATGGCCTCAAGCATAATCTCTTGAGTGTTAGTCAATTTTGTGACAAAGGTTTTGATGTTGTTTTTGATAACCTAGCATGTAGAGTTATTGATAGACAATCCAACACATTATATTTTCTGGATTTTGTGAAAGCAATGTATACATGATTGACATGTCTAATATGCTATGCAATGCTACTTGTTTGAAAGCCCTCTATAATGACTCTTGGTTGTGGCATAGGAGATTAGGCCACATTTCTTTTGACCATTTATCTAGATTAAACAACAAAGAAATGGTGAAAGATATTCCTTACTTGAACTTTGAAAAGGACCGCATTTGCGATGCGTGCCAACTTGGGAAACAAACCAAATCCTCTTTTAAGTCAATCAAGGATATCTGACATCACGACCTTTAGAGTTGATCCATATGGATTTGTTTGGTCCTACTCAAACCAAAAGTCTAAGTGGGAATCGTTTTGCTTTTGTTTTAGTTGATGATTTCTGGCGTTTTACTTGGGTTTTCTTTAGAACACAAAAATCAAGCCTTTTCACATTTTCAAGCCTTTAAGAAAAGAGTTGAAAAGGAAAAAGATTCTTCTATTTTAAAAATAAGAAGTGATAGAGGTGGTGAAATCAATAACCAATCCTTTACCACTTTTTGTGAAGAACATGAAATTAAGCATGAACTATCTTGTCCTAAAACTCCACAACAAAATGGAGTCGTTGAGAGGAAAAATCGTTCATTACAAGAGATGGTTAGGATAATGATAAATTAATATGGTCTCCCTCATTATCTATGGGCCGAGGCCGTTAACACATCTTGCTACATATCAAATAGAGTTTTTTGTAATATCCCTGAACTAAACTACTGTATTTTTATTTTCCTAAAGTATTTATTTTGATTTATTGATTATTATGCTTCTGATTTATAGCTTGATCAGGTTACATTTAGGCTTAGCGTGTATACGTGGGGTATTTTCCTTACGTATATACGTCGCCGACTCTCGTCGCGCCTCCTTTTCCGCGTATTTTGGGAAGCGGGGCGTGACAGGGTTTTTTTTAAGTGGTATCAGAGCCTAGGTTTTCGACTTGCGATCTTGAATTTTGACTCTTGTTTCGCAAGAGAGACCTAGATCTTACCGATAACTTGAACGAGTTATAATTACACTGCAATATACATATACTGTCCATACCATGACATTGACTCCATTTGGAATTGATTGTTCCCTTTTCGATGTCCATCTCTTTAATCTTTTGATTTTCCTAATTCCAACTCTTTTCTAGAGTAATCTGGGTTCCATCATGAACTCCATCCTCTTTCCGATTCTATTCTCCTGATTTTGTCTTCTGAGTTTGACCACTCCCTGTTGAAGCTGGCAGCAGAGATCAGAGCACGCAGCGGAAGCGTGGTGTCCCAACGAGGCGACGTGGAAATTGTTTGTGTTCTCTCCTGATTTTGAATTTTTATCATTCCCCGCTTTATTGAAATTTCGAGGACGAAATTTTTATTAAGGTGGGTAGAATGTAATATCCCTGAACTAAACTACTGTATTTTTATTTTTCTAAAGTATTTATTTTGATTTATTGATTATTATGCTTCTGATTTATAGCTTGATCAGGTTACATTTAGGCTTAGCGTGTATACGTGGGGTATTTTCCTTACGTATATACGTCGCCGACTCTCGTCGCGCCTCCTTTTTCGCGTATTTTGGGAAGCGGGGCGTGACAGTTTTCTTATGTAAAAATACTTCAAAAACATCTTTTGAGATCTATTTTTCTAGAAAACCAAATGTTTCATACTTTAAAGTTTTTGGTTATAAATGTTTTGTTTTGAATACTAAAGATAATTTAGGTAAATTTGATGCAAAGTCTTATGAAGCAATTTTTGTTGGTTACTCTAATACTAGTAAAGCTTATAGAGTTTTCAATAAGTCATCCTTGACTATTAAAGAATCTATACATGTAAAGTTTGAGGAATCTAATGTGTTTGTTAAGAATGTTGTAGAAATAGATTCCGTAAATGAAGACATGGAGAGAACTACCTTGAAGGACTCACCTACTCTTGAAGACATGCCAAAGGGTGATGAAGGTAATGAAGTTCAAGAAAATAAGGTTCAAGGAAATGAAATTCAAGAAGTTGAAGTGGAGACTACTCAACCACTTCCAAAAGATTGGAGATACAATCCACATCATCCCAAGGACCTTATTATAGGTGAAGTATCCAAAGGGGGTAACTACTCGTTCTAAACTTCATAATCTTTGTGGGCACTATGCATTTATTTCTCACTTTGAATCAAAGAACATCCTCGAAGCCGAAGGCGACTCATATTGGTTGCTAGCCATGCAAGAGGAGCTCAATCAATTTGAGCGCAACCAAGTTTGGCATCTTGTTTCTAGGCCCCACGATAGACCAACAATTGGTACTAAGTGGATCTTTAAGAACAAGTTGGATGAGTCAGAAAATGTTGTTAGGAATAAAGTTAGGTTAGTGGCCCAAGGTTACACCAAGTCGAAGGTATCGATTTTGAGGAAACTTTTGCACCCGTAGTACGGCTTGAAGCCATACGGATGACACTTGCATTTGCTTCTTATAAAGATTTTAAACTTTTTCAAATGGATGTAAAAAGTGCTTTCTTAAATAAATTTATTGAAGAGGAGGTGTATGTTGAACAAACCCCCGGGTTTGTTGATCCTACACATCCAGATTTTGTTTTCAAACTAGACAAAGCTTTTTATGTTTAAAACAAGCCCCTAGGGCTTGGTATGAAAGACTTTCTTCATTCCTAATTTCTAATGGTTTTAATAAAGAAAAAATAGATACTACTTTGCTTACAAAACATGTTGAAAATGATATACTTATAGTTCAAATATATGTTGATGATATCATTTTTGGTTCTACTAATGAAAATCTTTGCAAAGCTTTTGAATCATGCATGAAGGAGGAATTTGAGATGTCTATGATGGACGAGATTAACTATTTCCTTGGTCTCCAAATCAAGCAAAGGAAAGATGGGATCTTCATCAATCAAGCCAAGTATACGAAGAAACTTATCAAGAGATTTGGGCTTGAAGGGGCTAAGACAAGCAAAACTCCCATGGCAACTACCACAAAGCTTGACAAGGATGAACAAGGTACAAGTGTAGACATTAAGCTTTATCGTAACATGATTGGGAGCTTGTTGTATTTAACGGCCAGTAGGTCGGACATTATGTTTTGTGTATGTCTTTGTGCTTGTTTTCAATCGTGTCCTAAAGAGTCCCATTTGATTGTGGTAAAATGCATTATTAGATACCTTAAGGGCACAATTGAAATGGGTTTGTGGTATCCGAAGATCGGACAATTTTCATGACGAGTTTTTCGGATGCCGACTATGCGGGTTGTAGAGTGGATAGGAAGAGTACTAGTGGAACATGTCAATTTCTTGGTAATTGTCTTGTTTCATGGTCCTCCAAAAAGCAAAATTCGATAGCCCTCTCAACTGCCGAGGCGGAGTATGTTGCGGCCGGAGCTTGTTGTGCACAAATTCTTTGGATGAAACATACTCTCCTTGACTATGATTTGCAGTTTGATCATATTGAAATATTTTGTGATAATACTAGTACTATTCATATGACCAAAAATGCAAATCAACATAGTAAGACTAAGCACATTGACATTCATTATCACTTTCTTCGAGATCATTATGAGAAAAGTGATATTGAAATTGAATATGTTTCTACCAATTTTCAACTTGCTGATATTTTTACAAAACCACTAGACTATGCTAGATTTTCCTTTATTTGTGGTGAATTGAATGTTTGTGTTATGGAATCATGAAAATTTTTTAAAAAAAATAATGTTTATCCTTTTTGATGTATGACAAAAAGGGGGAGAAAAAGAAAAGTTAGCTTATTTTGAGTTTTGAGTTATGCATTTTGAGTTTTGAGTTATGCGTTTTGAGTTTTGGATTTTGAGGTATAAAAGGTTAGTTTTTGAATTATGAGTTTTGAGCAATATGTTTTTGAAATTCTATGTCTCTCTTATGCCAAAATTCTTAGTATATAGCCATTCATATATATAGCATGATTTGAGGGGGAGCTTGCAAGCTCCTTTTCCATTTTTTTGTTAAATAACTCATATGTTTTGTCATCATCAAAAAGGGGGAGATTTTTTGGCCCAAGGTTACAATCACCCAGTTTTTTTTTTTTGAGTTTTGATGATTACAAAACATATGTAGTTATTTATACTAATCATTTTCTAGTGTTTAAGTGTGTTTCAGAGTTCTACGGATTCAAGTTGTGTTCTTCCCTAATGGAAGGTCTTTTGACTCAAGATGACTCAATTCGGGTTCAAGGAATCAAGCTATTCAATATAGCATATGGAGAATCCCATTTGAAGACCTTGTAGTTACCTAGAACCTTTGTAAGAATTAGTTTGTTAAAGAATGAGGTTATGATAAGTTGGCTCAAGAAAACACACACACCTTCATTTTTCAAAATACGGTTTTTGTTTTGGGTAATTGTTTTAGATGCATGTCTTGATGGTTATACATGACTCAAATTATTTTATAATTTTACATCTTCTTTATATCATGTATACCAATCTTTATAGCATGATACTTAATCATACAGCCTTACAAAATTATTTTAAAAATCTTTCAAAGTTCAAAATTTTTCCTATAAAAATCTGTTTCAGGCCCAACGGTCGACCGGGCGGTCGACCGGATCCATTTCAGGCCTTATCGGTCGACCGCACCGGTCGACCGGGCCTTGTGGTCTTGGCGTGCATGTTTGTGCACGTCTGCCGGTCGACCGGACCGGTCGACTGACTGAAAGACCCTTGCTTTCGGGTTTTGTCGGTCGACCGGGCCAGTCGACCGACAAAACAAAGACTTGTTTTTGTTTGACCGGACCGGTCGACCGGACCGTCGACCGAGTCTAACGGCTAGTTTGCCAATGGACTACCGGTCGACCGGGCCGGTCGACCGACAGCCGCCTGCAGCCTCAACGGCTAGTTTTCAGAGTTTTAATCATTGGATTTGAATGAGATGTTTTGGTCAGCTCTCTTTGAATTTTTGGGGGCTATTTCCTGACCTATTTAGCTAGTTATAATGATGATTAGATCTCCTCTAATCCCTATAAATAGTTGGCATTGGTCACTTGTAAAAATCAAGAAAATACCCATTGTTTTTATGTTTCGAAAAGAGAAGAAAAGTTTTTATAGCTCTCAATTCTAAAGTGCATTTTTGTCAAAGTTTTTCAGTTGTTTTGAAGCTCTTTCTTTACTCTTTCAACTGAATTTTCTCACTACACTTCTTGAGCCAAAAGTCTTCTCATTTTATAAGGAGTTGTAAGAGAGAAGTGTGTGGTCCTTGTTGATTACCTTGTTACTTATTCTACCTTCGTGTTGAGATCCCTCTTGTGTAGAGGATTGGATTGGTGGGAGTTCGGTACTCCGGTCTTGGGTAGACCTCTTGTAATTTCCTCAGTGGATATAGTGGAAACCCTTTCACGGTGGTGAAGGGGGGACGTAGAGCGGTGGCTCAAATCTCGAAACAAATCATTTGTGTTTGCGATTGATTTCCTTATTGCTTTTGTTGCTTTACATTTCTATCTTGTGATATCTCTTGTGTGCACTTCATTATTGCATCCATTCATTACTTGCATTTTTCGGTCTTTACTCATCTCAATAAGAAAGCAATTACGCGCCTCAACTCATAATCTAGAGGAATCAAAGAGGAGAAGTTCTAGAGCCCATCACGAGGAATTCGGCTTCAATTTCTTATTTTGAGTGACTGATTGCATCATACTTTCACACTTGTTCAAAAAGATCATTAGATTAGCATAAACACATATTCACCCCCTTCAATATTTTCTCATCTAGTGCCCGAAGATCATCTGGTTTGGGAGTCACCGGCTAAAGGCTCGCTATCCGGGTAATTAAGAAAGCCTAAGAAAACTAACAGAAGAAAAAAATAAAAATAAAAATAAAAATATATATATACACAAATCAATGGCATGAAAGTTAGAGTCGATATCTCAAAAAAATCTTCATTGCTCACAAAGTGCATATTTTTCTAAGAGTTTTATGAAAGATCAAAGAATCAATTCAATTTTAAATTCTTATTTTTAATTTATAACAAGATTTTACATTTCGACTTAGTTTAAGGAAGAATAATTTCTGGTTAACCTCTGACCTTGGATCACTTATATTCTCGTAAAAATACTTCAACACTTTTCTCTATTTCAAAAATAAATTTTCAAAATACTAACATTTGATCTCTTTCTTTATGGATTTTATGGGTATAATCCGCTGAAAATTCTCAGGAGACAAAACTCCTCCTCTAGAGAAAACCTAGATGTTTAATGGCATGCTGCACTTGCTCAGTGCAATCGCATCATCTGCGAAAGTGGTGTAATAATTTTCTTAGTTTTTGTTTTGCTCGGGACGAGTAAAAGATAAGTGTGGAGGTGCGATTAGTCCTAAAACTGCATATTTCATACCACATCTTCACATTTATCTAATATTAAATTCTGCTAATAAACATCTCTCTTGCATGTTTCTAGGTCCATGGCGTGCAAGGAAGAAGAAGACCTTAAATCACCATTTAATAGGTAATTAAAGGCCTAAAATATAGCCATTGACTTTGGAAAGATGATTCACCAAAACCAGCGCCCCAAAAGCAGAAACTGGAAAACAGCTGACAGGGGACAGACGGGACAGCGCGCGGCTCTTCTAGAGCCACGAAAACGCGTTTTCGCAGCTGTACGGGCGCGGCCGCGCCTGTACTTTGGGCCAAGGTTTACCCCCTGGCCCCCTTTCCCCTGGTGCTTATAAATACCCCTTGGGGTTTTCAGAGCAAGGATATGTAATATTTTAGGGTAGTTTCATCTCCATTTTGTAGTTTAGGGTAGTTTAGGGTAGTTTAGGTTAGTGTTCTTCTTCTTTCTCCTTTGTATTTTTTATTTCTTGTAGATCTTATAATAGGAGAGAGAGTGGAACAGGGTTGGAAAGTAAGAGTGCTTATAATAGAAGGTGACAATTTATGAAAGGTGCTATCTTAACTTATCTTTGTTTTCTTCTCTAATTCCTTTTACATGTTTAGATAATTTTTTCTCTCATGGTAACTAGCTACTAACCACTAACTAGTCTAACTTCTTATTTGATAATCCACATGAATCTAATAGCCTCTACTTGGTTTTGCTCTTGCAAAAACCATTGATGACTCATGATGATGGATTCTAACACTATAACATCTAACTCTCTAACAAGCTAAAATTACTTAATATCATGCTTGCTCTTGTTAGGTTTTGATGGTTTAAGGGTAGCTTGCACTTGTTGGTTGAATTTGGATGTAAAAGTTGACATATGGGTCATGCTTTGAAACGTTCTTGAGCCAAGGACTAGTGATGGTCAATGATACATGTGAGGTAATATCACTAAGAGGTTAGCATGTTGGTGGAGCTATTAGTAGTTAGTAGCAATGAGTTTTCTTTATCTTTTTACTTTGTCTTAGAAATATCAAAAATCATAAATATCTTCTTTTCTATGTTTCTTACTTCTTCGTGTTTCACCGTACTTCTCTTTTCCATTCTTTGTTTTCCTTTCTTTTCATTCTTTCAAACATTGAAGAACTTTTAACACACACGTGAATCAACCGGTAAAGCTTCTATCGCCTTCCGTCCTTGTGGATTCGACTCGTTTTAGCCTCTTTGCTTTAACAGAAGTATCGAGGAAGTCAAAGCGCACACACTTTAAATATCAATTTTAAAACATACACTTTTGTGCGCGGTTTGCCCCCAATCAAACTCCCTGCTGGTCAGAGGATGATAAGGTGTGAACAACTTGTGAGTTATGACATACTTTCACATAAGAGCTTCAAAGGATCTACTGCAAAAGTGAGTACCATTCTCACTGATGATAGCACGAGGGGTTCCGAAGCATGAGAAAATGTTCTTTTTCAAAAATTTTATGACAACTTTGTTATCATTAGTTCTACTAGAAATAACTTCTACCCACTTGGACACATAGTCCACAGCAACCAATATGTATTATTTTCCAAATGAATTAGGAAATGGACCCATAAAGTCGATGCCCCAAACACCAGAGAGTTCTATTTCTAGAACTGGGCTAAGAGGCATCATATCTCGTTTTGAGATCCTTTCTACCATCTGGCATTTAGGGCATGTCTTGCAAAATTCATAAGCATCTTTGAACAAAGTGGGCAAATAGAACCCACTTTGCAGCACCTTTCAGCAGTCTTGCGGGGATCAAAGTGTCATCGCATGTAAGTTCATGACAGGAGGATAAAATACTCTTAATTTCTTCATCGGGAATGCATATCCTAATAATTTGGTTAGAACAGTACTTAAAAAGATACAGTTCCTCCTAAAAGAAATACCAGACTTGAGATAAGAACCGGTATATATCATTTTTAGACTAATAAGATGGAGTTTGGTTTGTGACTAAGTAATTCACTATATCAGCAAACTAAGTGTTAGCCCAGAGGCCTATTACTCTAGTTTTAATGATGATTAACTCGTGTAGTTATAGTTTACTAATGATCTTATGTTTAAATTAGTCTCAGATATTTGATCAAGATATTAGTAGGTGTTTAGCTTTAACAAAGAAGTTTTGGAGCTAACACGTGCTGATTTAAGAGCTCACACGTCAAGATCACATCTAGCACTCAGTTAGAGTCAAGCTAGTTGGATCGCGTTTGGATTGAGTCAGCATGGAGACAAGAAGACTTCAGTTTGTATTTAGTTTAGTTTGTTTAGATCTTGTGTAAAGGTAGATAGTATTGATATGGTCAAGTTCACATACATACACAAGTTTAAAGTTTATTGGTTTTGGTTTAATCGGTTTTGCATTTCATATCAAAAATATTGATATAATCTTATATGTATTTTAGATTCTATCCATATACAATATGCTTCAAATTTGTTTAAATATCATGTTTTTGTATCCATAAGAGTTTTGGAGAAAACGATTTTTCATTTCAAAAATCTAAGTTTTTGAAAATATGAATTTTGTGTTTAAGCCAAATTTTAATATCACAAAAATGGTTCAAATTGTTTATAATATTTGTTGAATTTTAGTCACACATACTTGTACTTCAAAGATCTTAAAAGAACTTATTTTTGTGAAATTTATGTGTATTTTATGGGATTTTTTATAAGTTAAAAAGATCAAGTTTTTATCCTTATAATTTGTTTGACCTGGCCTTCTGTCGGTCGACCGAACCAGAAGTCGGTCGACCGGGATGGTCGACCGATGTGCACAAAGCGTGCACGGCCAATTGGCTGGTGGGCCGGTCGACAGAGTGGTCGACCGTCCAGAGAGCTTTGCTCTCTGGATCTGGCCCCGGTTGACCGAGCGGTCGACCGGCCAGAGAGCTCTGCTCTCTAGTTCTGGCCTCGGTCGACTTAGTGGTTGGCCGATAGGTCAAAGCCTGGGATCGGTCGACCAGGCGATCGACCGACAGGCTGCAACGATCATAAATTTGAGGGTCGACCGGCAGCAGACTTTTCTGCTAACTTTGACCAAATGGCTAGTTTTGGAATCTGTTATAAATACCCATCCCTTTGGGCTGATTTCTACAAGATTTTCAAGAGCAAAAATTCCTATCTTTCTAAGTGTTTTATCAAGAAGTTTTCAAAGAGTTTTTGAGTTAAAAAGATTTATCTTTATTTGTTTTCAAGGGTAGAAATATTTCAAAGAAAAGAGAGTCTTTTAGGAATTGTTTTTGATCTTGATTTCAATGTCTTTTTGGAGATTTTTCCAATTATTTTTCTTTGTTCCAAACATCTTGTTTTTCTCGCACTTGAGCTATCATATCTATCCTATCTATAGGATCCTGTTTCATGAGGAAAATTGGTTTGTGGTTTGTTAAGACCACCAAGTGTTGTAATCCTCTTTGCTTTGCGTTTGTGTTATCCCTCTTATGTAGAGGTGATTGTGGAGGAGTTTGAGTTTGTTGGTATCCCTCTAAGTGTAGAGGTGATTGTTGGAGTGTTGGCTTAAATGCCTTATCCTTCTAAGTGTAGAGGTGATTTGTTTGGCTTAGTGTTTTATCCCTCTTGTGTGAGGTGATAGCTGTTGTGCCTTATCGCTTGTGCAGAGGTTGTTTGTTGGAGAGAGGAGTTGTGTACTCCTAGCTGTATTTGCCAAATCCTCGGTGGAGGTTCCCTGTGTGGGAGGTCCTGTGTGGCTTATAGTGAAAATCTTTCTGTGTGAAGGCGGGGACGTAGAGCAGTGGCTCGAACCTCGAAACATATCTTGGTGTTTGCGATTGATCCACTTTCTCTAAACTCTCTTTTTATACCGTGTATTATTTCATATTGTTCATATCAAACATATAAGCTTGGTATTGTTTGTGTGTGCCCTCACTTGTGTTGGACCAAGAGAGCTTCATATAGCACCTTAACTCTTATTTAGAGAAATTTAGAGGAGATAGTCCAGAGCCCTTCACCAAAAATTTAGCTACACTCTTTGGTTACACTGAGTGTGTTGCAATTAGTTTTTAATTCCGTATCATTTGTCATTAGATTAGCCATACACCTACTCACCCCCCTCTAGGTGTATTTTTCAATTGGTATCAGAGCCTACGCTCCTGATATTAGGTTTAATCACCTAGGAGTGAGATCTTGGCTAGCTAATCTATATTTGCATTTGCACATATATAGTTTATACACTCATGGACTCATGACCCCTCCTATGTATGATACTTCCAACATTGATGTTTGGAAAGTTAAGATGTCCATGTACTTTAAAACCTTAGGTATGCATGTTTACCTTACTACTAACAAGAAATCTTATCTTGATAATAACAAGCATGTAGAGGCTAATACACAAGCCCTAGAGGCACTTAGATGCACTCTTAGTAAAGAACATTTATCTATTGTTTCTTATTGTGATTCCGCTTTTATAGTGTAGAACACTTTGACCTCTTCTAAGCTACAAACGATGAAATATGTGGAGGAGAAATCTAGTGGAGGAGAATCCGAATAAGCTTGCTACATGGTCCAAGGGAATGACTCCCTTGAGGTACATTTGGAAACTCAACTAGATGATTGTGCTAGCTCTTTAGGAGATGACATTATAGATGCCGATGCATTAAATGAAGAACTATCAATTATTTGTGAAAACCTATTACAAAAATACCAAGTTTTGAAAAAGAAAACTTTTAAAATAAAAGAAAAAAATAAGAATTTATCTTCTAAACTTGATATTATTTTGTAAGAAAGAGATAAGATTTCAATTGAAAGGGACTCATTGAAATCCCAACTTGATCTTGCCTTAAAGGAAAACAAAATATTAAAAAATAAAAATGATTGTGATGATGTTTTGAAGAAAAATAAGACTTTATCTTCAAAACTTAATTTTATTTTAAAAGAGAATGAAACTTTGAAAAATAAAATTGCTTTAATTTCAAGGGAATTGTCTTTGGTTTCAAAGAAAAATACTTCTTTGAAAAATGATTTAGATTCACACGTTTGTCATGCTACCATAGCTTCATCATCTAGTGTTCTTATTGGATGTTTCACCTCTTCTTCTCATGTTGAAAATGATATAATTATGTTAAAGAGGAGTGCTGATTGTTTGGGCTCCACTTTGAGCCAATGTACTATAGATCACAAGAAATTGGAATCCATGTTTCGTAAAAAACATGCACCACATATATATGCGCACCATACACGGCATACACATGCTTCTCATGTTCACATACATGACACTATGTATGCTCATATGTACACATGTACACATTGTGGACGTAAGGGCCACCTTGCAAAATTTTGTTATGATAGAATAAATGATTTAAATTTTGCAAATAAATTTATTTGGGTTAGGAAAGGTGCTAACCCCCATGGACCCTATAAGGTATGGGTACCAAAAGCCACTCCTATTTTATTTGATATAGGTGTGGGCTCTCACTTGACGTGAGAGTAATGGTGCCTTGATGGTGTATGCGTTCCAAGCTAAATGGTAATAATTTTGGATGCATCACTTTCAAGGGAAGTTTGGTGGGAGGACCACCATGGTTTGGAGAACTATAAGTAAACCCTAATTGTTTTGGTACTTATCTCTAACTCCCATTTAGTTTACGTGCTTTAATATTGTTGATTTTTTTTGCATATTTTAGCTTTTCATGATTATTATTAAATGCCATGTTAATTAGACTAGTGATATGCATATGTAGTCTTTGAGATACACCTATGTTTATATAGACCATTACTTTTCTGTTCTCACTATTGTTTAACTACTATGAATATGCTAGTTCTAAAACATGTGCATTTATATAATGATCATATTGGTAATTGTTTATGATTTTGCACTTCATGGTTTTGATTATATGTTTAGATGTAGTTTTCATTAAAACTTGTGTATATACTTGTACAACTAGTGAGTCCCATTTGATTATTATATGTGTGTGCTATGTTGCTCATTTGTATTCATTAGATGTACTAGTAAAGCCTAGTTTTGATGATCATTACATTTCAACTTGCATTCCCTATTTTTCGTACATGTTTTTTATAATAATGTGTTTAACTTCATGTATATGTTAATTTTATCAAAAATTTAGATATACATGTCTATCCTAGAGTCACTTGCTTTTCAAGCAAATTTTTTATTAGGACTCATTTGTGTTTGGGATATGAATGTATACTTCTAGTTTAGACAAAACATACATATACCTTGAAGTTTGTATTATTTTGATGAAAATTAAATTTCATGTTTTTTATGTTTTATTCCCTGCTTGAAGGACTTCGTACTAGTTTACAAGATTATTATAAAACTAGTTGTGTTATTCTTCATTTTGGTAGAGTTTTTAAACATGTTAAATTTTCAAATCTTATTTTTGAAAACCCTACCTTCTAAGGACAGATGGATGGGCTACCATATCTTGTATGCTCAAAATTGAATATCCTTTTAACATATGCATTAATAGGGTGGTAGGTATAAGTTATACACTTGATTCTCATTATATTTTCAATTGGTATCACAATTGATATTTTTATGTTTGTATACTCATATTTATGTTCTATATATGTATGCTTTAAATTTCAAATAGTATCAATTTCGATTAGCATTTTCATTATATATATATATATATATATATATATATATATATATATATATATATATATATATATATATATATGATTTGATTGTGCTTACAATATCTTTACATCTTAAAGCATAAATTTTATTTATGCTAAGCTTGATTTACTCCTTAATGTCAATTATTTTTCTATTGGTATCTTATACAAGCTTATGCATTGGTTTTATTAATATTTCATAAAGGGGGAGAAAACTTCATGTTTTATCTTTCAATCGGTTTTATTTTCAATTGGTATCTTACTCCCATTCTTTATGATGAAAATGCTTTGTTTTGGTATATGCTAACATTTTCACTATTGGTATTAATAATCTTAAATTGGTATTATTCTCTATTTGATATCCTTATTGCAAATTGAGTTGTGCGCTTACCCAAAAATTTGGTTTTTACTTTCAATTAGTATCAAAATTTACAATATATATTTCAATTGGTATCAAAAATATACAATGTTTCATTTTCTATTGGTATCAAAAATTTACAAAATATTTTCAATTGGTATTTATTTTAAAGAGGTTTCAAATGTTTTGATATGTATTGCTTATATGCAAGGGAAGCTTAACATCTTCTCTATATATAGATTCATATTGAGTGTATCTCATATTGAGGAGCTTGACCTCTCTTTTTTATGTAATACACGTATGTAGGGGGAGCTTAACATCTCTACTTTACATTGTATATTATGCGTTATGTGGTTAGGGTTTAGCCATCTCTTTTCATGTAATGCATGTATGCAGGGGGAGTTAACTTTACGTCTCTCCTCTTCTTGAATGTATATCAGAAAATATCCTTATTGTTTGATCTGTTTTCGCCCCTTTGTTGATGAATTGACAAAAAGGAGGAGAAGTATATGAAGAGTTTTATATGCATGATTAAAAAATTTGGTGAGTTTATTTATGTTTATTTCCATTTATGCATATATATTTGTGTTTAGTTTATACATTTCATTGAATATCTTTATATTTATTGCATGCATGAGTTAAGGGGGAGCTTCTATGAAGCTTAACTTTAATCCATGCATATATAACTTTATGAGTTCTGTCATCATCAAAAAAGGGAGAGATTGTTGGCCCAGAGACCCATCACTCTAATTTTGATGATGATTAACTCATGTAGTTATAGTTTACTAATGATCTTGTGTTTAAATTAGTCTCAGATATTTGATCAAGATATTAGTAGGTATTTAGCTTCAACGAAGGAGTCTTGAAGCTAACACGTGTTGATTCAAGAGCTCACGCCTCAAGATCGCATCTAGCACTCAGTTGGAGTCAAACTCGTTGGATCGCATTTGGATCAAGTCTGCTTGGAGACAAGAAGACTTCGGTTTGTGTTTAGTTTAGTTTATTTAGATCTGTGTAAAGGTAGACAGTATTGATATGCTCAAGTTCACATACATACACAAGTTTAACGTTTATTGGTTTTAGTTTTTGGTTTAATCGGTTTTGCATTTCATATCAAAAACATATATATATATATCTTATATGTATATTAAATTCTATCCATATATAATATGCTTTAAATTTGTTTTAATATCATGTTTTTGTATCCATATGAGTTTTGGAGAAAATGATTTTCATTTCAAAAATCTAAGTTTTAGAAAATACAGATTTTGTGTTTAAGCCAAATTTCAATATCACAAAAATGGTTCAAATTGTTTATAATATGTGTTGAATTTTAGTCACACATATTTGTACTTCAAAGATCTTAAAAGAACTTATTTTTGTGGGATTTATGTGTATTTTATGAGATTTTTTTAGAAGTTAAAAGACCAAGTTTTTATCACTATAAATTGTTTGACCTGGCCTTCTGCCGGTCGACCGCTCGGTGACCGAACCAGAAGTCAGTCGACCAGGATGGTTGACCGATGTGCACAAAGCGTGCATGGCCAATTGGCTGGTAGGCCGGTTAACTGAGCGGTCGATCGTCCAGAGAACTTTGCTATCGGGATCTGGCGCCGGTCGACCGGGCGATCGTCCGGCCAGACAGCTCTGCTCTCTAGTTCTACCTCGGCCGACCTCGCAGTCGACTGATAGGTCAAAGCCTGGGATCCATCGATCGGGCAATCGACCGGCAGGCTGCAACAGTCAAAAATTTGACCGTTGGCCAGTCGATCGGCCTGTTGACCAGCAGAAGACTTTTCTGCTGACTTTGACCCGACGGCTAGTTTTGGAATGGGATATAAATACCCATCCCTTTTGGCTGATTTCAACAAGATTTTCAAAAGCAAAAATTCCTATCTTTCTAAGTGTTTTAGCAAGAAGTTTTCAAAGAGTTTTTGGGTTAAAAAGATTTATCTTTATTTTTTTTTAAGGGTTGGAATATTTCAAAGAAAAGAGAGTTTTTGGGAATTATTTTTTATCTTGATTTCAATATCTATTTGTAGATTTTTTTCAATTGTTTTTCTTTGTTCCAAACACCTTGTTTTTCTCACACTTGAGCTATCATATCTATCCTATCTATAGGATCTTGTTTTGTGAGGAAAATTAGTTTGTGGTTTGTTGAAACCATCAAGTGTTGTAATCCTCTTTGCTTTGTGTTTGTGTTATTCCTCTAGTGTAGAGGTGATTGTGGAGGAGTTTGTATTTGTTGGTATCCCTCTAAGTGTAGAGGTGATTGTTGGAGTGTTAGCTTAACTGCCTTATCTCTCTAAGTGTAGAGGTGATTGTTGTTGTTTGGTTTAGTGCCTTATCCCTCTTGTGTGAGGTGATAGTTGTTGTGGCTTGCCTCTTGTGTAGAGGTTGTTTGTTGAAGAGAGTAGTTGTGTACTCCTAGTTGTATTTGCTAAATTCTCTGTGGAGATCCCCTGTGTGAAAGGTCCTGTGTGGAGTTATAGTAGAAATCTTTCTGTGTGAAGGCATGTAGAGCAGTGGCTCGAACCTCGAAACATATCTTGGTGTTTGCGATTGATCTACTATCTCTAAACTCTCTCTCTTTTATACCATGTATTATTTCATATTGTTCATATTATACATATATGCTTGGTATTGTTTGTGTGTGCCCCTCACTTGTGTTGAACCAAGAGAGCTTTATATAACACCTCAGCTCTTATTTAGAGAAATTTAGATGAGATAGTCCAGAGCCCTTCACCGGGAATTCATCTACACTCTTTGGTTACACTAAGTGTGTTGCAATTAATTTTTTAATTTCGCATCATTTGTCATTAGATTAGCCATACACCTATTCACCCCCCTCTAGGTGTATTTTTCACTAAGGTTTCCTAAAGCAAGATAAGAGATTTTCATCAGGAAAGTTCTCATTTATGGGCAATTCGTTGTATGGAGAGTTTGGGATTCTCGAGAGATGGTCAGCAATGATATTTTCTACGCCTTTCTTATCTCGAATCTCGAGATTAAATTCCTGAAGAAGGAGGATCCAATGAATGAGTTGGGCCTTGGCATCCTTCTTCATCATGGGGTACCTAAACACAGAATGATTGGTGAAAATTGTAGTTTTGGACCCTAGTAGGTAAGGACGAATTTTCTCTAAGGCAAACACAACTGCCAAGAATTCCTTCCCAGTAAGAGTGTAGTTCATTTGAGCATCGTTGAGAGTCCTACTAGAGTAGTAAATCACGTGCTGCTTGTTATCAATGCGTTGTCCTAGGACAGTACCTATTGCAAAATCAGAAGCATCGCATATGATTTTGAATGGCTTAGACCAATCCGATACAGATATGATTGGTACAGAAATAAGCTCTTTTTTAAGCTTTTTTCAAGAATTTATACATTCATCATCGAAAGTGAAGGACACATCCTTAGCTAACACATTAGTCAAGAGTCTAGCAATCTTACTAAAATCCTTGATAAATCTTCGGTGGAAACTGGCGTGTCCTAAGAAGGATCGAATATCCTTCACGCATTTGGGCATGGGAAGCTTAGCAATAACCTCAATGTTGGCTCTATCCACTTCAATTCCTTTCTTGGAGATTTAATGACCCAATACAATTTCATGCCTTACCATGAAGTGGTATTTCTCCCAGTTCAGTTTCAGATTTTTCTCAGCACAACATTGGAGGACGAGTTTTAAATGGTGAAGACATTAAGTGAATGAATCTCCGTAGATGGAGAAATCATCTATGAAGATTTCTAAGAATCATTCCACCATATCAGAGAAAAGACTCAACATGCAACGTTGAAACATTGCTGGGGGCATTACACAAGCCGAAAGGCATTCGACGATAGGCAAATGTCCCAAATGGACATATGAATGTAGTCTTTCCTTAGTCCTCAGAAGCAATAGGAATCTGATTATACCCTGAGTAATCATCCAAGAAGCAGTAATACTCATGGCCAGCCAATCGTTCAAGCATTTGATCAATGAAGGGAAGCGGAAAATGGTCCTTACGAGTTGTTGCATTAAGCTCCCTATAGTCAATGCAAACTCAAATTTTCGTGGGAAGTCGAGTTTGGACCAACTCTTTATTCTCATTTTTCACTACGATGAAACCAGATTTCTTTGGAACCGCGTGGATAGGACTGACCCATTGGCTATCCGAAATGGTATAGATTATCATATTGTCTAAGAGTTTCACAATTTTAGCGTGAGCAGCTCTTGCATTATAGGGTTTAACCTATGTTGCGGGTCTCTTTTTGGTGTCGCGTCTTCAGTGAGATGAATGTGATGTTGAACTATGGTTAGACTTAATTCCTTTATATCAGTCATAATCCAACCAATGGCTTCCTTATGTTTTATCAGAATTGCTTTAAGATCTTCTTCTTGCCCATCATTTAAATAGGAGGCAATAATGACAGGAAATGTCTCTTGTTCGCCTAGATAGACATACTTGAGATGCTCATGTAAGGCTTTTAATTCTAAAAAAGGAGAAAGCTCACTGGGAGGATGCGTCAAATTAATTGGCTGCACATTTGGTGAAATAGGGTTCGAGGCCCAATTCGCAGCAGACTCGACAATCTGATCAAGTTTAAAATCATCAGATTCTAACTCAAAGTCACACTCAGTTTCTAATTCCAATTCTTCCCTGTGTCACTTGTTAAGTTCTCAATGAGGTTGACTTCTAATGTTTGATCCTCAACATCACGGGATTACTTTCCTAGGTTGAAGACATTAACTTCTCTAGTCATATCCCCAAATGTTAACCTCATGGACCCATTCTTACAATTGATAATGGCATTGGCAGTAGTAAAGAATGGTCGCCCTAAGATAACAAGAGTTTGAGCCCTAGGATTGGACACAGGTTGTGTCTCTAGAACTATAAAATCAACAGAGTAGATAAACTCTCTGACCCAGATAAGGACATCATTAATTTTCCCCTTTGGAACTTTCACTGAACGGTCAACCAGTTGGATACTGACTCGGGTTTGACTAAGATCACCCGATCCGAGTTGCTGATAAACTAAGAATGGAAGCAAGTTGATGCATGCTCCCAAGTCAAGAAGTGCACGACTAATCTCGGCTTGTCCTATGGTGCAGACAATGGTGGGACAACCCAGATCCTTGTACTTGACAGGGATCGGACCCGACAGTAGCTCACTAATGTTAGTGGCTAAGAAGACTTTTTTGGGTACATTAATCTCTCTTCTTGGTGCAAATGTCCTTAGGAAATTTTGCATAGGATGGGACTTTTTGGATTGCATCAAGAAGTGGCACATTTATCTTCACTTGATTGAAGATCTCAATTATCTTATCCATGCGTGGATTTTGCTTGTTATTTTTCAGCCTATTAGGAACTGGTACTATAGGCTGGTGCACCTGATTGGTTGACTTATCTGTTCTAGATTCATCAGATTTGGACGGACTGGGATTAGATGAGGTGGTGCTTGAGTGTAGTTATGCTGAATGGGTTTAGATGGTGTTGATACTTTATTATCAACTGTCTTTCTCGATCTCGATATATGAACAACATTACATTAATTCAATGATTTATCCTCAGCCAAATGAGCTTGTTGAGAATTCTTAGGATTCATTATTGGCTGACTAGGCAAGGTATCCTTTTGTCTCTCATTCTATGGATTGGCTAATTAGCTCATTTGAACCTCTAACCTCTTATAATTTGCATGAGGGAATCTTGATTCTTCATATACCTTTTCATATTCCTCTCATAGTCAGTCATTCTCTTTTCTAGTTGAGGATTCTGGAAGGAGGATTGTGGAGCTTGGTTGAGAAAGTTTTCTTGATAGTTTGTAAAATTGGGCGGACGATTGGGAGAATTATGATGGTAGTTAGAAAAGTTAGGTTGATGATTAGAAGAATTATTGGAATGATGGAAGTGGCTTGCATGATTTGACCGTGAGTGGTCTTTGTTGTTTTGACTCTATGAGAAATTCAGGTGATTTCTCCAGCCAGGATTGTACGTTGGTGCGTAAGGATTATTGTTCAGTCTTGAAAAGGCCGCATTCATCGGTTCTGAAAAGTGTTGTTGAGCTTGAAACATAGGACACTTCTTAAACTCATGATTCATGGCTTGACAGTAAGTACAGCCCGTTGAAAATTGGTTTGGGCTGACTTGATTGACTGGACTTTGTTTTTTAGTTTCTAAACCTTCCAGTCTTCTCTCTAGGTTTACAATTCTAGCCTTATTAGCCATGGATGATTCAATTGAATGAAGACCTCCTTTTGAATAGATGGAGTTTGAATTTCTAGAGCTTTCAATAGTTGGTTCCTATTAGATGGTCTTTTCAGCTAGATCCTCATATAAATCTCATCCTTCATTCTCATCTTTCTTTAAGAATCCCCCTTGGCACATGCTTTCTAAGAGGGTCTTGGTAGAGTAGTCTAAACCGTCATAAAGAATTTGGCATTGTCCCCATTTCTCTATTCCATGATGTGGACATTGAACAAGGAGGTCTTTGAAGTGTTCAAAGTACCTCCAAAACGGTTCACTTGGTTCTTACTTGAATTGCATGATGTTCTACCTAATGAGAGTGGTCTTATGAATTAGATAGAATTTATTCAAGAAGACCTTGATGAAACCATCTCAGGATGTGATAGAGCCTGCCGCTAAGGTATAAAGCCATTTCATAGCTAAGACCTTAGGAGCGAATGGGATAAATCTCAACCTAATCGCATCATCTACAAGGTATGGATTTTCATCATTAAACATATTTCCTCAAACTCTCTTATAAAGAAATAAGCATTTTCAGACTCTAAACCATGAAACTTGGGGAGAGTGTTGATAAACTGAGCCTTGAGCTCAAAATTGTATTCACCAACCGATGAAAGCTGGATGCAAGATGAAAGTGTAGTTCTAATGGGATAGAACCTATCCTGCAAAGATGTCGGTTGAGCCATAACCGGATCTGGTCTTGGTTCAAACTTGGGTGGTGATGTGTTTCTAGTTAACCTAGATGAATTAGGGTCTCTTGACCACACTTGCATACACAAACACAATCACAAACAAGTTCACCAATAGTCAACAAGAGAAAACAACCAAGCCTAGTCTAAGGTAACCTTGACCTAGGCAACTCCTAACTGGTTGATTGTCCACAGGAGGTATAATGCACACTTTGACCATAACCTAATCAGCTAGGTCAGGGCAAGATTGGTGGGAGGTATCCGCGCAAAAGCGACGGACCTAAATTAAACCATACCTCTAGCCTTCGGGGTTTCGCCCCTCAATCCCTTTCCTTCGACACTGATTTGGCAGGAGTCAAATTCTAATACCTTCCCCCTTAGGATAATCTTCTAATGAGTTTGAGATGTCTCTAAGGCCAACGTCTATCAGATTTTAAGTTAGGCTTAGGTTGTACACGTTTGGAGATGATTTGTGGCCTAAGGAAGGGTAATGACTTCCCCACCTTATCTTGTTTTGGGTTTTACCCTTAAAATTGATTATGCAGAGTGTGCAAGATATAGAAAAGTAACATTCACAACCAAATCACCCAAGAATATTTCCTAAACTATATGCTATGCATATGTACCTTGTCTCCAGCTATCTTCAACAGTAATCTAAAAGAAACGTAATTAGACAAATGCCTAGAATGCAAGTCTAAACATTTTTTTAAGCAATTAGAAATCAATCAGATTACTATTGGATTAAAAATAGGAAGTGTCAATATCAGATATAGAAAAAATAACACACAAAAACTGTATTCTTGCAAATCAATATGTCCTACAAAAAAGAGTTTTTAGTAGTCCAAAAAATTTTAAACTTTTGCGCTGTAATTTTTTGAAATTCTGTTTCCTACTTTTGAGAGTAGGGGCACAAAATAGCAAGTCTCCCTTGCAAAGCTTGAGTGCTAAATCTATTTCTTAACGTCCCTGAAACAAGACACTAAACTTGTTAGAAAACAATTACACCGTTCCCTCCCTGGCAACGATGCCAAACATTTGATTGAAAATGAAAGAGCAATGAGAATTACTGTTTAGCTTTGGGCTAACGGGTCGTGTCCACGAGGAGGATTGCTATAGAAGCTTTTCGATGAATTGTTAAATAATAAAGAATGGTGTTGGTATTTTCTTTTTTTTTTATATTGAAAAAGAGAATGGAGAGTAAGGAAATGATTAAAAGAAAAATTGAAAACTTAGAGAAGGCTTTGGAAAAGGTGATCTTTAAAAAATATTGAAGATTGTTTGATTATTTTTAATATAAGAAAAAAGATCTGGGCTCACTAATTTTCTACTCAACTACTTACTTATCTCAAGAACATTTTGGTGCATCACTTTTATCATAGGTAAAAACCTTTAGTTTCTTTTAATGTCCAAATAAAACAAATACAATGGTTTTGGTTTAAATCTTAAGGCCTTTCTTAACACATCATTAAAAAGAGAATATTAAGCCATCAAGCGTGAAGAAGCAAGTATGGAATAAAAACAATTTAAAGATATTTGTGCTTTGAAAGTATAAGTTTAAAAGAAAAGCATCCTCCTGAGCTTTCAAGAACAAAATTTAACTCAGTCATTATTTGATTCAAGAGAGTTGCTTTTATAAAAATCAATCAAGAGAAAGGAAATAGAAGAGAATAATTAGTGAGCCCAGAAGATGATTTAGTTACTCATGCTAAAAAGAAAACAAATAAAAGAATGAAAATAAAACATAGGCATACCAAATTGAGTCGAGTTGAATAAGCAAGTTGAATCTCCTTTGATTGTCACTTCAAGGATGAATTGCACACTTAGTTCTACTCTTCTCTCTTTATTGGTCTAAACTGAAAAGCAAAGATGAGATACAGCTTCTCAGAACTATCTAACAATACTCCTAAAATCTTAAAAATGAACAAGAATTCTAATCCTAGTCTTCGCTACTCTCTTCTCCGTAGAATGCTGTATTTATAGGGAAAAACCAAACTGGGGAGGGCGTACGAAGATAGGGGGAGCAAACGCTCCCCGAACAACTCTAACCAAGCCGCGAAAACGTGGCTTTGGCCGCGTTTCCGCGGCCATGGTGTGGCCAGGTGGCCAACCTGGTTGGAGGAACTCTTTCTTTTGGGGATTGCCCTTTATCTCCTGCTAGTTTTCGCATTTCAGCTCCAGGATTTGACGAAACGGCATTTGATCTTTGGCTTTAACTAATTGATTTGGAAAGATTCATTTTAAATGATTTTAACCTATCTGATTTGCCATGATCTGCTCAGATTTTCTGATTTCTAATTAATTTTGTGTTAAATCAGAATTTGATGGGCTTTTGGACTCGTTTCTCTTCCTTTTCCTTTAGCAATGGGCCTTCACTTTAGAAAGAAAAAATAAGAATTATTAATAGAATTTATTAGATAATAAACATGGTAATGTGATAATATATATGCAATATATGTGACCGATCAAATGTGCTGATGTGGTGAAAATTATGCAATATTAGAGGCTAATCACAGTTCCTCGCAAATATCGTAGCACTCACTTCACTGCTTTTCAATGTTGCTTTTTTGGATTTGACATGAATTGACTTACTGTACTAACTATATAGGTTAAGTCAGGCTAGTACAGACCATACACACATGAGTGATCCCACCACACTAGCATATGATACTCGAGACATCTCTTCCTCCTTTACTGGTGATTGTGAACACTACTTGGTGGATAATTTGAAGTAACCTGCCAAAGGAGCGGTGACTGGTCTTACTTCTGTCATGTTGAATCTCTCCAACACCTTGAGAACATAGTTCTCTTAGGATAGCTAAAATCTACCTGAGCCTCTGTCTCGAGTGATCTCCATACCTAAGATCTTTTTTGCTTCTTCCAAATCCTTCATGTCAAATTCTCTCTTGAGCTGAGCTTTAAACTTCTGAACATGTGCCTTGTTTCTCATAGCAATTAGCATATCATTCACATATAACAACAAAAATGTCAGATCATTACTCTACTTGAAATAGACACAACTATCATACTCACATTGGTTGTATTTGGCCTTGATCATGAAAGAGTCGAACCGTTTGTACCACTGTCTGGGAGACTGCTTAAGTCAATAGAGGGACTTCTTTTGAAGACACACCTTATTTTTTAACCTTCAGGTTGTTTCACGTATATCTTCTCCTCCAGCTCATCGTGCAGAAATGCTGTTTTGACGTCCATCTCCTCCAACTCAAGATCAAACTGAATAACTACCGCCAATAACATCTGAATAGATGTATGGTTGATTGCAGGAAAAAAAATCTCATTGTAATCAATACCTTCTTTCTGAGCATATTCTTTGGCAACTAACCTTACCTGTATTGCTCATTGTCCTCTTGCAAAAGACCCATCTGTAACCTATTACCTTGGAGTCCTTTGAAAGATCGGCTAACGTTCATGTTTGATTTCTATCCAAAGACTCCATCTCTTGCCCCGTGGCTGTAATCCACTTGCCGTGGTCATCTGCCTTGATCGCTATCCCATACTATCAGGTTCTCCTATTTCTTTTATTAATGCAAAAGAGACATGATCTTCATCCAGCCATACCTTGCTGGTGGCACCATAACTCTTACTGACCACCTCAACGATCTAGGTTGCTCTTGAGTAGCCTCCTGTTTGTCTCCATCTAAATCTGAGGAGTCCTCTTCTGACCCTTCAGGCCTTTTAGGCCTATCTGAGAACTCGACTCCCTTTTCATGAGTGTTTGCTGCCAAACTGTCTGAGGCTTCACCTTGTGCTTTATCCTTCATCTCTGACTTTCCTCGCAACATTGTATTTTCTCAAAAACCACATCTCTGCCAGTAAAGGCGCTCTTTTTCTCAAGATCCCAAAGTCCAAAACCCTTAACTTATTTGGTGAACCTGATGAAGATACACTTCTTAGGCTTGGACTCCAGTTTGTTTCTTTTCTGACTATCAACCAAACTATATACCAGGCAACCAAAAATCTGTAAGGTTGAATGGTCCACGGATATTCCTCGCCATATCTCCTCTGAGATCGAAAGATCAATAGCTGTTGATGGTGACATATTTACCAGATAACTCACATGATTCACTGCTTCTGCCAAAAATTCTTCTGACATGTCAATCTGTAATCTGATACAGCAAGCACGCTTTGTAAGTGTCTGATTCATACACTCTACTACACCGTTTTGTTCTGGTCACCCTAGAAAACTTAGTTGGTGATTGATGCCCTTGTTTGCTAAGTAATCTTTGAATTCTTTAGAGTGTACTCGTTTTTATTATTGGACCTCAAGACTTTCACCTTCCGCCCTGTCTGATTTTCCACCAATACTTTTCACTCCTTGAACTTTTGAAGTACTTTTAATTTCTGTTTCAAGAAGTATACCCAAACTTTTCTTGAAAAATCATTTATAAAAGTAACATAGTACCTAGCAACTCCAATGGATACTACTAGCGAAGGCCCCCACACATCCGTGTGTCTGAGATTTAGTAAGCCCTTTGTCTTGTGCTGAGATGTAGAGAAAGGTACTCTACTGTAATATCCCTATTTTTAAGTACGGTATTTGGATAAAATATACTGGTATTTTAAATATGTACATGTATTTATTTTCATGTGATATGATATTACTCGTTGTTAGTAATATCTATATTGTTACTGTTATTTATTATTATTAGATTGGTCATGTAATGTATTGGTATTATTAATATTATTATTTTAGTTAAGTAATGTTACTACAAATGTTGGATTATTATTTTGCAGAGGTGTATTCCTTTCCCTTGATTCCATTCATATCTTATTCTTTGATCCCAAACCATCACACCATAGACCCAATACCCATTGGTGACCTGAAACCCTTTACTCATTTACTGGTGATCCATAACCCAATAACCATTAGTGAACCTATACCCTTTATCATATTATCCTCAACCCGTTTGGATCCCAACCCGTTAGCTTATACCTCTACCCTCAAACCTGTTACCCTTCTGATCCAAACCCACAACCTAGAATAATCTAAATCCCAACAACCTATCAAATCCCAACCAAATCCCACCTTAATCTAAACTAACCCCCAAAATCTCCACCAAATCCTAACCTAAACCCTAACCTAATCTCACTCCTAATCTAATCCTCCTTCACAATCCAGCCGCACCCCAACTGCTGCCGCACCTCCTTCTCCTCTTCCTCCATTGGAGCAGCGCCCATCATTCAGCCTGGCCGGCTCCTCCCTCCCCTGCAAGACCCCATGGCGAGACTCCCTCCTCTCCGGCGGCATCACACACCCGGCAGACCCACTCGGCCGGATCTCCTCCAGGCCGAGCGCCAGCCCTCCTCCCTGGCTGCGCGACCAGCAACAGCAACAAGGACAGCAGCCCTTGGCCGTCTCCTCCATGGCCGGCGCACACCAGATCCAGCAGCTCTCCCCCTGTGGCTGCGTCTCCTCCAACAGCGCGGCACCAACAGCAGCCGCAACATCCAGGAGCACCCTTCTAGCATCCAGAACCAGCCCCTGGATTCCCCCCATTGTTGCCGTGAGCCTCCACCAGCCCCCAGGTATCAGACCAGGCCGGACTGTCCCCTCTCCGGCGACACACGGCAACGACAACCCTCAGCAGCAGGCGCCCCTGCAGATCAGACCAGCCATGGCCGAGCCCATCACAGCAGCCCAGATCAGCAGATCTGCACCTCCAGCAGCGAGCGAGCGGCGAGTTCTCCTGATCCACTCCAGGCCTTCGTCGGAGACTGGCACGGTGGCCTTCTCCAGCACCCTGGCTACCCTCCCATGCAGTCCGACAGCGAATGGCAGCATCACAACGACCGCAACAGCGACTCGGCCTTGACGCGCTCAGTAGCGAGTCGATTCCCCAATGTGAGTGTTTGCTCCTCCTTTCGATTCCTTTATTTAAAAGTATTTGATTCAATTATGATTCCATGTGTACATAGATTAAAGTAGTAATTATATACATTGATCTGTGTAAGAGTAGATACAATACATGATTTATGGTGTGAGAGACCAGGTATTAGTATGCCCTGTTTCTGGCTGACAGAGGTTTATTAGTCGACTAATACCCTTTATTAGTCGACTAATAGCCCTATTAGTCGACTAATCCCAGACCCTAGTCGACTAATTTAGCTTCCAGGATATGATTCTGCTCTCTGTATCACTCTGCTGGTCGACTTGATACTTTTATAGTCGACTAATAGCCTGGTGTAGTCGACTAACCCCTTGACGTAGTCGACTAATAGGTGGACCTGGAGCTGTGTTGGTTTCTGTATCCCTGTCAGTCGACTTGCCATCCTGTATAGTCGACTTGCCTTGCTCCTAGTCGACTTGGACTACCCCTATAGTCGACTATACCCCCCCTTAGAATGATGGTGGACTTCCTGTTATTTGCTGGAGCCTTCCCTAGTCGATTACACCACCTGCTGTAGTCGACTGGTAACCCCTAGTCGACTTGCCCTCTTCTTATAGTTGACTACACTTCCCCTAATCGACTTATAGATGATCCTAGTCGACTACAGTTGGCCTGTCAGCTATGTGTAGTTCCTTTATTAGATGTAGACCTTACCCATGGATTTTGTATTAGTTAATGATAAATGTATATGATATCGAGGGATGGATATTGGATGGAATGACTTAACTTGATCATGATAGATCTTAGATGCCTGTATATCTTATGATACCGATGTTGGCCCAAAGGCCTTTCACTCTAGTTTTGATGATGATTAACTCATGTAGTTATGTGTACTAATTATCTTGTGATTTTAGTTTCAGTTTATTAATCAAGATATTAGTTGGTGTTTAGCTTCAACAAGATGAATTGGAAGCTTGCACATGTTGATTCAAGAGCCCGCGCATCAAAGATCATACATTGCACTTGCTCGGTGAATCAAGAGTTTTTGGATCGAGCCTACTTGGAGATTGCGCTCTAGCTTGGAGATTGCGCTCTACAAGAAGACTTAGGTATCCATAGTTTTAGTTTGGGTTTAGATCCTAATTGTAAAGATTAGAATAGTATGATAAGCTCAAGTTCACAACACACACCTTTCATGTTTTGATTTTCGGTTTTAGGTTTAACCGATTTTGGTTTGCATGAATAAGATATTATATCAAAACAAGTTTACATGGTTTAATGTATATTAGATTTGTTCTATATACATGCATGCTTCAACTCTTAGACAAACTTACTTTGATATACCTATTTCATGAGTTTTATGTTTTGGTATTTACAACAAAACATATTTTTGGACTTAATGACAAAAATCATGATATATATATATGTTTCTTGTATATTGAATTTCTATTCATATACAATATGCTTCAAAATGTTTAAATATCATATTTTTGTATCATGGATAAGTTTTAGACAATGTGTATTTTCTATTCAAAATACAAGGTTTTAGAAAATACGGTTTTTGGTTTTTGGCAAAATTTCTATGACACAAAAATAGTCAAATATGTTTGAAATTTGTGTTAGGATTTTTAACACAAGTTTGTATTTCAATATAAAATGATAAAACTATTTTTATGGAATTTTAGAGATTTTGTGGGATTTATTATAATATTTTTCCCCAGATTTCAGACCTGATTTTTGTCTGCCAGGCTTGGCCGGTCGACTGGTACGGTCGACCGCACCAAAGAAGCCAGTCGACCGTTCCGGTCGACCGACGTGCACGGATACGTGCACGCTGGCTGACTCTGTATCCGGTCGACCGAAGCGGTCGACCGACGGAGAGCTGTTGGCTCTCAGGAATTCTCGGTCGACCGAGGCGGTCGACCGGTAGCCACAACGGTTCAGAATTTGACCATTGGGCGGTCGACCGGGCCGGTCGCCCGGCAGGGTAAATCTGGCAAATATTCTGTAAACGGCTAGTTTTCTAAATTGCCTATAAATACCCCATTTGAGAGAGTTTTTCTCTAAGAATTTTTGGGCTAAAATTTTCTATCTCTCTGGTGTTTTTGCTGCAAGAAAAAAATAGGTTTTTGGATTCAAAGTGAACAATCTTTTGTGTTTTTGATTAGGGTTTGAAAAACCAAAGAAAAGGGATTTTGGGAAAAGCTTTTGTTTGAACTTCTATATCTTGATTTCATTTGTTTCCCAAAGGTTTTTCTTTGAGTTGCTGGTTTCATATCCCTTGGTTTTCTCCACACTTGAGCTAAAAATCTACTATCTATATCTATAGGTTATTTGTGTGGAAGAAGAAGTTGTTTGTGGTTGTTGTTGTGACCACCAAGTTGTAACCCAATCTTTTCTTAGCTTTGTGCTTTGGGTTGTATCCCTCTAGTTGAGAGGTGATCCTTGTATTGGTTGGTGATTGGGAGTTTGTTGTATTGGTTTGTATATTTACCTCAAGGAGGAGGTTGTGATTGTTGGAGTTTGCCTCAGGGAGGAGGTTGTAAAGAGAGGAGTGTTGGGTACTCCTTGTAAAGGGTCCTAGGTGGACGAGCTAGTGGAAATCCTTCGTGTGTCGAAGGCGGGGATGTAGAGCTGGGTGCTCGAACCTCGATAACATATCTTGTTGTTTGCGCTTGATCCATTGGCTCTCTCTATCTCTCTCTTTACTTTGTGCCTTGCCTTATTCATATTGTGCATTCATATTTGCTTGGCTTGGTTGTGTGTGAATCATTTGTTGATCACACTTGAGTGTAATTTGCATTAAGTTATTAAATTCCGCATTTAGTTCATAGATTAGCATTGTCACCTATTCACCCCCCTCTAGGTGACTTTTCAACCGAGTGATGGGATCTGATGTTGGACCTTAATAGAAATGTGAACTCCTGAGGATTTGGGAATCAGAGTTATATGTTTGAGTGAGAGGATTAGTACTGGATATTGTCATATGTTGGAACAACAATTATTGAATCAGATTACTAAATGTGTAATGGAACTTGATGATTATGGAACTATTGGAATATGAGTTGGTGGTAATAACTTTGGATTGACCTGGGACTTAGGTTATTTACATTGAATGATGATCAGTAGTTGGACGTGACTTTATTAGTTGAGTATTGAGGACGTATCAGATATGACCCTATTAGTTGAGTTGTGACTTAGATTGATCTTGAGTTGGAGGTTATCCAGAATCTATATTCCTTATATTGGAACCTGACTTGTATTGAGGTGAGATTGATGTTATTGGCATTTGGGATTTGTTTAGATGATATATTGATGATGTTGAGTACCAAGGGTAGATAGTCTAGACCATAAGTTATCTGAGGATGATTTCTTTACTTTAATATGATTCAGTATGTGTTGACTTGTTATTCATTTATTGGTGATGATTTAAGTGATGATTCATTCAGATATGGATGTGGACTTGTTATGATGTTAGAGACTGGATCACACCTGTTAACAGAGATTGAGTTATTGTGATAGTGACCTAGTTGATATCAGTGATCTTGTACTCAGAGTTACCAGATAGCAGTTATTAATTCATTAGTAGATTTGTTTATCTTTTTGATGATAACACAAGTGAGAATTAGTTGGATATTAGTGAGCTGAACTTGACTGGTCATGCATGGCACCTGACTGATTAACCTATTTTTCAGATTATTGGGAAATGATTGTTTGACCGTAACCACGGTACAGTCCTATTGTTCATCGTATACACGGTTACTGTTACTGTTCACTGTTACTAATATTGTTCACAGTGTATACGATTACTGATTGACTGTTACTGTACTGTTATTGTTACTGTCACCGTATCGTCCCAGTATCTTAGATAATATTGACATTGACTGGTTTATTTGAATTGAATAAATAATAAAGTAATTGAACAACTTACACTGGGATTGGGAAAATTGATGGAGGAGACAGCGTCTGTATTTTGGGTGGACCTAGGATACAGGTTGCGCAGCCGACTGAGGGTTCCACTGCAGGGTCCTGGGGGATGACTGACATCCCATCTGTACTGTTACTGTTCCACTGTTTTCACAGTGAGATTACTGTTACTGTTACTGAGTACCTAGCGGTACGGCCTGGTTCAGCGCCAGGAAACTGAGGCCGTGGTCCCGGGTATGTACGGGACCCACCTAAAGCATGGACAAAGTCTCTTCCACTAATTTCAATAACTTAGGACCCTGATTGACACGTGTAGTAGGCGTAGTATGGGATGCGTCTATTACAAGTGGCAATTGGTGTTCGCTAACATAATAAATGATAATGAACTGTTAATGTATTGTGACTGACATTAATCACCTGACTGTACATTTATATCACTGTGATAGACATATAACTATAACCATGACCGGATTGTATAACAAACTAGTGACATACTAGGTTACACACCATAACGTCAGTTGTTGTTTACAGTTATATTAGCTGCCTTGTTCTACATACATGTTGTTATTCGGTGTTTATCATATTATTTAGTGCTTTCAGTTATTTGTTATTATTATGTATGCACATTGTTCTTCTGCACGAGCTTTTCCCTTTACACACACACTCACCATGGTCGCGTTCTGACGATCCTAGATTTGCACGTCCAGATATTGGACGGTTTGTTTCTAATGTGTAGGTGTTTGATGAGGCGGTACGCTTTGCGAGGAGCTTGGGTCCTCTTCCTTTGATTATGGTATTTTTGCATTTTCTGTTTCTGCTATTATTCCTTGATTCTTGTATATCATATCTAGCCTATCATTCTATTCCTGTTATTTCATGATTCTATCTTTTATCGCTTTCAGCTGCCACATTCTTGTCATTTTCCATCTGTTATCATGTATATGTATTGTTGTAGTGATTCGATGAATATTATAGTTCTGATTATAACTTGTTCAGGTTACTTTAGGCTTAGCGTATATGCGTGGGGTATGTTCCTCGCGTATATGCGTCGCCATAACGTCTCCGTATCTTTAGGATCGGGGCGTTACATCTACGTTGCCTACCTATAATGTAAAATTTATAAAGATTAAGTTTGCAAAATTTGATACCTGGTAGAGCACTCATTTTGTAGGACTTGAAGACCTCGCTCGCTTATGTATCCAAGACGCATGTGCCAAAGTCTTGTAATATCCTCCTTCTCTGTTGTTGCTGAAGTATCACCAATAATAATGCTTCTTATCAACTGGTACAAGTTTGTTGTTCATTCTTCTTTGAGAATCATCATGGAGCTTTTAGTAACTTTGATTGCTCCATCTGCATCAGAAAACTGAAATGCACCTAGAGGGGGGTGAATAGGTGTTTTGCTAATCAAATGCTATTTTAAAACTATTTATAATGAAATATACAAACGGTCACTCAAAACAAAAATTGAAGCCGAATTTCCCGTGAAGGGCTCTAGAACTTCTCCTCTTTGATTCATCTAGATAATCAGTTGAGGTGCTTAATTGCCTCCTTGTTGAGATGAGTATAGACCGACAGTGAAAAAGATGAAAGAAATGGAAGCAATGTAATTAAGTAAGATAAACAACTACACAAGTATAAAATGTTTTTAGCAATAGAGAGCAAGATACAAGCAATCACAAACACAAGGGATTTGCTCCGAGATTTGAGCCACCGCTCTACGTCTCCACCTTCACCACTATAAACGATTTCCCTATCCTCTAAGGGATCTTCCACAAAGAGATTACAACTTAGTCTACACAAGACCAGAGTACACAACTCCACCAACTCAACCCTCTACACAAAAGGTAGAACAAAGCCAATTGAAGTTAAAAATCTCTTGTGGTCCAATAAGATCACAAACACTCTCTCTAAAGTGTAGCTCAAGAAGTTTAAGTGAGCGAATAAATTCAGTTAGAAAGATGTGAAGAGCTTTAAAAACAACTAAAAATAGCTTTGGAAAGAAGGAACTTGAAGATTGAAAGCTAGAAAAACTTTTCTCTTTTGAAAGAAACATGAAAACTTGTAAACTTGTTATGCTAAAACCAAAACCAATGACCCATATATATAGGTAATAAATAAATATCATTTGTAAATTACACCAAGTCATTTGGGTATGTTTAGACACTTGAAAACCAAAAATGCCTGCTAGAATCCACTAAAAATAAAACAGATTCAAAAACTAGCCGTTATAGCCATCTGGCAGGCTGTTGGCTGACCGACCGGTCGACCGACAGCTCATTTATAAAAGAACCGTTGGCTCCGGTCGACCGGTCGGCTGGCCGGTGGCTCATTCATAAAAGAGTTATTGGCTCCAGTCGACTGGCCGATCGACTGCTTGCTTATTCAAAAGAAAAAATTCAAAACGTCAGTCGACCGACCCTAACTGAGAGTTAGCGTCTCTCAGTCAGTTGACTGGTCAGTCGATCGTAAGGTTTAGCAGTCGACAGGTCAGTCGACCGACAACATGCACAAACGTGCACGCCCCAAGGCCAAAGGCCCGGTCGATCAGGCGGTCGACTGTTTTGGCCTGAAATTGGCAATGGTCGACCGTACGGTTGACCGTTCTGGCCTGAAATATTTTTCTTAATATATTTTGTGTTTCAAATATTTTTCAAAATATTTTGTCTTAGTTTATGGATAATGTAGTAATGTATAGGTGATGAAATATATGTTCTAAACTTTTTATAAAAATTTGAAAAAATTATGAGACATGTATCAAAATTAACATACAAAATACCAATACTATCAAAACTTGTATTTTTCAAAATCATATATTTTGTGTGTGTAGCTTCTTGAGCATCAAAACTATATTCTATACTTTAACAAACTAATATCTTATCAGGCTCTAATTGACTACAAGATCTTCAACTGGGCTTCTCCTTTAGCGACATTTTGAGCTCTTTGAGCTTTAATCCCGTATCTTCTTGAGTCTTTAATACCTTCCTTTATAGTTAGAAAACTCCTTGAATCCTTAGAACCCTGAAATATACTTAAACACTTAAACTTGATTAATACTAAATAACCACATATGTTTTGTTATCATCAAAATCATAAAACCAGGTGAATGTAACCTTAGACCAACAATCTCCCCCTTTTCGATGATGACAAAACATGTGAGTTATTTAAAATAAATGATAGGAAAGAGCTTGGAAAAGCTTTCCCTCAAGTTATGCTTATCTATCAAGTACAAAAATATAATATGACTTTAAATGGATTTGACAATATAAGCAAGTCACACGTATATGCATATATAAAGATGATACAATATAGAATAATATGCATATATAGCCTACCATCCTTCCAACCCTCTTTCCTCCAAAAATAACATATAAGTATGGTAAAGAGAATGGATATAGAATACCAAATAACTTAATAACTCAAATATCTCTCTCCTTTTTTGTCATGCATCAAAAAGGGTAAAGATATCAACATAAAAGAGATATTAATTTGAATAATACATGTAAAAAATTTAAAAATATTTTCAAAACTTATGAATCTATAATACAAACATTTAACTTACTACAAATGAATAAAAATCTATTATAATCTAGTGGTTTAGTAAAAATGTCCATAAGTTGAAATCCAGTGAAAACATAATCTATTCCAATATCGCCTTTCTCATAGTGATCTCTAAGAAAGTGACATCGAATATCTATGTGCTTGGTCTTGCTATGTTGATTTGTATTTTTGATCATATGAATGGTACTAGTATTATCATAAAATATTTTAATATGGTCATAATGCAGATCATAGTTAAGGAGAGTATGTTTCATCTATACGACTTATGCACAACAAGCCCCGGTCACAACATACTCCGCCTCGGCGGTTGAGAGGGCTACGGAATTTTATTTCTTGAAAATCATGAAACAAGGTAATTTCTTAAAAATTGACAAGTACCACTAGTGCTCTTCTTATCCACTCTATAAGCGGCATAGTCGGCATCCGAATAACTCGTCATGAGAAATTATCCGGTTTTCGGATACCACAAGCTCATTCCCATAATGCCCTTAAGATATCTAATAATGTGTTTTAACGCAATTAAGTGAGATTCTTCAGGACAAGATTGAAATCCATTATATAGACGCACACTAAACATAATGGTCCGGCCTACAAGCCGTCAAATAAAGTAAACTACCAATCATTCTTTCATAAAGTTTAATGTCTACATTTATACCTTGTTCATCCTTGTCAAGTTTTGTGGTAGTGGCCAAGGAGTCTTGCTTAGCTTTACATCTTCAAGCCCAAATTTCTTGATAAGTTCTCTTATGTACTTGGTTTGATTAATGAAAATTTCATCACTCCTTTACTTGATTTGGAGTCCAAGAAAGTAGTTCAGTTCTCCAATCATAGACATCTCAAACTTGTTCTTTATGTATGATTCAAATTCTTTACAAAGCTTTTCATTAGTGGATCTAAAAATAATATCATCAGCATAAATTTGAACAATTAGGATATCACTATCAATATGCTTTATAAATAAGTGGTGTCAACTTTACCTTTAACAAAATCATTTGAAATTAGAAAAGTTGAAAGTCTTTCATTATAAGCTCTTGGAGCTTGTTTTAAACCATAAGTTTTATCAAGTTTGTAAACAAAATCCGGATGTGTAGGATCAACAAACCTGGGGGGTTGTTTAACATATACTTTCTCTTCTATAAAACTATTTAAAAATGCACTATTGACATCTATATGAAAAAGTTTGAAATCTTTAAAAGAGGCAAAGGCAAGTGTCATTCGTATAGCTTCAAGCCGAACTACGGGTACAAAGGTTTTCTCAAAATTGATACCTTCGATTTGGATGTAACCTTAGGCCACTAACCTAACTTTATTTCTAATAACATTACCTGACTCATCCAACTTATTCCTGAAAATCTATTTAGTACCAATAGTTTGTCTATCACAGGGTCTAAGAATAAAATGCCAAACTTGGTTGCGCTCAAATTGCTTGAGCTCTTCTTACATTGGTAGCAACCAATATGAATCGGTCGGCTTCAAGGATGTTTTTGGGCTCAATATGTGAAATAAAAGCAAAATGCCCACATAAATCATGGAGTTTGGATCGAGTAGTTACCCCTTTGGATACATCACCTATGATGAGGTCCTTGGGATGATTTGAAGCAAATCTTTAATCCTTTGAAAGTGGTTGTGTTGGCTCCACTTCAACCTCTTGAACTTCACCTTGTACATCAATTTTTGGCTTTTCTTGTCCTATAGGTGAGTCCTTAAGGTTATCTTTTTCATGTCTTCACCTAAGGAATCAATATCTACAACATTCTTCATAAAAGCATTAGATTCCTCAAACTTGACATGTATAAATTCTTCAATAGTCAAAATAGATCTATTGAAGACTATATAGGCCTTACTAATATTTGAATACCTAACAAATATGGCTTCATAAGGTTTGGTATCAAAATTCTCTAAATTACCTTTAGTGTTTAAAACTAAGCATTTACAACCATAAAACTTTAAAGTAACAGACATTAAGTTTTCTCAAATAGTAAATTTCAAATGAAGTTTTAGAAATATTTTTACAAAAATAAATTCTATTTGAGATATAATATGATGTGTTTACGACCTCGGCTCATTAATATTGAAGGAGCCAATATTCTTTTATCATTATCCTAACTATTTCTTGAAGAGTACGATTCTTTTTTTCAACGACTCCATTTTGTTATAGAGTTCTAAGACATGATAGTTCATGTTTGATTCCATATTCTTCACAATAAGTGATAAAGAAATGGTTAATAAATTCACCACCTCTATCACTTCTTATACATAAAATCATAAAATCCTTTTCTTTTTCTTTCTCTAAACACTTGAAAATATGAGAAAGCTTGATCTTTGTGTTCTAAAAAGAAAACCCATGTAAAATGAGAAAAATCATCAACCAAAACAAAGATAAAACGATTTTCACTTAGACTTTTGGTTTTAATTGGACCAAACAAATCCATGTGAATTAACTCCAAAGGTCATAAGGTCATGATATCCTTGATAGTTTTGAAAAAGGACTTGGCTTGTTTCCAAGTTGGTATGCATCGCAAATGCGGTCATTTTTAAATTTCAAATAAGGAATACCTTTCACTACTTCCTTATTGTTAATTCTAGATAGATGGTCAAATAAAATATGGTCTAGTCTGCTATGCCTGATTAGTCTATACTTCTGCATTATTATATTACATTTTCCTATTGATTTATAAATAAAATGTCGGTCTAGATCGTGTTTTGGTCTCTCTTGCAGATAATCAAGACAAGAAGGGCAAAAGGGTAATAAGAGCTTAATTAAACCCATTTTTGGGTAATTAAATTCACATTTCTTGGAGGCCAAGTAAGGGAGTTTCTAGAAGATGCATTGAACCTAGACCCTTGCAGGTGTCTGACGCAAATATGGACGAAATTAATCGAGTCTGAGCATATCTGGAAGGTCCCAAAAAGCAACATGAACCCAATTGCCGTGAAAATGCTGCTATGGCTGCTTTTCTGCGTCCCTATGGTGGGTCCACACGTCGATCTTTGAGCGTGGCCTCGTCTCACCTTTCAGATTCTTCTTTCGCCTATATATACCCTTGCAGAGGCCCAAAATGGAAGCAGATTGAAAATAGGCTAGGTTTTCACTTTTTTAGTGTAGGTTAGTTTAGGTGTTCTTCTCTTCTTTTCTGCTCTTTTGTATTTTCATTTCATTTTTAGATCTTGTATTAGGGCTGAGAGATTCAGAGAGAGAAAGAGAGAGATTGATGTAATAGATGGTGACAATCTATGTAAAAGTGTCTCATTTCTTCTCCATTGTAATCTTCTCCATCTTTTACATGATGCTTAGCTAATTTTTCTTCTCATGACAATCTAACTACTAACTACTAACTATCTAACTATTTACTTGATAATCCACATGAATCTAATAGCCTCTACAAGGCTTTGCTCTTACAAGAGCCATTGATGGCTCATAATGATGGATTCTAACATTCTAACATTTCTAACATCTAACCCACTAACTTGCTAACTTGCAATGTCTTCTTTATTTCATGCTCACCTCTAATCAGTTTTGATGAATTAATAGTAGCTTGCAACTTGTGTGGTATGGATGTGTTGTTTGAATGTAGAAGAACAATCTTATGTGCCCTGCTCTGTATCGTCTCTTGAAGCCAAGGACTAGTGATGGCTAAGGATCTATATGAGGCAATTATCACTAAGAGGTTAGCATGATTAGTGAAATAATTAGTAGTTAGTAACCATGAGTTTTCTTTCATAGTTTTCCTTCTTCTTTTTATTTTGTTTTAAAAATCATTTTCAAAAACCTTATTTTGTCATTTTCCTATCAATGTCTTCACTGCTTTCTTAGTTCGCCTTTGTTTCATTTTCTTCACCATCACTTTTTATTTGTTATTGTTGGCCCAAAGGCCTATCACCCTAGTTTTGATGATGATCAACTCATGAAGTTATGATTACTAATGATCTTGTGTTTAATTAGTGACAGATTCATTATCAAGATCTTAGTAGGTGTGGAGCTTCAACAAAGGATTTAAAGACAAGTTGGAAGCTAGCACGGTTGATTCACGAGCCTATGCATCAAGAACACATCTAGAGATGAGCTCGGTGGATTGCATTTGGACCAAGTTAAGAAGATGAGAAGCCTTCAAGAGAAGACTTCAAGAAGATGAAGACTTGGGTCTAGGTATAAGTTTTTGTTTTGTTTAGTTAAAAATGTAAAGGATAGATAGTTGGTGGATTGCTTAAGTTATATCACACACACACTCTTGATAAAACTCTTGATAGAATTGCTTTCATAAAAGATTTTTATGTTTAGAAAAGAATTTTTATTTAGTAAAAGATTTTCTTTGTGATAAAATATATATACCTTGGTTTTTGGTATTTCTATCATGTATATCTTTTAAACCATAACCATGTTTAGAGCTTAATGTCAAAAACATAGATATATCATTATGATTGTGTAGTGGATCATATCCATACACACTATGCTTTAGAATGAACTCAAATATCTTGTTTTTGTATTTGATAAAGATTTGGAAAAACTAGTTTTGAAAAAACATGTTCTGGAAAAACAGTTTTTATTTTTGAGCCAATATTTCCAAGTTACAAAAATAGTTCAAATCTATTATAACATGCCTTGATTTTGTGCAAGCATGTTTGTATATCATTGTATAACATTGAAACTATTTTTGTAGATTTATTTGAGGATTTATGGGATTTATATTAAGTTAATAGACTACCTTAAAAATCCCAGTTTTTCAGACCAGGAATTGGCTGACAGACCAAATCGGTCGACCGGGCGGTCGACCGCAGCTTGGTCGGGTCGACCGTCCGGTCGACTGACGTGCACAGCCTTGTGCACGTTGTCAGCACAGTGGTCCGGTCGACCGTACGGTCGACCGCTGCAGAGAGTTCTGCTCTCTGGATTTCTGGGTCGACCGGGCGGTCGACCGGCCGGTCGACGGTAGCTCTGACAGACTCCAACGGTCATATTTTTCTGACCTCTATAAAAGGGGGTTTTGTCATTGTTTGAAGCTAAGATTTTGAGGACTTCTTGAGCCAGTTTTTCTAAGTCATTTCAGAAGTTTTCTCCACAAAATAGAGAGCAAATACTTCCCATCTAAAAGGGAGTTTTTATTAAGAGAGTGTAAAAAGTGATTCTTTGAGTTTTTCACCATAGTTCTTTTCCTTGCTTTCTCACACCACACTTGAGCTATCCATTGTCTATTCATCCTATAGGTGTGTTGTAGTGAGAGTGCTCTTTAGGTGATCAAGTGTTGTGATCACCAAAGATCTTTTCTTTATTCTTTGAGGAGACGGGCAAGTGTGCTCGTTGGTGGTTTGAGTTCGGTTGTGAACTCTTGGTGGTTTGAGGTGCGGCCTCGGCGAGCTTGAGGAGCTTGCGTGTGTACGGGACTTGGGAGTCCGAGGGCTTGTAGGTGTTGCGGCACCGAGGAGAGATCCGGTGGGATCTTGCATAGTGGAAATCCTTCGTGTGTCGAAGGCGGGGATGTAGAGCAAGTGTGCTCGAACCTCGAAACAAATCCTTTGTGTTTGCGATTGCTTACTCTATCTCTCTATCTCTCTTTGTCTCTTATATCTTGCATTACTTTATTGTCTTTATCTCTTATATGCTTGATATACTCCCTTGTGCTCATAATTGCTATACTTGCTTGGGATTGTTGTTAACACTTGTATTCAACCAAGAGAGCCAACGCGGCACCTCAACCCATTCAAGGGGAATCTAGAGGAGCTTGTCCAGAGCCTCGCAAGGGGAATTCGGCAACGCTCTTGTATTATACATAAGTGTTTAAAATAAAAGAAGTTTTATTTGGTCATCTTAGTTTTAATTCCGCATCATTTGTTCATAAGTGACCATTAGATTAGCCATCACCTATTCACCCCCCCTCTAGGTGATATTTCAATTGGTATCAGAGCTTGGTACTCTGATTTGGGTCTAACAACCTAGAGTAAAAGATCCTCATTTTAGGCTAATCACAATATTTTACACACACACCTCACCATGGACTTCATGTCACCACCCACCTTTGACATCCTTAACATCCAAATTTGGAAGGTTAAGATGTCCATGTATCTCAAGGCCCTAGGCATTCATGTCTATCTTGCTACATTTAATGACTCTTATATTAACAATAGCAAGTATATTGAGGGTAATGCAAAAGCCCTAAATGCTTTGAAGAGTACCCTAAATGATGATTACTTATTTAGGGTTGCTAACATTGATTCGGCTTTTGTAGCTTGGAACATCATCACCTCCCTTGGCGAAAAGGATCTATACTATGCCGGGAGCGATTCGGACGTTGGAAGCGACACCTCCAATGTATGCTACATGGTCCAAGGGGATAACCCCCTTGAGGTAACTTCCGAATCCGAGGAAGATGATATTATGTCATATGATGAGCTCAATTCATTTTGCCAACTATTGCTTGAGAAATATGACATGAAAAAGAAAGAAAATAAAAATTTGAAAAAGGACATTGCTTGCATGCATAAAGAACATGACTCATTTAGAGATAACATTGCATGCTTAGAAAAAGATAACAAAAGTTTGAAAAAGAAATTTGATTGCATGCATGTAGAAAATGATTCTTTTAGAAATAAACTTGCATGTTTAGAAAAGGAAAATAAAGATTTGAAAAATGAAAATGTTTCCTTGCTTTCAAAATTGAATGATCTTTGTGAGGGGAACAATATTTTGAAAAATGATATTGCTATGGTGGAACAACAAAAAGAAAGTATTTTACAAGAAAATAAATCTTTAAAAAGAAAATTGTTGAAAAAGAAAAGGATAATGTTTTTCAAAAGAAAAAGAAAAATGATTCTTTATCTCACCATGCTTTACATGCCACAACTAATGAGATTAAGAATTTGAAAAATAAAATGGATGGTTTGAGTTCAACTTTGAACTCTTGTGCTTTTAATCATTCTAGGTTGGAGTCAATGTTTTCAAAGAAACAAACTCCACACATTCATGCACATCATAACCATGCATTTGCTTATGTTGCACAACATGATCACACTCCTACACATAAGCATACTAAGGTGTACACATGTACATATTGTGGCCGCAAAGGCCATTTAGCAAAATATTGTTTTGATAAGAAACCTCATTTATATTTTGCTAAGTATAAAAGATTTTGGGATCCTTACAATAAAGCTAACCCTAAAGGACCCAAGAAAGTATGGGTACCAAAATCCCCACCTTTTGATTTTGATGTAGGTGAGGGTGTTGGCCCAAAGGCTTTCCACTCTAGTTTTGATGATGACTAACTCATGTAGTTATGAGTACTAATAATCTTGTGTTTTAGTCTCAGATCATTTATCAAGATATTAGTTGGTGTTTAGCTTCAACAAGATGATTTGGAAGCTTGCACATGATGATTCAAGAGCCTAAGCATCAAAGATGATATATTGCATTGCTCGGTGATTCAATGGAGTTTTGGATCAAGCCGACTTGGAGATTGCGCTCTACAAGAAGACTTGGAGATTGCGCTCTACAAGAAGACTTAGGTATCCATAGTTTAGTTTGGGTTTAGATCTTAATTGTAAAGATTAGTATAGTATGATAAGCTCAAATTCACAACACACATGTTTCACGTTTTGAATATTTTCGGTTTTTGGTTTAACCGATCTTGGTTTTCATGAATAGATTTTATATCAAAACAAGTTTACATGGTTTAGTGTATATATGATTTGTTCTATATACATGCATGCTTCTATTGCTTAAACAAACTTAGTTTGATATTCTATTTCATGTGTTTTATGTTTTGGTATTTTTATCAAAACATTATTTTGGACTTAATGACAAAAATTATGATATATATATATATGTTTCTTGTATATTGAATTTCTATTCATATACAACATGCTTCAAAAGTGTTTAAATATCATAATTTTGTATTTGGAAGAGTTTTAGACAAAACGTATTTTCTATTTAAGATTCCAAGTTTTAGAAAATACGAGTTTTGTTTTTGGCAAAATTTCTTTGACACAAAAATAGTCAAATATGTTTGAAATTTGTGTTGGGATTTTTAACACAAGTTCATCTTTCAATATAATATGACAAAACTATTTTTGTGGAATTTTAGAGATTTTGTGGGATTTATTAAAATATTGTTTACTTGGTTTTCTGACCAGAACCGGTCGACCGGCTGTCTACCGACAGTCGACCGTGTCTGTGTCAGGCTGGTCCGGTCGACCGGACCAGTCGACCGGAGTCCTGGCAGAATGCACGTATCCGTGTGCATGTCTGTCGGTCGACCGGCTGTCTACCGACAGTCGACCGAAATATTATTTTGAGTCTCAGTCAGGCATCAGTCGACCGGAGCGGTCGACCGATAGTTTGTTTTGTTCTCTGTATCTTTTCAGTCGACTGGATCAGTCGACCGATAGTTCATAACGGTCAGATTTTTGAACTATCGGTCGACCGGGCCAGTCGACCGATCGAGCCGTTTGAACAGTAACGGGCAGATTTTTTTAATGCTGATTTATTTTGTCTTTTGTGTTTAAAATTTGAAATTGGGTTTTATTTCAAATCTAATATTACTTAATTAACCTTAAGTGTTTATTATCTCTTAACCTACTCCTCTCCTATAAATAGGAGTGATTGGGAAGAGATTCAAAAAAAGTTTTATTAAGAGAAAAATATTGTTTGTTTGAAAAATTCCAAAAGAGCTTTATTTCTCTTCAAGACTTTTGGGCTTAAATTCTATATCTCTCTGGAGTTTTTGTTGCAATCAAAATTGGTTTTTGGATTCAAAGTAAACTATTTCTTGTGTTTTTGATTAGGGTTTGAAAAACTAAAGAAAAGGGATTTTGGGAAAAGCTTTTGAATTGAATCTCTATATCTTGATTTCATCTATTTCCCAAAGATTTTTCTTTGTGTTGCTGGTTTCAAATCCCTTGGTTTTCTCCACACTTGAGCTACAATCTACTATATTGTCTATAGGTTTTGTGTGAGAAAAAGGAGATTGTTTGTGGTTGTTGCCTTAAACCACCAAGTAGCAAGAAATTGTTTTGTGGTTGTTGTTGTATACCACTAAGTTGTATTCCTTTACTTTGTGTGGCTTTGTGCTTTTGCCTCAAGAGGAGGTTGTGGTTCTTGTAACTTTCTTTGTGATAGTGAGAGTGTTAGAATCCATCTGGGGATGGCGGGGATGTAGAGCTGGGTGCTCGAACCTCGAGAACATACCTTGGTGTTTGCGTTTGATCGATTGGCTCTCTCTATCTCTATCTCTATTTACTTTGTGCCTTGCATTTACATTCCATATTGTTCATCATATTTGCTTGGCTTGGTTGTGTGTGCATCACTAGTGGATCACACTTGAGTGCTCATTGCATCTAGATTTTTAATTCCGCATTTAGTTCCATTGATTAGCATCATCACCTATTCACCCCCCCTCTAGGTGATTTCAGAGGGCTCTCACAAAACGTGAGAGGATTGATGCCTTGATAGCGGATGCAATGGACATAATGGACAAACTTTTGGATGCATTGCTATCAAGGAGATTTTGGTGGGAAAGACCACCATGCTATGGAGCTTTGGAGTTGGTAACAATTTCTAAACTCCTACTTTTTATGTACATGCCTTTACTTATGTCATATTCATAAGCATGTTCATGATTTTATTTGATTTGTGCTTCATGTGGTATTTACATGCTTAGATGTAGAATGTATCAAACTTGCTTTTATACATATATAGATAGTGAACTACAATTGACTCATATATATTTTGAACTTCATGCTCACTTGTATCCACTATATACATATGTATAGACTAGTTTTGATGATTCTCCGTTATACATGTTTTACCTATTTTATGTTCCACTTCATGTATATGCATGTTTAATTCAAATCTAATAAATATACATGTATACCCGTGAGTCTCTTGCCTCCATGCAAACATCTTTAATAGACTCTTTTATATTTGGGATATGTATGCGTATTGTTAGATTTGTATAATTCATACATATACCATGAAGATTGTAATTCTTATGAAAAATGATTTTGAGTTGATTTGTTTTGAGAAAAATGATTTTTATGTGTTGTTCAATAAAAGTTTTAGTCATATTTGATTTGAGCTTCATTGACGATTTTCATGAAGATACCATTTACATAACCTTTGATCACTCACCTTTTAAGAAAATAGATAATATTGAGCTTTATGGAATATGAGTGCTTGAACTTTTATGTAGTTAGTATTATTCATGGAAAACATTTGACTTTGTATTTTTGAAGGATCTTTAACTAGTTTGTCAAAAATCCATTTAAACTAGTTATCTATTCTTCAAATTGATTCACATGATCCTATTTTTAATCATATGGATAAATTCTTTTGTATTCTCAAAAAAAAAAAATTTATTTGATGCTTCATGATTTGAATATTAGTTTAAATGTTAGTATTTGTCAACACTTGGATTTATACCTGTACACATTATGGATCACAAATAAATCTATATATGATTGGGTTTGAATGCTTATTTGTGCCCATTAGGTGTGCTAGTATAGCCTAAGTTTTGATGATTATTACATTTTAAACTTGTATTCCCATTTTGGATTTATGCTATGATCATGTGCCTTCATTTCATGTATATGTTTGTCTTGCCAAAACATTAAGATATACATGGATACCTCTTGAGTCATTTGCCTTTCATGCAAATCTATACATGGACTCAATTGTGTTTTTAAGGATATGTATGTATACTTAATGTCTTGTCAAAACATACATATATCTTGAAATATAAATTTTTGTTTTTAATAAAAATTTTGTAATTTTTCAATAAAATTTTTGTGATGGATTTCATGATTTCAAAATTTAAGGGAATATTGAGCTTTGTTGCTATTTTTCATAATGCCAAGTTCCACATAACACTAGTACACTCATCTTTTCAATATGGACTTTATGGATACTAGAGTGTTTTTAGTGCCATGTGATTTACTTGTGTTTTATGAAAAACTTTTGATTTATTCCTTGATTGAAGGATTCCGTACTAGTTGTTAAACATTTTCTTTTAACTAGTTCGAATTCTTCATGTGGTAGATTTTATGATATATACACTTAAGCTTAATTTTTCAATTGGTATCATTGGATATTTCCAATTGGTATCAATATAATTCTTGTTGTATATAATCATATTTTGATTGTATGTATGAATGCTTTCAAATTTAAACTATATCAATATTCATTGGTATTATCTTCCCATACATATATGTGATCTTTTTGTGCTTATTTTACAATTGGTATCTTTTAAAGCACAAAGATTGTTGATGCTAAGCTTAATTAGAATTTCAAATTGGTATCCCATAATAAGCTTATGCATAGTATTTTAAAATGGTATCAAAATTCAAAATTTGATTGTTCTTCATTTGGTACCTTAAAAGGAAAATTGTGTATCTTTGAAAATCTCAAAATGTGTTTTATTAAGAAAGTTCAAAATTTTTATCTTGATAAAGAAATATTCAAAATTTCTAATTTGTATTTCCTATATGCAAGGAGAGCTTAACATCTCTCTTACATATGGATTCATGTTGAGTATATTATAAATTGAGGAGCTTGACAACTCTTCTTTATATGATATACGTGTGTAGGGGGAGCTTCACATCTCCTCTTATGCATTACATAATATGTGTTATGTGAGTTAGGACTTGTCATCCCTTCTTCATGTAATGCATATGTGTAGGGAAGTTAACTTAGCGTCTTCCTCTTCATGAATGTATATCGCATATAATTTTTTTTGATTGATTTGTATCACCCCTCTTTGATGACTTTGTTTTTGACAAAAAGGGGGAAAAGATTTGTTTGATGTATTTTACTTTGAACCCTTTGTTGATGATTGACAAAAAGGGGGAGAAGTATTTATAGATTTTATATGCATGTCTTCCTTGCTTAAGGGGGAGTAAGATTTGTGTTGATGCATATTTGTTTTGAGATTTATAATGTATGGAGATAAGATTTATGATGTTATATTTACATACATGCCATACATTACATACATATTCATGTGCTTTTATTGTCATATCTATTATTGAATGTGATGCATGAGTTAACGGGGAGCTTCTTTGAAGTTTTACGTTTTACTTTAATCCATGCATATATAACTTCATGAGTTTTGTCATCATCAAAAAGGGGGAGATTGTTGGCCCAAAAGCCTATCACCCTAGTTTTGATGATGATCAACTCATGAAGTTATGATTACTAATGATCTTGTGTTTAATTAGTGACAGATTCATTATCAAGATCTTAGTAGGTGTGGAGCTTCAACAAAGGATTTAAAGACAAGTTGGAAGCTAGCACCGGTTGATTCACGAGCCTATGCATCAAGAACACATCTAGAGATGAGCTCGGTGGATTGCATTTGGACCAAGTCAAGAAGATGAGAAGCCTTCAAGAGAAGACTTCAAGAAGATGAAGACTTGGGTCTAGGTATAAGTTTTTGTTTTGTTTAGTTAAAAATGTAAAGGATAGATAGTTGGTGGATTGCTTAAGTTATATCACACACACACTCTTGATAAAACTCTTGATAGAATTGCTTTCATAAAAGATTTTTATGTTTAGAAAAGAATTTTTATTTAGTAAAAGATTTTCTTTGTGATAAAATATATATACCTTGGTTTTTGGTATTTCTATCATGTATATCTTTTAAACCATAACCATGTTTAGAGCTTAATGTCAAAAACATAGATATATCATTATGATTGTGTAGTGGATCATATCCATACACACTATGCTTTAGAATGAACTCAAATATCTTGTTTTTGTATTTGATAAAGATTTGGAAAAACTAGTTTTGAAAAAACATGTTCTGGAAAAACAGTTTTATTTTTGAGCCAATATTTCCAAGTTACAAAAATAGTTCAAATCTATTATAACATGCCTTGATTTTGTGCAAGCATGTTTGTATATCATTGTATAACATTGAAACTATTTTTGTAGATTTATTTGAGGATTTATGGGATTTATATTAAGTTAATAGACTACCTTAAAAATCCCAGTTTTTCAGACCAGGAATTGGCTGACAGACCAAATCGGTCGACCGGGCGGTCGACCGCAGCTTGGTCGGGTCGACCGTCCGGTCGACTGACGTGCACAGCCTTTTGCACGTTGTCAGCACAGTGGTCCGGTCGACCGTACAGTCGACCGCTGCAGAGAGTTCTGCTCTCTGGATTTCTGGGTCGACCGGGCGGTCCACCGGAGGCTCCAACGGTCGGATTTTCGACCGTTGGCGGTCGACCGGCCGGTCGACCGGTAGCTCTGACAGACCCCAACGGTCATATTTTTCTGACCTCTATAAAAGGGGGTTTTGTCATTATTTGAAGCTAAGATTTTGAGGACTTCTTGAGTCAGTTTTTCTAAGTCATTTCAGAAGTTTTCTCCACAAAATAGAGAGCAAATACTTCCCATCTAAAAGGGAGTTTTTATTAAGAGAGTGTAAAAAGTGATTCTTTGAGTTTTTCACCATAGTTCTTTTCCTTGCTTTCTCACACCACACTTGAGCTATCCATTGTCTATTCATCCTATAGGTGTGTTGTAGTGAGAGTGCTCTTTAGGTGATCATGTGTTGTGATCACCAAAGATCTTTTCTTTGTTCTTTGAGGAGACGGGCAAGTGTGCTCGTTGGTGGTTTGAGTTCGGTTGTGAACTCTTGGTGGTTTGAGGTGCGGCCTCGGCGAGCTTGAGGAGCTTGCGTGTGTACGGGACTTGGGAGTCCGAGGGCTTGTAGGTGTTGTGGCACCGAGGAGAGATCCGGTGGGATCTTGCATAGTGGAAATCCTTCGTGTGTCGAAGGGGGGATGTAGAGCAAGTGTGCTCGAACCTCGAAATAAATCGTTTGTGTTTGCGATTGCTTACTCTATCTCTCTATCTCTCTTTGTCTCTTATATCTTGCATTACTTTATTGTCTTTATCTCTTATATGCTTGATATACTCCCTTGTGCTCATAATTGCTATACTTGCTTGGGATTGTTGTTAACACTTGTATTCAACCAAGAGAGCCAACGCGGCACCTCAACCCATTCAAGGGGAATCTAGAGGAGCTTGTCCAGAGCCTCGCAAGGGGAATTCGGCAACGCTCTTGTGTTATACATAAGTGTTTAAAATAAAAGAAGTTTTATTTGATCATCTTAGTCTTAATTCCGCATCATTTGTTCATAAGTGACCATTAGATTAGCCATCACCTATTCACCCCCCTCTAGGTGATATTTCAGTTATCACATCATTATTTTCATCACCTTCTCCATCTATCACTTTTGAATTTATTTTCTTTTTTTTTCTCATTCTTTTACAAAGAAAAAATTGTTAACATAACACGTGAACGAACTGTTAATGCTTCTATCGCGTCTCGTCCCTGTGGATTCGACCCGTTGAGCCAATAATATAACGGAAGTATCGAGGGAACATTAACACACACATAATTTCATTAATTTCATAAAATACACATTTTCAAGTGCTGGTTCTGCTCCGATCAATGCCGTAACCAAGAATCTTCATTAAAGACATTTAAACATGTAGCATTACATTGTAAATTTGACATATCAATATGTACACATTATTTTCACGAAAACTGAAAAGCACACATGCATGGTTTGTCTATCTAAAACATTGCAAGCTAAATTATCAAAAACCACTGTAAAACTTTTATCACAAAGTTGACTAATACTCAAGAGGTTATGCTTGAGACCATCAACTAAAATAATATTTTTAATTAAAGGAGACAAACCAATTTTAATGTTATCTATACCGATAATTTTTCCTTTGGAATCATTTTCGAAGGTGATGGTGCCACCTTCATGGTACCTTGATAGGGCTGCAAAATTATTTATATCTAAAGTCATATGCCTTGAGCAACCGCTATCAAGATACACCGCTCCTTACGTCTTGGAGCCTTGTTGTGTACCAACATCAAGTAACGAATTTGTTGATTTTGGTACCCAAATTTTCTTTGATCTTATAATGTTAGCATTTCGAACCCAAATGTGATCATTAGAAGCATTTATTCTATCAAAATAAAATTTGGCTAAGTGACCTTTTCGGCCACAATAAGTGCATGTGTATGAACATGTTTCTTTGGAATTAGTTTCTTAGAAAATATTAACTCCAACCTAGCTTTATTAAACTCACATTTTTTTAACAGGTCTCCTAAAAAGTTAATTTTATCTTTTAGAATGGAAATCTCATTTTATCAATTAATGAAAATTTTGCTTTATATGAAATTTTATATGCATCAAAATCTTTTTCTGTGGATATGAGTGTAGAAAATAAATAATCTTTTTCATTAGAAAGAATAATAATTTTATTTTGTAGGGTTTCATTTTTCTTTTTTATTTTTAAATACTTTTTAAAGAAAATCTTAATTGTTAGACAACTCTTCAAAAGTCTCACCTAATTCATTCATTGTTAATTCACAATCATCAAGTGAGGGCTGGGATATTACCTTAGGTGTGTTATCATTAGCCATGAAACGCACGTGTGTCGTATTTAGTTCTTCATCTGTTTCACTCTCTGAGTCCCATGTAGCCTTGAGAGCCTTCTTTTTTATAAGGCTTCTTGGAGGTTAAAGTTTACTTTTGGTCATCGGACAATCTGCAACCATGTGGCGCTTTCGACAATCGAAGCATATGACCTTCTTGTCTTTTTTTCCTTGCCATCTTCTTCTATTGTTAAACTTGTCCTTATTGTATATCTTCCTAATATTTTTCACGAGGGAGAATTATTCATCATCCTCTTCTTCATCATCATCATCGAGATGGTGGGAGTGGATTTGAAAGTGATTTTTTCTTTTGTGGGTCCATCTCTTCCCTTGCCTTTCTCTTAGTTTCATGGGTCTTAAGGTTTCCTATAAGATCGATGAGCTCCATCTCTTCTTTATTGTTTAGCTCTTTCAATGTAGTAGCCTTGACTTTCCATGAGGGGAAGAGCCCGAATGACCTTCCTTACTTTTTGATGATTGTCAATGACATCACCTAAAGAAGAAAGACCATTAGTTATTTTAGTAAATCTTGTTACCATGTCATCAATGGTGTCATAATCATACATGGTGAAATTTTCATATTGGGAATCGAGCCACCGCAATAAAGAGCAAGACACAAGCAATCACATATACAAGAGATTTGTTCCGTGGTTCGAGCCACCGCTCTACGTCCCCGCCTTCACCACTCTGAAGGATTTTACTATCCTCTAGGAGATCTTCCACAAAGGGATTACAACTTGGTCTACACAGGACCGGAGTACACAACTCCACCAATTCAACCCTACACAAGAGGTAGCATAAAACCAATTGAGGTTACAAAGCTCCTGGTGATCCAACAAGATCATAAACACCCTTTCTTACAACTTCCTATAGAGTGGTGTTGGCCCAGAGGCCTTCCACTCTAGTTTTGATGATGATTAACTCATGTAGTTATAGTTTACTAATAATATTGTGATGTTTAGTTTCAGATACTTAACCAAGATATTAGTAGGTGATTAGCTTCAGCAAAGGTGTTTTGGAGCTTTCACATGGTGATTCAAGAGCCCGAGCGTCAAAGTTCATATCTAGCACTCGTTGGAGTCAAGCTCCGTAGATCACGTTTGGATCCAGTCGACTTGGAGACGGCGCTCTACAAGAAGACCTCGGCTTGTTTTAGAATAGTTAGTTTAGATCCATTATTAAAGATTAGATAGTGTGATATGCTCAAGTTCACAACACACACACATTTCATGTTTATTGGTTTTCGATTTAAACCGATCTTGGTTTTCATGAATAGATAGATTCAAAACAAGTTTACATGGTTTAATGTATATTAGATTTGTTCTATATACATCTATGCTTTAACTATTTAAACAAACTTAGTTTGATAGTCTATGTCATGAGTTTAGAGTTTTGGTTTTTAAACAAAACTTATTTTCGGATTTAATGTCAAAAACATTGATATATATATCTTTATATGTATATTGGATTATATCCATATACTATATGCTTCAAAGTTGTTTCAATTTCATGTTTTTGTATTTGGATGAGTTTTGGACAAAACGATTTTCCATTTCAAAAATCCTAGTTTTGGAAAATACGAATTTTGGTTTTTGGCAAAATTTTTAAGTTACAAAAATAGTTCAAAATGTTTGTAACATGGTTTGATTTTACTCAAACATGTTTGTATATCGAAGTATTACACTGAAACTATTTTTGTGAATTTTTAGAGATTTTATGAGATTTATTTGATAATTAAAAACCCAGTTTTCAAGTTCTGAAATTTGATCTGCCAGGCCCTGGCGGTCGACCGGGATGGACGGCCGGACTAGTGGTCGATCGGTCGACCGACGTGCACAAGGAGGTGCACGCAGGCCAGCTTGTTTGGCCGGTCGACCGAGCGGTCGACCGACTGAAGTCAACCCACTCTCGGGTTGGCCCGGTCGAACGGGCAGTCGACCGGCCAGAGAGCCGTTGCTCTCTGGTTCTGGGCGCGGTCGACCGGGCGGTCGACCGGAAGGCTCAACGGTCAGAAATTTGACCATTGGCCGGTTGACCGGAAGGTCATTTTTGACCTTTCTGCCTGCCAACAGGCAGATTTTGTTTGGGCATTTAAATACCCCATTTGAGAGATGTTCTCAACAAGTTTTTAAGAGCTAAAATTCTGATCTTCTCTAGTGTTTTAATACAAGTTTTCAAAAGATTTTTTAGTGCCAAAAGATCAATCTTTATTTGTTTTAAAAGGTTGAAAAAATCAAAGAAAAATATAGATTTGGGATATTTGCTTTGTTCTTCATTTCTATCAAATACTAAATTATTTTCCCAAGTATTTTTCTTTGTGTTTTGTTTCCAAATTCTTTATTTTCCACACTTGAGCTATCTTGCTATCCTATCTATTAGGATCTTTGTTTTTTTGGGAAAAGAAGTTATTTGTGGTCTTTTGATCACCAAGTTGTAAACCCTCCTAATTTGCGATATCCCTCTTGTGTAGAGGTTGATTATTGGAGTGGTGGATTTGTGCCCTATCCCTCTGGTGAGAGGTTGATTGGTTGTTTGACTTTGTGCCTATCCCTCAAGTGTGAGGTGATTGTGTTTGAGTGGCTTTGTGCCAAACCTCTAAGTGTAGAGGTTGTGTTTGTGTTTGTAAAGAGAGAGTTGTGTACTCCAAATTGTATTGCCCCAAATTCTCATTGGAGGTTCCCTGTGTGGGAAGTTCTGTGTGAATAAGTTAGTGGAAATCCTTCTGTGTGAAGGCGGGGACGTACAGAACCTTGAAACAAATCTCGGTGTTTGCGTTTGATTCATTGACTCTAACTCTCTCTCTTTTATATTGTGCCATGCATTGATTCATATTGTCATATCATACTTATATGCTTGGTTGTGATTGTTTGTGTGCCTCACTTATGTCTAACCACGAGAGCTTGATATAGCACCTCAACTCTTATTCAGAGGAATCAAGAGGAGTTAGTCCAGAGCCCTTCACCGGGAATTCGGTTACACTCGTTGGTTACACTAAGTGTGTTGCAATTAAGTTTTAATTTTCGCATTTTGTTCATTAGATTAGCCGTACACCTATTCACCCCCTCTAGGTGTACTTTCAAGTAGGATATGAAGTGTAGCTCAAGAAATTTAAGTGAGAGAATAAATTCAATTAGAAAGATGTGAAGAGCTTTAAAAACAATTGAAAATAGCTTTGGAAAGAAGGAACTTGAAGATTGGAAGCTAGAAAACTTTTCTCTTTTGAAACAAACTTGAAAACTTGTAACTTGTTATGCTGAAACCAAAACCAATGACCCATATATAGGCAATGAATAAATATCATTTGTAAATCAAAACCAATGACCCATAAATAGGCAATGAATAAATATGCAACATTAGTGACATCAGGTCATTTGGGCTGGTCGACCGACAGCTCATCCATAAAAGAGCCATTGGCTCTGGTCGATGATTGGTCGCTAATGTTGCATATTTAGTATCATATTTCCATACTTATTATAGAATAAAATCTGCATTGTCCTAATTAAATGTTTAATTTATTTGCAGGCCCATTCCTTAAGGAGATGAAGAGAAATGAGCCCAAAAGCCCACCAAATCTGAATTAAATCAGAATTAATTCGAGCTCAGTGAATCAGGGCAAAATCAAGAGGTTGAAAACTGGTTGAGAAGAATCCTCTCAGAATCAATCGGTTAAAGCCAAGAATCAAAGGCCATTTCGTCACAATCCTGGACTCAAACGAGAAAATCAACTGAAGATAAATGCAGAAGGAAAAATCAGGGAGACCCTCCAACAGGGTGTGGCCACCTGGCCACACCCTGGCCGCGGAAACGCGGCCAAAGCCGCGTTTCCGCGGCTTGGTTAAGGAGTTAGGGGGAGTGTTTGCTCCCCCAATCTTCCTGGGATTCTCCCCTTATGGGTTTTACCTATAAATACAGGTTTCAGCTGAGCAAAATGGGACGACCATGCAGAGATAGGATTTAGCCTAGTTTTTCATTTTGTAGTATAGGTTTTGTTTTCTTTTTATGTAACTTTAATTTGTATGTAAGCTTAGGTTAGATGAAGATTCATGTAAGTAAGAGAGAGAGAGGCTTATGTTGAGAGTGACACCGATGTACCCTCCTCCTTTCTTCCATTGTTTCTGCAAGCAATAAAGGTAAATACTTTTTTTTTATGTTCGTCTCTTTACTTTTGTTTTCTTCTTTCTCTTTCTACTTTACCTCTTTTGGTTTTGTTGAGCTTGCAAGTGAATCCAGAAGCATAAGTATAACGATGTTGTCTGAGTGCCAACGATACTTCATGAAGATGTTCTCCTCCTCAAAATCCGTATCACTTCATTCTTGCGCGGCTTGATGACATAATGCGAACGGGGACTGAGCTCGATCCTATGACTTATGCGTTGAACGCCTTCGAAGCAAGGTAGAACATGCTGTTAGCCCAAGAGGTTACACTCTCCAATTGTTTTGTGTTTTGATGATGACAAACCAAATTAGTGCTATTTGGTACTAACAAGTTTGCTAAGATGAGTTTCAGGTCTTGTACCATGTTTAGAGACCATTTGCTTAGCTATTGCAAGAACTTCTAAGTTCCACCAAGCAAGGAAGGCAAATTGCACATCAAGGAAGGATCATAGAAGAGAAGGCACTAGCAAGGCATTGGATGGCTCAAAGACTTGAAGATAGCTCAAGAAGTCTTCATGTATTTTGTTTTTCAGTTTATAATATGTTAAAGAATAGTGGATAGGTTTGAAGCTCAATCACACACGTTTTTGCGCATATACTATTTCTTAGTTTATTTCCTATAAAATATACAAAAAATTTTAGTACAAAATCTTTCTTCTACAAATTTCTTTTTATGTTACATACTGAATTCCTGTTTAAAATAGTTTTGTTAAAAATATTTTTCTTCTCAAAATTCTGTCTTTATTTCGTTTTCTGACCTGATCCGGTCGACCGGCTGTCTACCGACAGTCGACCGAGTCTATGTCAGGCTGGTCCGGTCGACCGGACCAGTCGACCGAGGTCCTGGCAGAATGCACGTATCCGTGTGCATGTCTGTCGGTCGACCGGGGCAGTCGACCGATGTTTATTTTTGAGTCACAGTTTGTATCAGTCGACCGGGTCGGTCGACCGATAGCCTGTAACGGTCGGAATTTTGTACTACCGGTCGACCGGCCCGGTCGACCGATGTAGCCGTTGAACAGTAACGGGCAGATTTTTAAGAGCTGTTTATTTTTGTCTTTTGTGCTTAAAAATTCGTTTAAAGATATATTTTGATCTAATTACCTCCTAAACTTCAGTAATTATGTTTTGTCCCTAAACCCTAGCCCTCTCCTATAAATAGGGGTGTTTGGGGAGAGATTGGTTACAACAACTATTATTGCTAAAATTCAAAAGTTTAAGGCTTTCAAAGTTCTTGGTTTTTATGCTAAATTCTCTCAATTTTCTGAAGGGTTTTCAAAGTTTTTCTCTGATTTCAATTTCTTTTCCTTACACAAAAGAGCTTCAATTCTACTCATTATTCTCTAAGGACCTTTGTAAGGGAAGAGATTTTTGAAAGAGAGAGTTTGTGGTCTTTTGACTACCAAGATAATTACTTGTTCTTGAGATTGTAGGAGTTGGGTACTCCATTGTAATTGTTCTTTGTGATAGTGGAAGTAGCTAGAATCCTTCTGGGGAAGGCAGGGGGTAGAGCTGGGTGCTCGAACCTCGATAACATATCCTTGTGTTTGCGATTGGTTTACATTCTTGCAATCCTTACTCTATTTTGCTTGCACTTTTTACTTGCTCATCATATTCATTGTCATACTTACTTGCTTGCATTCATCTTGTGATTGTTGTAACTTTAAATTTTTATTTTGCCCCTTGATTAGCATTGTCACCTATTCACCCCCCCCTCTAGGTGACTTTTCAATTGGTATCAGAGCTTGGACTCTAGGTTTGGCTTAACATCCATAGAGAGATCCTTAAAATATTGCTAATCAACATTTTCATTCATCCATTCATACACTAGTAAACATGGCCGACAACATTAAAACCCCACCTAAATTTGATGGACTCAACTTCCCTATTTGGAAGGTTAGGATGACTATCTTTTGCAATCACTAGGTAGCTTAGTGGCCAAGTCCTTGACTAAAACCTATGTAGCACCCGATAGTGATGAGAGCACTTGGATCGACTTCAACTTTAGAGAATATGAGGCTAACTCCAAAGCCCAAAACTCCCTATTAACCGCCTTGAATGAGGATGACCTTACACGGGTAATTCATTGCCAATCCGCCTATGAGATTTGGCAACACTTGTTGGTCACACATGAAGGGACTTCACAAGTCAAGAGAGCTAAGATAGATCTCTTGAGGTCTCAATATGAATCATTTAAAATGCTTGATGATGAATCCATTGATTGTATGATTACTCGTTTCACTAAAATTACAAATGGTCTTTCTTCATTAGGTGACGTCATCTCCAATGATCAAAAGGTGCGCAAAGTGATACGGGCTCTTCCACCATCTTGGGAGATCAAGGCCACCACCTTAAAGGAGTTAAACGACAAGGACGAGATGGACATCTTTAGTCTCATTGGGAACCTAAAGACCCATGAGATGGAGAAGAAAGCAAGAGATGAGGCAACTACTTCAAAGAAGAAATCCATTGCCTTTAAGACTTCATCCACCAATGATGACGATGATGAAGACGAAGAAGAAGATGAGGAGCTAACTCTACTTGTGCGGAATGTCAAGAGGTTGTACCGAAAGAACAAGTTCAACTTCCGGAGAAAATTCGAAGGCAAAGAGGAGCGGAAGATCATATGCTACAATTGCCGCAAACCCGGACATATCATGGCGGATTGTCCGGAGTTCAAGAAGAAGATGACTTCCTCCTTCAAGCCAAAGAAGCCGGAGGAGAAGAAAGCCTACAAAGCAACATGGGATTCGGAAAGCGAGTCCGAAGAGGAGGTGGATCAAGCTAACATGTGTTTCATGGCAAACACACCCAAGGTAACCTCTCAATCCCTTGATGATGAAGATGATGATGTAAGTAAGGAAGTTCTAGTGCATGCTTTTGTAGAACTTTCTGAAACTTATGATAACAAGAAAATTGAATGCTTAAATTTACAAAAAGAAGTTGCTTTTCTTAAGAATCAACTTGCCATTGTTTCAAAAGAAAAAGATGATCTTTCTTCCAATCTTGTTTCAATTCAAAATGAATTTGACGCTTATAAGATTTCTTGTAAGGTAAAACCCCTATTGTTGATAATAAAGAAATTTCTTCTTAAGAACCAAAATGGTTGATTTTGAAAAGATTTTGAAAGATTGTGCTTTTAACACCAAGAAGCTTGAAGAAAAGTTTTCCAAAAAGCACACTTCTCATGTTAAAGATTCTCATGCTAAATTCCACATGCTCACACTTCAAATAATACTTCTCATGCTAAATCTTTTCATGCTCACAATGCCCATGCTCACAAATCACACACTCACTATGCTTTTAGATATGGTAGAGTGTATAGATGTACTTATTGTGGCAAAAATGGACATTTAGCTAAATTTTGTTATGATAAATTGCATAGTTCAAATAATCTTGTTTGGGTTAATGGCTCTAACCCTCATGGACCCAAGAAAATGTGGGTACCAAAATCAAGTCCTAAAATGTTTGATGTAGGTACACACCAAGGCTCCAAGACGTAGGGAGCGGTGGTACCTTGATAGTGGTTGTTCGAGACACATGACGTGGGATATCAACAACTTCACAACCCTATCAAGGTACATGGAAGGTGGCACCGTCACCTTCGGGGATGACTCCAAAGGAACTATCATCGGTATAGGTAACATTCAAATTGGTGCATCTCCTATTATTGAGAATGTTGTTTTAGTAGATGGTTTAAAACATAATTTGCTTAGCATTAGTCAACTTTGTGATCGTGGACTTAAAGTTGTATTTGATGATACTTCTTGCAAGATTTTTGATGTTAAATCCGATGTTTGTATTCTTACCGGTTTTCGTGATAATAATGTTTATATAATTGACATGCTTAATTTAGATTGTTCTACTAAATGCTTAAATGCTTTTGATGAAAATTCTTGGCTTTGGCATAGAAGATTAGGACATGCATCTTTTGACCATATCTCTAGGATTAATTCAAAGGAATTGGTGAAGGGTATACCTTGCTTGGATTTTGAGAAAGACCGCATTTGTAGTGCGTGCCAACTTGGGAAACAAACCAAGTCTTCCTTTAAACCAATCAAGGATATCATGTCAACTAGGCCTTTAGAATTAATTCATATGGATCTTTTTGGACCAACTAAAACTAAGAGTTTAAATGGAAGTAGATTTGCATTTGTTTTGGTTGATGATTTCTCCCGTTTTACTTGGGTTTTCTTTTTGCAAAAAAAAGATCAAACTTTTTCTCATTTTAAGATTTTTCGAAAAGAGTTGAAAAAGAAAAGGGTTTTCCGATTTTGAGAATAAGGAGTGATAGAGGTGGTGAGTTTATTAACCAACTCTTCATGACTTATTGTGATGAAAAGGGAATTAAGCATGAAACGTCTTGTCCTAGAACTCCACAACAAAATGGAGTTGTAGAAAGGAAAAATAGAACACTTCAAGAGATGGCTAGGACAATGATAAGTGAATATGACCTCCCTCAATATTTATGGGCCGAGGCCGTAAACACCGCATGCTATATATCGAATCGTATTTATTTATGCAAAAATTCTTCAAAAACTTCTTTTGAAATGTATCATTCTAGAAAACCTAATGTTGCATATTTTAAAATTTTTGGATGCAAGTGTTTTGTTTTGAATACTAAGGATAATTTGGGTAAATTTGATGCTAAGGCTTATGAGGCTATCTTTGTTGGATATTCCTCTACTAGCAAAGCATATAGAGTTTTCATTAAATCTTCTCAAACCATTGAAGAATCCATGCATGTTAAGTTTGAAGAATCTAATGTGTTTGTTGAGAAAGTTGTAGAGTTTGAACCATTAGGTGAAGACATGGAGAGACTATCCTTGAAGGACTCACCCGCTCAAGAAGAAAAGCTAGATCCTATTGGTGAAGTTCAAGAGGATAAGGAGGAAAGCACTCAACCGCTTCCTAAAGCTTGGAGATACGCTACAAATCATCCTAAGGAGCTCATCTTGGGTGATGCATCTAAAGGAGTCACAACGCGCTCCAAACTCCATGACCTATGTGGTAACTTTGCTTTCATTTCTCATTTTGAACCCAAAGGCATTCTCGCAGCCGAGACGGACCCATATTGGTTGCTTGCCATGCAAGAGGAACTCAATCAATTTGAGCGCAACCAAGTTTGGCACCTTGTTCCTAAGCCCCACGATAGACCAATAATTGGTACTAAGTGGATCTTAAGAAACAAGATGGATGAGTCCGGAAATGTCATTAGGAATAAAGCTAGGTTAGTGGCCCAAGGTTACACTCAAGTTGAAGGAATTGACTTTGAGGAGTGAAATACACCTAGAGGGGGGGTGAATAGGTGAAAGTGCTAATCTAGTGAACTTAATGCAAACTAAGTGTGCTAAATGCGGAAGCTAAAACAATCTTACAAGAACACTTAGTACAATCCAACAAGTGTTGCCGAATTCCCCTTGCGAGGCTCTGGACAAGCACCTCTTGATTCCCCTTGAATGGGTTGAGGTTGCTATATGAAGCTCTTGTTGGATGAGTATAAGTGTTGCACACACACAAGCAATCCAAGCATATACAATATATAACAATATGAATAATATGCAAGGTGCAAATGCAAGCAAGTATGAATATGCTCAATCCCACGCAAAAATATATGATGCAATGAAAGAATGATGCTTGCACAAATATAAGAGAGTAGAGTTTAGAGTAATTGGATCAATCGCAAACACACAAATTTGTTTCGAGGTTCGAGCCCCTAGCTCTACTTCCCCGCCTACACCACCGTGTAGGATTTCTAATCCACTATAGGAGCCCCTAACTCCTCTCTCAGCTTACAATGCCACCGAGGCAATACAACACACAATCCACCTCTACCGAAGAGGGATACGGCCCGTAGCCAACCACAACAAATGCCTCTCCTTAAGAGGCTCACAAACCAATCACCCGATCACCTCTACCGAAGAGGGATTCACAAATAAAAGGGTGTTTACAACAAGTGGTTCCAAAACCACAAACTCTCTTTTCTTTCTCTTTTCTTTCTTTTCCACAAAAACAAAGATCCTAATAGTTTAGGATAGAAGATAGCTCAAGTGTGGAAACTAGGTGTTTTTGGAAAACAAGCAACAAAGAAAAACACTTGGGAAATTCTTATAAAAGATGGAGAATGAAAACCAATACAAATATCCCAAATTCCTATTTCTTTGATTTTTCCAAAAGCCCAAAACAATAAGGATTAGAAGTATAAAGCCCAAAAACTCCTTTTAAAACTCTTTTAAAACACTTCAGAAACTGCAATTTTTCTCTTGTGAAAACCTTGGCCAAAATCCCAAAGGAATGGGGTTTATATAGGCCAAAACAGAAAACTAGCCGTTAGGCTGATGTGGCAATATAGACAGCCACCGGTCGACCGGCCCGGTCGACCGCCAACGGTCGAAAATATGACCGTTGGGGCTTCGGTCGACTGCCAGTCGACCGACCAACAAGGAGGAAACACAGTTTCCTTCTATCGGTCGACCGACCCAGTCGACCGAAAAGATACAGAGAGCAGACTCTCTATATCGGTCGACTGGGTCCGTGACCCGGTCGACCGACGGATATGCACAGCCTGTGCATATCCGGACACAGCAGCCGGTCGACTGTCCCGGTCGACCGGTCTGCCTGAAATACAGTTTTTCTGGGCAGATTTTTGAGATAGAAAATTTGTAAAAAATCTTTAACACTTCTGAAAAATCCACAAAAATATGTTTTATCATTTTACTTGAAAACTAAACTTGTGATAAAAATTTCAAGACATATATCAATCATATCAATTCATTTTTGTGTCTTGCCAATTTTATCATAAATAAAACTTGTATTTTATCAAACTAGATTTTCCAAAACATGAATAGGAATGTCAAAATAAGTTTGTCTATAAGTTAAGCATGTATGTATAACTAGAAAACATCTACTATACATATAAATCATGAAAACTTGTTTTGATCCAACTATTCATAAAATCACACATCAAAACATAAAACGTGTGTGTTTGTGCACTTGAGCATATCAACTAAACTAAGCTTTACAAATGGATCTAAAACTCACTAAACTAAACTAGGATACCTAAGTCTTCTCTTGAGGAACTCCATCTTCAAGTAGACTTGCTCCCAAAACGCGATCCACCGAGTGCAAAGGGTATGATCTTTAAGCTTTGGCACCGGAATCACCATGATAAGCTTCCAAACACCTTGTTGAAGCTATCTCCCAAACTAATATCTTGCTAATGATCTGAAACTTAGAAACACAAGAATATTAGTAAACATAACTACATGAGTGTTGATCATCATCAAAACTAGAGTGGAAGGCTATTGGGCCAACAATCTCCCCCTTTTTGATGATGACAAAACTCATGGAGTTATATATGCATGGATTAAAGTTAAGCTTCAAAGAAGCTCCCCCTTAACTCATGCATAAACAAAATAAACAATATTAAACAATATAAACATGTTATAGCTCTAGATACCAAAGAAGTAAGATAAACTCTAAGCTCTAGATACCAATAACATAAACAATACTTTCTTATTTAAAAACAAATACATGCATATTAAATGCATATTAAAAACCAAATTCTTTTCCAATACTTTTCCAATACAAAATACCAAAACTTTTCCAATACAAAATACCAAATTCTTCTCCCCCTTTTTGTCAATCATCAACAAAGGGGTAAATACATAAAACAAATTTTTCTCCCCCTTTTTGTTCTAAACTAAGAATCAATAAAGGGTTAAACATTAAAACATTGATATCAATTAAAAATGTGTCAATGAAGTGCATCTAGATACCAATAGAAATTCAACATGGATCAATAAATGGTATATGAGATAAACATTCATGAAGAGGAAGACGTTAAGTTAGCTTCCCTACACATATGCATTACATGAAAGAGGGATGACAAGCCCCAATTCACATAACACATATTATGTAATGCATAAGAGGAGATGTGAAGCTCCCCCTACACACGTGTACCACATAAAGAAGAGTTGTCAAGCTCTTCAATACAAGATACACTCAACATGAAATTTATACACATATAGGCAATGTAAATCAAAACTACATATAATTTTCTTAAACAAAAATTTTGAGATACCAATTTAAAAACACTCAATATAAACATCTTGATATTATAAAGAGAAATATGTTCTTTTAAACACATGACACCAATTTGAACCTATATATTAACATAAAGTAAGGGAGTGTGAATCAAGGACCAATTTAAACGACAAAAATCAAATTTTCTCCCCCTTTATGAAATACCCAATTGAAACGATGCATAGACTTGAAATAAGATACCAATTGAAAAATAAATCAATTGAGATAAAGTTAAAACTCAAGTTCTAGCATAGACACGATTTGTGAAATCTTATATTTTAAGCACAAATCAAAAACATGTATATGTGTATGAATTAGAATGAGTACCAATCACCAATAGATGATACCAATGGAAAATCATACATACACAATCAACAAATATGAGTATACATAAAGAATCAAATTGATACCAATTGAAAGAGTTCAATGATACCAATTGAAGTAACAATAATAATCATGGTATAACTCATATCACAAAAAAAAATTCGAACTAGTTAAAATAGAAAGTTTTGTAAACTAGTGCGAAATTCTTCAAGCAAGGAATAAATATAAGTCATTTTTCATAAAAGTGAAATCCACATGATAATCAACACTCTATTCAATTAAGTATAAGAAGGTCTCATGAAAACAAAGCATGACCAATTAATAAGTGTGAGTGTACAACTAACATGTGAAAATCAATTATGAAAAATATTTCATTAAGCTCTTTTAATTCCTTTAAACAATAATACTTATCTAAAACAAAAGATCATAGAACTACTTAATCTTCAAGGCATATGTATGGCTAGTATAAACTAAGGTATACATACATATCCAAAATACAAACGAGTCCACAAGGTATATGCATGAAGGCACGTGGCTCAAAAAGGAATGTATATGTATAGGATTAGTTTGAACTAGATGGACATATACATGAAGTAAAACTTAAATATGAAAACACGAAAAACCAATTTTCATAAACTAATTTCATTTCAAGGTATATGTATAAATTGTCAACACAATAAGTATACATACATATCCTAAACACAATTGAGTCCATATATAAGGATTTGCATGAAGGGCAAAAGACTCAAGGATTATACATGTATATCTTAATGTTTTGGCAAAATAAACATATACACGAAATTAAAACTTATATAAATTAAAAAAATATGAATACAAGTTTAAAATATATGAATCATCAAAACTAGACTATACTCATACAACTAATGGGAACAAATAAGCATTCAACCCAATCATATATAGATTTATTTGTGTCCCACTATATGTATAGGTATATAACTAGTCTTAATGAAGACTAATACTTAAACAAGTCATCAAATCATTAAGCACAAGACAAACACGAATATCATTTTGTTAAAACAAAACACATAAATTCATCAAAATTCTTTTATTTTGTGAACCAACTTCTAGGTATATGTATGATCCATCCAAATCTAACAATATGCATACATATCCCAACCATAAACGAGTCTATTAAAAATATTTGTATTGAAGGCAAAAGACTCATGGGTATACATGTATATTTATTAGGTTTGAATTTAAAATACATATACATGAAGTAGAATCATAAAAATAGGTATGACAAGTATAAATAAAGGAATCATCAAAACTAGCCTATACTTGTGCACATAGTGGGTACAAATGAGCATGAAGGGCAAAACATATATAAGTCAATTTGTTCTCACTAAGTGTACATGTATACATGCAAGTTTTGATAAAATCTACATTTAAACATGTATATACCACATGAAGCACAAAACACATATAAAACAACATGATACAACTAAAACATGAAACAAACGTTCATATGATCAATATGTATATGCATATGCATTAGATCTAGGATATACATATTAGATCAAAAGTGAGATCACACAAATATAAATCTATATTGAGCATGGGTGTCTCTAAACAACTAAGCATGTATATCACTAATCTAATGAACATGATATAACATAGTAAATATTAAACAATGACATGCTATAAAACAAATGATATGAACATGTAAACAATAATAAGGAGTTAGGAATTGTTACCAAAGCCTTAAAAGGCAACTTTCCTTGTCTCCAAAACATGGTGGTCCTTTCCACCAAATCTTCTCCCTTGAAAGTGATGCATCCAAAAAGTATTCTTTAAGCATGGAACACATCCACTCCAAGGTGCCAACACTCTCACGTCATGTGAGAGCCCTCACCTACATCAAAAATTGGAGGGGTGGTCTTTGGTACCCATTGTCTTTTGGGTCCATGGGGGTTAGTCCCTTCTCTAACCCAAACATATTTCTTTGCTAAATTTGGAGTATTTAATCTATCATAGCAAAATTTAGCAAGATGGCCTTTTCGACCACAATGTGTACAAGTGTACACATGAGCATACATAGTGTTAGGATGGTGTCTGTGAGGAGCATGTGTATGCCGTGGAGGGTGTGCATGCATGAAGGATGGAACTTGTTTCTTTCGAAGCAAAGTTTCCAACCGTGTATGATTCATAGCACATTGGCTCATAGTGGAGCCCAAACAATCTACCTTCTTCTTAAGCATGGATATATCATTGTTAATCCTAGAAGAAGAGGTACATGCATTAGGTAGTCTAGATGATGAGGCTACACTAGCATGGCAAACATGTGCATCCATCTTATGTTGCAAAACAATATTTTTCTCTAAGCAAATATTTAAATCATTTGACATGGAAATGATTTTATTTTTCAAAGCAACATTCTCTTTTAAAATAAAATCTACTTTTGAAGTCAAATTTTCATTTTTCTTCAAAAGAACATGACAATCATTTTTATTTTTCAAAAGTTCATTTTCTTTAAGTGCAAGGTCAAGTTGAGATTTTAATGAATCCTTCTCATTAGCAATCTCCTCTTTCTCTTGCAAAACAATATCAAGTCTAGCAATCAAATTTTTGTTTTCATTATTAATGCCTAGACTTTTCTTTTTCAAAATGTTATACTTCTCAATTAATTTTTCACAAACTAATGAAAGTTCTTCATTCAAAGCATGGGGATCAATATAATCATTAGAAGAACTAGCACTATCATCACAATCTAATAGAGTTTCCGATTGTACCTCAAGGGAGTCATTCCCTTGGACCATGAAGCATTGGGAATCGGATTCTCCACTAGATTCCTCTTCCTTTTGGATTTGTTCTTGAAGCCCGGAGGTAGCGGTTGTGGTTGACAATAAATTCCACACTACAAAAGCGGAATCAATATTAGAAACATGTAAAAGATAATCTTTAGGCAATGTGTTTCTAATAGCCTCTAGGGCTTGTGCATTGGCCCTTATATGAATGAGGTTACCAAGATAGCATTTCTTGGTAGCCGCAAGATAAACATGTAAACCTAGGGTTTGTAGGTAAATGGACATCCTAGTCTTCCAAACAAGAATGTTGGAAGCATCATACATAGGTGGGGTCATGAAGTCCATGGTAAACTATATGTGTGCAAATGAACAAATGCAAATGTAGATTAGCAAGCAAATGGATCACTCCTAGGATGTTAAGCCTAATATCAGGAGCACTAGCTCTGATACCAATTGAAATACACCTAGAGGGGGGGTGAATAGGTGAAAGTGCTAATCTAGTGAACTTAATGCAAACTAAGTGTGCTAAATGCGGAAGCTAAAACAATCTTACAAGAACACTTAGTACAATCCAACAAGTGTTGCCGAATTCCCCTTGCGAGGCTCTGGACAAGCACCTCTTGATTCCCCTTGAATGGGTTGAGGTTGCTATATGAAGCTCTTGTTGGATGAGTATAAGTGTTGCACACACACAAGCAATCCAAGCATATACAATATATAACAATATGAATAATATGCAAGGTGCAAATGCAAGCAAGTATGAATATGCTCAATCCCACGCAAAAATATATGATGCAATGAAAGAATGATGCTTGCACAAATATAAGAGAGTAGAGTTTAGAGTAATTGGATCAATCGCAAACACACAAATTTGTTTCGAGGTTCGAGCCCCTAGCTCTACTTCCCCGCCTACACCACCGTGTAGGATTTCTAATCCACTATAGGAGCCCCTAACTCCTCTCTCAGCTTACAATGCCACCGAGGCAATACAACACACAATCCACCTCTACCGAAGAGGGATACGGCCCGTAGCCAACCACAACAAATGCCTCTCCTTAAGAGGCTCACAAACCAATCACCCGATCACCTCTACCGAAGAGGGATTCACAAATAAAAGGGTGTTTACAACAAGTGGTTCCAAAACCACAAACTCTCTTTTCTTTCTCTTTTCTTTCTTTTCCACAAAAACAAAGATCCTAATAGTTTAGGATAGAAGATAGCTCAAGTGTGGAAACTAGGTGTTTTTGGAAAACAAGCAACAAAGAAAAACACTTGGGAAATTCTTATAAAAGATGGAGAATGAAAACCAATACAAATATCCCAAATTCCTATTTCTTTGATTTTTCCAAAAGCCCAAAACAATAAGGATTAGAAGTATAAAGCCCAAAAACTCCTTTTAAAACTCTTTTAAAACACTTCAGAAACTGCAATTTTTCTCTTGTGAAAACCTTGGCCAAAATCCCAAAGGAATGGGGTTTATATAGGCCAAAACAGAAAACTAGCCGTTAGGCTGATGTGGCAATATAGACAGCCACCGGTCGACCGGCCCGGTCGACCGCCAACGGTCGAAAATATGACCGTTGGGGCTTCGGTCGACTGCCAGTCGACCGACCAACAAGGAGGAAACACAGTTTCCTTCTATCGGTCGACCGACCCAGTCGACCGAAAAGATACAGAGAGCAGACTCTCTATATCGGTCGACTGGGTCCGTGACCCGGTCGACCGACGGATATGCACAGCCTGTGCATATCCGGACACAGCAGCCGGTCGACTGTCCCGGTCGACCGGTCTGCCTGAAATACAGTTTTTCTGGGCAGATTTTTGAGATAGAAAATTTGTAAAAAATCTTTTAACACTTCTGAAAAATCCACAAAAATATGTTTTATCATTTTACTTGAAAACTAAACTTGTGATAAAAATTTCAAGACATATATCAATCATATCAATTCATTTTTGTGTCTTGCCAATTTTATCATAAATAAAACTTGTATTTTTATCAAACTAGATTTTTCCAAAACATGAATAGGAATGTCAAAATAAGTTTGTCTATAAGTTAAGCATGTATGTATAACTAGAAAACATCTACTATACATATAAATCATGAAAACTTGTTTTGATCCAACTATTCATAAAATCACACATCAAAACATAAAACGTGTGTGTTTGTGCACTTGAGCATATCAACTAAACTAAGCTTTACAAATGGATCTAAAACTCACTAAACTAAACTAGGATACCTAAGTCTTCTCTTGAGGAACTCCATCTTCAAGTAGACTTGCTCCCAAAACGCGATCCACCGAGTGCAAAGGGTATGATCTTTAAGCTTTGGCACCGGAATCACCATGATAAGCTTCCAAACACCTTGTTGAAGCTATCTCCCAAACTAATATCTTGCTAATGATCTGAAACTTAGAAACACAAGAATATTAGTAAACATAACTACATGAGTGTTGATCATCATCAAAACTAGAGTGGAAGGCTATTGGGCCAACAAGGAGACCTTTGCACCCGTAGCACGGCTTGAAGCCATACGGATGACACTAGCCTTTGCATGTTTTAAAAATTTTAAACTTTTTCAAATGGATGTAAAAAGTGCATTTTGAATGGTTTTATTAATGAAGAAGTTTATGTTGCTCAACCTCCCGGTTTTGTTGATCATGTTCATCCCGATTTTGTTTTTAAACTTGATAAAGCTTTGTATGGATTAAAACAAGCTCCAAGAGCTTGGTATGAAAGGCTTTCTAGTTTTCTCATTTCAAATGATTTTATTAAAGGCAAAGTAGACACAACTCTTTTTACTAAGCATGTTGATAATGATATTTTAATTGTGCAAATTTATGTTGATGATATAATTTTTGGATCTACTAATGAGCTTTTGTGCAAGGATTTTGAGAAGGTAATGCAACTAGAATTTGAAATGTCTTCCATGGGTGAGCTCAATTTCTTCCTTGGACTCCAAATCAAGCAATTGCAAGACGGAACCTTCATTAACCAAGCCAAGTACGCAAAGGAGCTAGTAAAGAAGTTTGGGCTTGAAGGATCAAAGGCTTGCAACACTCCAATGGCAGCTACAACCAAGCTTGATAAGGACGAACAAGGTAAAAATGTTGATATTAAATTATATAGAAGCATGATAGGAAGTCTTTTATATTTAACGGTAAGTAGGCCGGATATCATGTTTAGTGTGTGTCTTTGTGCTAGATTTCAATCGTGTCCTAAAGAGTCTCATCTTATTGCGGTAAAACGCATTATTCGTTATATTAAGGGCACTATTGGAATGGGTCTTTGGTATCCGAAAACTATAGATTTTTCAATGACTAGTTATTCGGATGCCGACTATGCGGGTTGTAGAGTAGATAGAAAGAGTACTAGTGGGACATGTCAATTTCTTGGTAATTGTCTTGTTTCATGGTCCTCTAGGAAACAAAATTCCGTAGCTCTCTCAACCGCCGAGGCGGAGTATGTTGCCGCGGGGGCTTGTTGTGCACAAGTCCTTTGGATGAAACATACTCTCCTTGATTTTGATTTGCACTTTGATCATATAAAAATATTTTGTGATAATACTAGTACTATACACATGACCAAAAATGCAAATCAACATAGTAAGACCAAGCACATTGAGATTAGATATCACTTTCTTAGAGATCATTTTGAGAAAGGTGATATAGATATTGATTATGTTTCCACGGATTTACAACTAGCCGATATTTTCACTAAACCTCTTGATTTTGCTAGATTTTCGTTTATTTGTGGAGAACTTAATGTTTGTATTATTGAATAAACATGTTTTTCATAACCCTTTTTGATGTATGACAAAAAGGGGGAGAATAAGTTTACATGACAAAAATAAGTTCATTTGGTCTTGGTTCCATATGAATTTATATGCTTTAATTTTAAGATTTGTTTTATGAATTTATATGTTTTGGTTTTATGAATTCTTGTGTTTTAGTTGTTTTGGTATTTTTGGTATCAAGAGCAATTTTTGGGTTTTCTAATTTTGTTTTAATTGGTTTCAATAATTGGTGCATCATTTCAATTATTGGTATCTAGAGCATATTATTGTGTTTTTAATTATAGCATAATTTGAGGGGGAGTTTTCTCCTCCCTATATTTTTGTTAATAGCCTATTTGTTTTGTCATCATCAAAAAGGGGGAGATTGTTAGCCCAAGAGGTTACACTCTCCAATTGTTTTGTGTTTTGATGATGACAAACCAAATTAGTGCTATTTGGTACTAACAAGTTTGCTAAGATGAGTTTCAGGTCTTGTACCATGTTTAGAGACCATTTGCTTAGCTATTGCAAGAACTTCTAAGTTCCACCAAGCAAGGAAGGCAAATTGCACATCAAGGAAGGATCATAGAAGAGAAGGCACTAGCAAGGCATTGGATGGCTCAAAGACTTGAAGATAGCTCAAGAAGTCTTCATGTATTTTGTTTTTCAGTTTATAGTATGTTAAAGAATAGTGGATAGGTTTGAAGCTCAATCACACACGTTTTTGCGCATATACTATTTCTTAGTTTATTTCCTATAAAATATACAAAAATTTTAAGTACAAAATCTTTCTTCTACAAATTTCTTTTTATGTTACATACTGAATTCCTGTTTAAAATAGTTTTATTAAAAATATTTTTCTTCTCAAAATTCTGTCTTTATTTCGTTTTCTGACCTGATCCGGTCGACCGGCAGTCTACCGACAGTCGACCGAGTCTATGTCAGGCTGGTCCGGTCGACCGGACCAGTCGACCGAGGTCCTGGCAGAATGCACGTATCCGTGTGCATGTCTGTCGGTCGACCGGGGCAGTCGACCGATGTTTATTTTTGAGTCACAGTTTGTATCAGTCGACCGGGTCGGTCGACCGATAGCCTGTAACGGTTGGAATTTTGTACTACCGGTCGACCGGCCCGGTCGACCGATGTAGCCGTTGAACAGTAACGGGCAGATTTTTAAGAGTTGTTTATTTTTGTCTTTTGTGCTTAAAAATTCGTTTAAAGATATATTTTGATCTAATTACCTCCTAAACTTCAGTAATTATGTTTTGTCCCTAAACCCTAGCCCTCTCCTATAAATAGGGGTGTTTGGGGAGAGATTAGTTACAACAACTATTATTGCTAAAATTCAAAAGTTTAAGGCTTTCAACGTTCTTGGTTTTTGTGCTAAATTCTCTCAATTTCTGAAGGGTTTTCAAAAGTTTTTCTCTGATTTCAATTTCTTTTCCTTACACAAAAGAGCTTCAATTCTACTCATTATTCTCTAAGGACCTTTGTAAGGGAAGAGATTTTTAAAAGAGAGAGTTTGTGGTCTTTTGACTACCAAGATAATTACTTGTTCTTAAGATTGTAGAAGTTGGGTACTCCATTGTAATTGTTCTTTGTGATAGTGGAAGTAGCTAGAATCCTTCTGGGGAAGGCGGGGAGTAGAGCTGGGTGCTCGAACCTCGATAACATATCCTGTGTTTGCGATTGGTTTACATTCTTGCAATCCTTACTCTATTTTGCTTGCACTTTTTACTTGCTCATCATATTCATTGTCATACTTACTTGCTTGCATTCATCTTGTGATTGTTGTAACTTTAAATTTTATTTTGCCCCTTGATTAGCATTGTCACCTATTCACCCCCCCTCTAGGTGACTTTTCACATGCAAGGTTTTCAGGTAAGTCATCAACCAAACTAGGTGAGTATTTCTTTAACCTTCTCTCTTTTCTTTTATTTCTTAGTTTAGATCGCCAACACGATTTCTTTCACCACATCTTCCAAATCTTCTTTCATTCTTTTTCAATTCATTTGTACATAGTCACTGTCTGGTTTTCTCCACCTTCTTCATCTATCGCTTTCTTTCTAACTTTAACATAACTCTTTTTCATTTTTATTTCTTAAAACAAAGAAGAACTTTCGTTTTTCTTCATAAAGATTTCAATAAGAAAAACCTTGAACGCTTCTATCGCTAACCCTCCTTGTGGATCACGACCCGCATAGCCACTTGCTATCGCGGTAAGAATTGAGCACTTGCACATGTTTATTCTTAAGTTCTGAAATACTATATTTTGTGTGCAGGTTTAAGCTTCAATCAAATTTTTGGCGCCGTTGCCGGGGAGGGTAACGGTTTTTATTGAAATCAGATTTTTATTAAATTTTTAGAACTAAAACGAATTTTCTCCTCTGTTGCAGGTTATAGGGCAAGCAAAGCAGGGAAAAAGGATTGCAGAAACATATAAGTGGTCTTGGTCCTCTGTTCCAGAAAACAGAGACCAAGTACCCTCTGAATTGTCGCGTTTGCTCGACTTAAGCCGCGTTTCCGCGGCAAGGAAGAGTTCACTACTAACTATCTTTTTGCAGGGCTGCTAGCTTTGCAAAAAAATTAGAGTTTCTGTACACTTTATTTCTTATATGCCATCACTTAAGCCTGCTAATAAACCAACAGTAAAATACTTGTTGAAAAAGATAAAAAAATTGATTAGACGTTTGCATTTTAGGCACGTGTCTTTTCAATTCATTTATTTTTACTGTTGAAGAGTGCTGGAGCAAGGTACGTTCGCATTGCATTTAGAATCGGACTCATCTCTTGGTTGATTTACATCACTTTGAGTGAATCTTGTTTACATATCTTGTACACTTGCACAAACTGATCTTAAGGGCACCACCCAATAACAAGATAAGGTGGGAATTTAATCACCATTCCTTAGCCCAAAAATCAGATTCCAAGCACTCACTAACCCGAGCCTAACTAAAAATGAGTATACGTTGTCCCTAGGGACATCTCGGACTCAATTAGGAGATTATCCTAAGGGGGAAAGGTGTTGGAATTTGACTCCTGCCAAATCAGTGTCTAGAAAAGGGATTAAGGGCCGAAAGCTCGAAGGTTGGTGGTTATTTAATTAAGGAACGTCTTTGACGGAAAACCTCCCACCAATCTTACCCTGACCTGGCTGATTAGCTTGTGGTTAAAGTCTGCATTAGACCTCCCATGGACAGTCTAATCAGTTAGGAGTCGTCTAGGTCGTAGGTCTACCCTAACTTAGGTTAGAATTTTTTTTCTTTTTTGTTTGCTTATTTGTTTGTTTTTGTTTGTGTTCTATTGTGTGATATGGCTTATAATAACAATTTTTCCAATTTTAATAGTAATCCATATTACACACCGACTTCATTTTTGGATATTACCAACCCGGCATATCATAACTTTAACCAACCTAGTGTGCCGGATTGGTCTTATCCGAATCAATATAACCCATGTCCCCAATCTTATAACCATAATTTTCATGATAATTTCAACTCTTTACAGAGTCAATGGGGATTCACCTCCCCCGAGTCTAATTTTCAACCAACTTGTCCTCCTTCTCCACCTAGTCCATAATATTTTCAAGATTCATACTCAGTTCCACCAGTCCAAAATAGGAAACTATCAATTTTGAAAATGAGTATGCGTGAGTCCAAACAAAAATCCCAAAATCTGATGGACTCACAATTTCATCACCAATTCCAAAACAACACTTCATCTTTTCAACAAGATGATGAACCCATCAACTATGAAAAGATGCTTGAAGCCATGACTCAGGCTCAAAACGCTCGTAATCGTGACATAGATATGATGGTCCAAACTCTACGTTCTCACCGTTTGACCAGTTCTGATGTCACTAACCATTCTCTTAGAGCCGAAGAGTCATGTTGTTTTGGAAATCAAAGTTTCATTTCAGAACAATCATTTCAACTTGCCCAAACTCCAAACATTGAAAATGATATTAACAGTTTAGCAAGTTATCCCTTTCCTGAAATTGAACTTGAAAATGAATATGATCATGAACCTCAACTTAGTGATTCAATTCTACTTCCTGATTCAATTATGACTCCGGTATCTTCACCTGATTTCAATCTTTTTCTCGAGTCAACATTGGATCCTGTGCCAATTCATAATGAAATTGAATCACCCATCTTTGATGATCATCATGTTGAACTTGACCAATTTTCTAATTTTGAAAATCGTATTGACAAATTGGCAAGGTCTCAATTTTATGACATTGAACTCAATGAGAAATGTGACCTAGATTCTCAACTCTGTGATCCAGTTCAAATTCCTGAATTAATATTGACTCCTGTTTTGTTACCCGACTTAAGTAATATTTTAGAGTCAGTTTTGATTCCTACACCCATCATTCTTGAACTTGAATCACCAATATTAAGTCACATTCCATTGATAGAAAATACATGTGGACTTGAGTTTCAACTTCTTGATTTGGACACACTTCTTGAACCAATCTCGACTCCTGAACCTTTACTTGACTTAAGTCACCTTCCTGAGTCGGTATTAGTTCCAGTACTTCCTGAGTCCAAGTCAATCATTCTATCTTTTGACACTCCATTTTGGGACAAAGCAGTTGACAAATTTGACTCCGAAATTAATTATGAAATTTGAAAATTAGATGGGGTCAAATATTTAATAAAAATCCTTTATGGATTCATCAATTTAATGGGTTATATTAGAGAAATTTCTAGTGGGTTCCTCTGAACCCCACGAAAAGTCGATTGGGCCGCATTTCGTGGACCAATCAGACCACCACCGGAACCACCACCTTAAGGTAACATTTTCCTTCCCTTTCTTCTTTTTCATGCATCTATGCATTAATTCATACATTGAGGACAATGCATGAGATAGGTGTGGGGAGGGTTCTAACATAACTTAGGTTTTTTCTTTTTATTTAAATTTTTTTTTAACATTTTCTTTACTTTTAAAAACTTTTTGAAAAATAGAAACAATATTTTGACATATTTTTTGTAAGAAATTAAGTTAATTTTAAGGAATAGGAAAAATCCAAATTAGGATTTCTTATACTTGGTCAAAATAAGATTATTTGTTTGAATTTTAGGGTTAGAAAGAAAATTTGTCAAAGTAGTTTAGTCTTGATCTTTACCTTAATGAAATATGCACACTTCATATACTTACACACTTAGGGTTCAAAAATAAAGATTCTTATGCCTTATATATATATATATAATATATATATGAACTAATCTAATTATTGATGAGCTAGGTACTTTAGCCTAAGCAAGTCTTAGTATTTATGCGAAAGATGATTAGATAAGTTTGAGAAAAAAAATATATATAAAAATCCTCTGATTAAGCTGGGTATTTGTGCCTAATGAAGCATAAGTATTCACGCCTAAAAGGGGTCCATATAATAAAATCCTTAGTTTTGTGGCCTTATTTGCTCGAGTCCTTAAGTCCTTGGGGTGTTTCTCACCCGGTGCCCTAAGACCGTTTGGTTTGGGAGTCATCGATTAAAGGCTCGTTACATGGGCAGATTAGAAAGCCTAATAGAACTAAGGAATAATACCACAAAATATATATATAAAAATAAATAAGGCATAAGAGTTAGAGTTAATGAACCCTTAGTCAAAATTTTCACAGTCACAAGGTGCATATGACTCAGGGTAAAGTAATAGACTAAATGAGAAGTACAATTTGACTCCTTACTTTGATTGATAACAAATTTTTGAATAAAGACTAAGTTTAGGAATGAAAAATTCAGTCTTCCTATAACTTATAGATTGCTTAAATCTTACAATCATATTTCAAATATTTTCTCTTTCAAAATGCTTTTCGAAAATACTAACTCTTTATTTCTCTTTCTTTATGGATTTTGTGGGTGCAATCCGCTGAAAACCCTCACGAGACAAAACTCGTCCTCTAGGGGAAACCTAGAGGTTTAACGGCTTGTTGCATATACTCAGTGCAATCGCGTGACCTGCGAAAGTGGTCTAATAATCCTTAGTATAATTTAATTGTTTTGCTCGAGGACGAGAAAAAGATAGGTATGGGGGTGTGATTGGTCGCTAATGTTGCATATTTAGTATCATATTTTCATACTTATTATAGAATAAAATCTGCATTGTCCTAATTAAATGTTTAATTTATTTGCAGGCCCATTCCTTAAGGAGATGAAGAGAAATGAGCCAAAAAGCCCACCAAATTCTGAATTAAATCAGAATTAATTCGAGCTCAGTGAATCAGAGCAAAATCAAGAGGTTGAAAACTGGTTAAGAAGAATCCTCTCAGAATCGATCGGTTAAAGCCAAGAATCAAAGGCCATTTCGTCACAATCCTGGACTCAAACGAGAAAACCAACTGAAGATAAATGCAGAAGGAAAAATCAGGGAGACCCACCAACAGGGTGTGGCCACCTGGCCACATCCTAGCTGTGGAAACGCGGCCAAAGCCGCGTTTTCGCGGCTTGTTTAAGGAGTTAGGGGAGCGTTTGCTCCCCCAATCTTCCCGGGATTCTCCCCTTATGGGTTTTGCCTATAAATACAGGTTTCAGCTGAGCAAAATGGGACGACCATGCAGAGATAGGATTTAGCCTAGTTTTCCATTTTGTAGTATAGGTTTTGTTTTCTTTTTATGTAACTTTAATTTGTATGTAAGCTTAGGTTAGATGAAGATTCATGTAAGTAAGAGAGAGAGGCCTATGTTGAGAGTGACACCGATGTACCCTCCTCCTTTCTTCCATTGTTTCTGCAAGCAATAAAGGTAAATACTTTTTTTATGTTCGTCTCTTTACTTTTGTTTCCTTTTGTTTTCTTCTTTCTCTTTCTACTTTACCTCTTTTGGTTTTGTTGAGCTTGCAAGTGAATCCAGAAGCATAAGTATAACGATGTTGTCTGAGTGCCAATGATACTTCATGAAGATGTTCTCCTCCTCAAAATCTGTATCACTTTATTCTTGCGCGGCTTGATGATATAATGCGAACGGGGACTGAGCTTGATCCTATGACTTATGCGTTGAACGCCTCCGAAGCAAGGTAGAACATGCAAGGTTTCTAGGTAAGTCATCAACCAAACTAGGAGAGTATTTCTTTAACCTTCTCTCTTTTCTTTTATTTCTTAGTTTAGATCGCCAACACGATTTCTTTCACCACATCTTCCAAATCTTCTTTCATTCATTTTCAATTCATTTGTACATAGTCACTTTCTGATTTTCTCCACCTTCTTCATCTATCGCTTTCTTTCTAACTTTAACATAACTCTTTTTCATTTTTATTTCTTAAAACAAAGAAGAACTTTCGTTTTTCTTCATAAAAATTTCAATAAGAAAAACCTTGAACGCTTCTATCGCTAACCCTCCTTGTGGATCACGACCCGCATAGCCACTTGCTATCGCGGTAAGAATTGAGCACTTGCATATATTTATTCTTAAGTTCTGAAATACTATATTTTGTGTACAGGTTTAAGCTTCAATCAGTCGACCGGCTGGTCGACCGCTCTCCTGCTCAAAAGAAAAAAATCAAAATGTGGGTCGACTCGACCGACCCTAATCGAGAGTTAGGGTCTCTCAGTCGGTCGACCGCCAGGATTAGTGGTCAACCGATCGATTGACCGACAACGTGCACGTCCCAAGGCCAAAGGCCTGATTGACTAGGTGGTCGACTATTTTGGCTGAAGTTGGCACCGATCACGGTCGACCGTTCTGGCCTGAAACATTTTTCTTGATATATTTTGAGTTTCAAACATTTTTCAAAATATTTTGTATTAGTTTATGGGTAATGTAGCAATGTATAAGTGATGAAATATATGTTCTAAACTTATTATAAAATTTTGAAAAAATTATGAGACATGTATCAAAACCCTGGGTCAAGTAACCAAGCATCTGAGTATTTATCTTTTCCTGACTTAGCTGTCAAGACATCACATGAATCCTCATCTGCTTCTTCGACAACCCCAGCTTGATCGACTTTGCACTCGTACTAGCCCCATCAAAATCTTTGTCTTTTTCCTTTCAACATCTCCTTGTATTCATACAAATTTTCTTGATGTGCCCTGCTTTCTTGCAAAAGTAGCAAGGGAAATTGCTATAAGCATCTGGATCCCTTTTGGGTCCCCTACTCTTTGATCTTTCCCTCTGGCCCTTGACAAATAATCCAGAGGCCTCCTCCATAGAATCTGTTGTTTTCATCAACTCGTTGTTTTGGAGCATCTGTCTGACATCTTCTAACTCTAAGGTTTTCTTAACATACATGATGGTGGTCGCCAAGTGGTCATAACTTGATGGAAGAGAAGAGAGTAACAAAAGAGCTTTATCTTCTTCTAACTTAACCTTTAGAGCTAACAAGTTGCTTAAAATTCTATTAAAAGTATTGAGATGTTATAGAATAGGCATACATTCCTTCATCCAAAGGCTGTATAACTACTTCTTCATGAAGAGCTTGTTCGACAAACTCTTCGTTATGTACAGGCTTTCCAGCCTACACTAAAGACCAGTAGTTGTCTCCTCGTTCATCACATTGTAGAGCATCACATCTGAAAGGCACAGTATGGTCATTGCTTTTACATGGAATTCGATGTCATTCCACTCATCATCCTCCATCTTCGATGACTTCTTCTCAATACCAAGCAGGGTCTTGTGTGTGCCCTCACATCTTTCATAACAGGATGTTGGACTTCCAGTTGAATTTCTCCACCTCGAACTTGGTTGTTGTGATCGTCTTCCTAGCCATCGCTTTGATTCAAATTGTTGATGATCTATCATCAATCAAACAACAGAGGAACACTGAGTTGAAGACTCGGCAGCAGAAACAGAAATATAGAAGATCTACCACTGCCAAGCAATCACCACACAACTAAGGAACATAAGCTTTAACATGATTCGGTAATGTGTCTACGTTCACGGGGAAGAGGGGAGAAATATTTATTAAAGAAAATACAAGAGTTACAATGAGATCTCTCTCACAACTTTCAATGGTGAAATTCTAAGATTTCTCTTAAATTCTTGATACACATTCAAAAGGCCACCCCAAGGGGTTTATATAGGCACATAGGATGATCCTAATCTAATATGAGCTCAAATCAACACCTCCTTAGAGAAATAAAAAATCTGTATCTAAACCAAAACAGGAGACAAATTCATTTTAGGAAACTGCTAAAAACCTGAATTCCTCTCCAATGAATATGAGGTACTCCAAATACTAGCAATAGGCTCTCACAAGTATTGGTGTATTGGTGGTAAATGCTTTTGGACTCAACGAATACACCATTGGATGCATTGCTTATGATGAGTTTTGGTGGGAGGACCACCATATTTTTAGAGACTTAGAGACTAGTTCTTCGGTTTGGTAACTATCTCTATTCTCCTTTATATGTTTATGTTTATATGCTTTTAAATTGAATGTTTTAGCATATATTGGTTTTCATGTTCATTATGGTTAAATCCAATGCTTATTAAATTTGTGATATACATATGTAGTATTTGAGATACACATATGATTATATTGATTCATATCCTTTGTGTTCTCATAATAATTTAGCTATCTATGCATATCCATGTTGTAATGGTACTTGTATTTACACTAATGATCATATTTGTTTATCTAGCATGTTTTAATTTTTTATGCATATCATTTTTTGATTACATATTTTGATGCTATTTTATTAAAACTTGTGATTATACTTGTACAATTAGTGAGTTACACTTGATTATTATGTTTACATGCTTTATTGTTCTTGTGTACTCATTACATGTAACTTAGTTTTGATGACTCTTGCATTTATACTTGTACTCCTATACTTATTTTTATAATACCCTTGACATGCTTTGTTTTTTAATGAGAATGTATTTAACTTCATGTATATGTGAATTTTGTCAAAACTACTTGATATATATGTTCTATTCTTGAGTCACTTATATTATATGCCATATATTTTCTTGTGGACTCACTTCATATTTGGGATAAATAAGTACACTTTAGTTTTGATATTACATACATATTCCTTGAAGTCTATATTTACATCCTCTATATGCTCTTGAATAGTTTTTGATGATAACAAAATTTTTCATGTTTTGTAGTTTCATATTTATGAAAGAAGAATTTCATATGTTTTGATGAATTTGAGCTTCATTGTCTTATCTGTATGAATATTTTTATTATATGATTTTTGAGCACTCTATATCTTTTGTTTACTCATGATTTTGGATTCATGAGCCTATAAGTCTTTATAGATTTTTTGACTGTCAATTCTTGTGTAATTACTATATTTCACGAGATATATATGATTTGTTTCTTACTTGAAGGATTTCATAATAGTTTTCAAAATTACTTTAAATTAGTTCTTTATTTTTCAATTGGTAGAGTTTTCAACCTATACTATATTATTTTTAAAATATTATTTTTGAAAACTTCTATTCTTCAAGGGCAGTTGGTTAGGCGATCATGTTTTTTATACTCACATTGTATATCTTTTTAAACATTGCATGATAGGCTAGATGTTATGAATTATACATGATTCTTATAATATTTTATTTTTATATACTCATATTTTCTTATATATGTATGCATCATATTTCAATAGGTATGTAAATTGATCATGCATACATATATATGATTTCTTATGCTAGATTAATAATGTTTATGTTGGCCCAAAGGCCTTCCACTCTAGTTTTGATGATGATTAACTCATGTAGTTATGTTTACTAATAATCTTGTGTTGTTTAAGTTTCAGATCATTAACCAAGATATTAGTTGGTGTTTAGCTTCAACAAGGTGTTTAGAAGCTTTTCATGATGATTCCAGGGCCAAGCGTCAAGATCATACATTCCCTAGCCCATGGATGGAGTTTTGGAGCAAGTCTACTTGAAGATGAAGATCGTCAAGAAGACTTAGGTATCCATAGTTTAGATAGTGTGTTTAGATCCATTTGTAAAGCTTAGTATAGTTGATATGCTCAAGTGCACACTACACACAAAAGATTTATGTTTTGGATTTTGGTTTTCATGAATAGTAGATCAAAACAAGCTCAAATAGTTTTTATATATATTAGATATGTTCTAGATATACATACATGGTTTTAACTTCTTATACAAGCTTATTTTGATGTCCCTATTCATGTGTTGAAAAATCAAGTTTGATAAAATACTAGTGTTGGTTTTGATAAAATTGGCAAGACACAAAAATGAATTTATATGATTGATATATGTCTTGAAATGTTTATCACAAGTTTGTGTTTCCATATAAAATGATAAAATTATTTTTGGTGATTTTTAGAAGTGTTAAAAGATTTTTAAAAAATATTTTAACATGTTTTTCTGATCCAGATTGTTGTTCCAGGCTTCTATTAGTCGACTAAGTCAACTGACCTAGTCGACTAGACAGAGGTCGGTCGACCGGGTCGGTCGACCGGGTCGGTCGAAACTGTGCACGTTTGGAGCCTCTGGGACGGTCGACCGGGTCTGAGAGCTCTGCTCTCTGTTTGTTTGGGTCGACCGGGCGGTCGACCGCTGCAGAGAGTTCTGCTCTCTGTTTGTTTCGGTCGACCGGGCCGGTTGACCGCTGTTGCCCAACGGTCATATTTCTGACCGTTGGCGGTCGACCGGGCCGGTCGACCGTTGCCTGTCAGAGCTGCCAGCTCAGCTCTAACGGCTAGTTTTGTATTGGGCCTATATAAACCACATCTCTTTGGGTTTTTGGCTAAGGTTTTCAAGAAGAAAAATTTCAGTGTTTCTCTAGTGTTTAAACAAGTTTTCAAAATAGTTTTTGTGCTAAAAAGATTTCATCTTTATTGTTTTTGGGTTTTTGGAAAATCAAAGAAAACTAGGGTTTTGGGATATTGATTTGATCTTTAATTTCTATCATATACAAGAGATTTCCCAAGTAGTTTTTCTTTGTTGCTTGTTTCCAAAAACACCTAGTTTCCACACTTGAGCTATCTCCTATCCTAAACTATTAGGATCTTTGTTTTGTGGAAAAAGAAAGAGAGAGAGAGAGTTTTGAGGTTGTTGTTGTAACCTCTAAGTTGAACGCCCTTATTCTTGTTGTATCCCTCTTAGGTAGAGGTGATCGGGTGATTGGTTTGCTCCCTCTAGTGAGAGGTGGAGTTTGGTTGTAAACCCTCTTCGGTAGAGGTGTTGGTTGTTGGTTGTTGTATTGGCTACGGGCCTACCCCTCGGTTGTGAGGTGGTTGTTTGAGAGAGGAGTTCGGTACTCCATTGTTGTACAAATCCTCTTCGGTAGAGGTTCCCTCGGTGGGAGATAGTGGATTGAAAATCCTACACGGTGGTGTAGGCGGGGATGTAGAGCTAGGGGATCGAACCTCGAAACATATCCGTGTGTTTGCGTTTGATCCAATTTCTCTAAACTCTCTCTCATTATTTGTGCAAAGCATCATACCTCATTCATATCATATATTGCTTGTGTTGAGCATAGTTCATATTGTCATATCATATCTATTTGCTTGTGTTGTGCCTTGCATAATCCATATTGCTATATCCTTGATTGCTTGGCTTGATTGTGTGTGCACATTGCTTGGATTGCTTGTGTGTGTGCCCAACTTATACTCATCCAACAAGAGCTTCACATAGCGCCTCAACCCATTTCAAGGGGAATCAAGAGGAGTTAGTCCAGAGCCTCGCAAGGGGAATTCGGCTACACTTGTTGTATTGTATTAGTTTGTGCAAAATTTGCATTAGCTTCCGCATTTAGCGCACTTAGTTTTGCATTTAGTTTTAGATTAGCACTAACACCTATTCACCCCCCCTCTAGGTGTTCCCTTTTCAATTGGTATCAGAGCTAGTGCTCCTGATACTTAGGCTTAACATCCTAGGAGTGAGATCCATTTGCTTGCTAATCTATTGTTTGCATTTGCTTGTTTGCACACATTTAGTTTACCATGACTTTCATGACCCCACCTATGTTTGACCCTTCCAACATTCATGTTTGGAAGATTAGGATGACCATTTATTTACAAACCCTAGGTCATAAAGTTTATCTTGCTATTACCAAGGAATCCTTCCTTAGTGATCGCAATCATATAGGGGCCAATGCACAAGCCCTAGAGGCCATTAGAAGCACATTACCTAAAGATTATCTTATGTGCGTTTCTAACATTGATTCCGCTTTTATAGTGTGGAATAAATTGACAACAACCACCACCTCCAAGCTTCAAGAACAAATTCAACCGGAGGAGTCTAGTGGAGAATCCGATTCACAATGCTTCATGGTCCAAAGGAATGACTCCCTTGAGGTACATTCGGAACCCCACTTAGATTGTGATGATAGTGCTAGTTCTTCATGTGATGATAATATTGATCCCCATGCTTTAAATGAAGAACTATCTATTGTATGTGAAAAATTAATAGAAAATTATAAGATTTTGAAAAAGAAAAGTCTAGAAATTGAAAAAGAAAATAAGAGTTTACATTCTAGACTTGATGTTATTTTGCAAGAGAAAGAGGAGATTGCTAATGAGAGGGATTCATTAAAATCTCAACTTGATCTTGCACTTAAAGAAAATAACTTTTTGAAGTCTAAAAATGATTGCCATGCTATTTTGAAGAAAAATGAAAATTTGTCTTCAAAAGTTGATTTGTTTTAAAAGAAAATGATTCTTTGAAAATTAAGATTGCTTCAATTTCTAAAGATTTAGAAATGTGTTTAAAGAAAAATGTTGTTTTACAAATAAAATTGATGCACATGTTTGCCATGCTAGTGTAGCTTCTTCATCTAGTCTACCTAATGCATGTACCTCTTCTTCTAAGATCAATGATGATATTTGTATGTTAAAGAAGAGAGTAGATTGTTTGGGCTCCACTATGAGCCAATGTGCCATGAACCACACACGCTTGGAAACCTTGGTTCGAAAGAAACAAGTTCCAACTTTTATGCATGCACACCCTCCACGGCATACACATGCTCCATACGGACACCATCAACACATGTATGCTCATGTGTACACATGTACACATTGTAGCCGAAAAGGCCATCTTGCTAAATTTTGTTTTGATAGAATACATGTTTCTAATTTAGCAAAGAAGTTTGTTTGGGTTAGAGAAGGTACTAACCCCCATGGACCCAAAAGAGTATGGGTACCAAAGACCACCCCTCCTTTATTTAATGTAGGTGTGGGCTCTCACATGACGTGAGAGTGATGACACCTTGGAGTGGATGCGTTTCGGACTTAAAGGAAATCAATTGGATGCATCACTTTCAAGGGAAGTGTTGTGGTGGAAAGGACCACCATGTTTTGGAGACAAGGAGAGTTGCTTCTTCGGTTTTGGTAACAATCCTTTACTCCCAACTTATTGTTTACATGCTTTCCATTTCATGTTTTATAGCATGTTTTCATTGTCTTTGGATTAGTGTGTAAATATCATATTTATTAGATCCTTGACATACATGTATAGTATTTGAGACACACATGCTTATGTGAACCCATACTTAGTGTTCTCACTTTTGTTTAAACTATAATGTACATCATGAATCTAATACATGTGAATTTACATAATAATCATGTTTTAGTTTTATCATGGTGATTTCTTTATTGTGTTTTGATGCTTCATGTTAAGATTACTTGTTTAGATGTTAGTTTTCATTAAGACTAGGATTTATACTTGTACATATAGTGGGCCACAAATAAATTTATATGTTTGGGCTTGATTGCTTATTTGAACCCATTAGATGTGCTAGTATAGTCTAGTTTTGATGATTCATACATTTTAAACTTGTATTCCCATTTTGGATTTGTTTTATGAGTTTTTCACTTCATGTATATGGTTGTATTGCCAAACTTTAAGATATACATGTATACCCCTTGAGTCATTTGCCTTTCATGCAAATCTATATATATGGACTCAATTGTGTTTAGGGATATGTATGGATACTTATTGTGTTGACAATTGATACATATACCTTGAAATGAAATTTGTTTTGGTGAAAATTTAGTTTTTCTTGATTTTGTGTTTAATTGTTTGACTTCATGTATATGTCTATTTTAATCCAAATTATTGTTATACATATACATCCTTTGAGCCACGTGCCTTCATGCATACATCCTTGTGGACTCGTTGTGTTTGGATATGTATGTATACTTTAATTTGTATAGGACATACATATACCTTGAAGATTAAATAAGTTTTGATGATTTTCATGTTTTCAATGTTTAAGGAATAATTGAGCTTAATTGAAAATTTTCATGATTATGATATTCACACTTTATATGTACACTCACTTTTATTGCTTGCTCATGTTTTGTTTTCACGAGTCAAAATTGTGCTTAATTGGATTAGAGTGTTGATTTTCATGTGAATTTCTTATTTCATGAAAAACAATTTCGTTTTATTCCTTGCTTGAAGGATTTCGTACTAGTTTAAAAGATTTTCCATTTAACTAGTTACGGTATTCTTCACTATGGTAGTGATTTTCACACAAAGCTTATTTTCAAATCTATTTTTGAAAACCCCTACCTTCGATGGGAGGTTGGATGGGAGATCGTGGCCTTGTATGCCTTAAAATGAAAATCATTTAAAACTTGAACCATGATTGGGAGGTATAGTAATATGAAGTATACATTTGATCTTATTGTTATGTCAATTGGTATCATTGAACTCTTTCAATTGGTATCATTTTGACCTTTGTGTATACTCATATGTTTATTGTGTATGTATATTTTCAATTGGTATCATCTATTGGTGATTGGTACTCATTCTATTTCATACACATATACTTGTTTTATTTGTGCTTAAGATATAATTTTTCATAAAATCTTGTTTATGCTAGTGCTTGAGCTTCAATTTTGTTTCAATTGATTATTTTGGTATCAAGCCCATGCATCTTTTTAGTTGGTATTTCATAAAGGGGGAGAAAATTTAATTTTGTATTTCAATTGGTGATTCTTCAATTGGTATTTGTTTCCCACTCCCTTACTTTATGATTGAAAAATTTCATATTGGTATCATATGTTTGATATGAAAATTATTTACATTGGTATCAAAATTTTATTTAGACATTCAAAATTTATTATTGATATCAAGATGTTTCATGTGTTTTTACTTAAAATTGGTATCTAAAATTTTTTTGAAAAAATACAAAAGTTTTGATTTGTATTGACTATATGCATATAGATTCATGATGAGTGTATCTTGTATTGAAGAGCTTAACATCTCTTCGTTATGTGGTACACGTGTGTAGGGGGAGCTTCACATCTCCTCTTATTCATTACATAATGTGTGTTATGTGAATTAGGCCTTAACATCCCTCTTTCATGTAATGCATTTGTGTAGGGAAGCTAACTTAGCGTCTTCCTCTTCATGAATGTATATAGCATATAACATCTATTGATCTTTGTTTATTTTCAATTGATATCAAGATGCTTCATTGACATACTTATCTATTGATATCATGTTGTTTATAGTCACCCCTTATTGACATTTTTTTGTCTTAGACAAAAAGGGGAGAACATTGTTTTATTGTTTGGATTGTTTAACCCCTTCTTGATCTTTTTGCTTGACAAAAAGGGGGAGAGAAATTTGTTTGATTTAATTTTGCTTTGTTTACCCCTTTGTTGATGATTGACAAAAAGGGGGAGAATTATTTGAGAGTTTAACATGTTTATATATGCATACTTATGTTTTTGCATATATTAAGTTTTATTGGTAAGTATTAAGTTTTTATTGGTATCTAGAGCATCTAGTGTGTTTGTTGCTAATGCTTTATTAATTTAATTGGTAACTAGAGCTTCTAGAACATGTGTTTGTGTTTTATGCATATTGATGCATACATGTTTATGTACATTCATTGCATATATTTTATTTATTTGTTTATGCATGAGTTAAGGGGGAGCTTCTTTGAAGCTTAACTTTAATCCATGCATATATAACTCTATGAGTTTTGTCATCATCAAAAAGGGGGAGATTGTTGGCCCAAAGGCCTTCCACTCTAGTTTTGATGATGATTAACTCATGTAGTTATGTTTACTAATAATCTTGTGTTGTTTAACTTTCAGATCATTAACCAAGATATTAGTTGGTGTTTAACTTCAACAAGGTGTTTAGAAGCTTTTCATGATGATTCCAGGGCCAAGCGTCAAGATCATACATTGCCTAGCCCATGGATGGAGTTTTGGAGCAAGTCTACTTGAAGATGAAGATCGTCAAGAAGACTTAGGTATCCATAGTTTAGATAGTGTGTTTAGATCCATTTGTAAAGCTTAGTATAGTTGATATGCTCAAGTGCACACTACACACAAAAGATTTATGTTTTGGATTTTGGTTTTCATGAATAGTAGATCAAAACAAGCTCAAATAGTTTTTATGTATATTAGATATGTTCTAGATATACATACATGGTTTTAACTTCTTATACAAGCTTATTTTGATGTCCCTATTCATGTGTTGAAAAATCAAGTTTGATAAAATACTAGTGTTGGTTTTGATAAAATTGGCAAGACACAAAAATGAATTTATATGATTGATATATGTCTTGAAATGTTTATCACAAGTTTGTGTTTCCATATAAAATGATAAAATTATTTTTGGTGATTTTTAGAAGTATTAAAAGATTTTTAGAAAATATTTTAACATGTTTTTCTGATCCAGATTGTTGTTCTAGGCTTCTATTAGTCGACTAAGTCAACTGACCTAGTCGACTAGGCAGAGGTCGGTCGACCGACGTGCACAAAACTGTGCACGTTTGGAGCCTCTGGGACGGTCGACCGGGTCTGAGAGCTCTGCTTTTTGTTTGTTTGGGTCGACCGGGCGGTCGACCGCTGCAGAGAGTTCTGCTCTCTGTTTGTTTTGGTCGACCGGGCCGGTGACCGCTGTTGCCCAACGGTCATATTTCTGACCGTTGGCGGTCGACCGGGCCGGTCGACCGTTGCCTGTCAGAGCTGCCAGCTCAGCTCTAACGGCTAGTTTTGTATTGGGCCTATATAAACCACATCTCTTTGGGTTTTTAGCTAAGGTTTTCAAGAAGAAAAATTTCAGTGTTTCTCTAGTGTTTAAACAAGTTTTCAAAATAGTTTTTGTGCTAAAAAGATTTCATCTTTATTGTTTTTGGGTTTTTGGAAAATCAAAGAAAACTAGGGTTTTGGGATATTGATTTGATCTTTAATTTCTATCATATACAAGAGATTTCCCAAGTAGTTTTTCTTTGTTGCTTGTTTCCAAAAACACCTAGTTTCCACACTTGAGCTATCTCCTATCCTAAACTATTAGGATCTTTGTTTTGTGGAAAAAGAAAGAAAGAGAGAGTTTTGAGGTTGTTGTTGTAACCTCTAAGTTGAACACCCTTATTCTTGTTGTATCCCTCTTAGGTAGAGGTGATCGGGTGATTGGTTTGCTCCCTCTAGTGAGAGGTGGAGTTTGGTTGTAAACCCTCTTCGGTAGAGGTGTTGGTTGTTGGTTGTTGTATTGGCTACGGGCCTACCCCTCGGTTGTGAGGTGGTTGTTTGAGAGAGGAGTTCGGTACTCCATTGTTATACAAATCCTCTTCGGTAGAGGTTCCCTCGGTGGGAGATAGTGGATTGAAAATCCTACACGGTGGTGTAGGCGGGGATGTAGAGCTAGGGGCTCGAACCTCGAAACATATCCGTGTGTTTGCGTTTGATCCAATTTCTCTAAACTCTCTCTCATTATTTGTGCAAAGCATCATACCTCATTCATATCATATATTGCTTGTGTTGAGCATAGTTCATATTGTCATATCATATCTATTTGCTTGTGTTGTGCCTTGCATAATCCATATTGCTATATCCTTGATTGCTTGGCTTGATTGTGTGTGCACATTGCTTGGATTGCTTGTGTGTGTGTGCCCAACTTATACTCATCTAACAAGAGCTTCACATAGCGCCTCAACCCATTTCAAGGGGAATCAAGAGGAGTTAGTCTAGAGCCTCGCAAGGGGAATTCGGCTACACTTGTTGTATTGTATTAGTTTGTGCAAAATTTGCATTAGCTTCCGCATTTAGCGCACTTAGTTTCGCATTTAGTTTTAGATTAGCACTAACACCTATTCACCCCCCTCTAGGTGTTCCCTTTTCAGTTTATACATATATGTTTTATAGCACAAATTATTTTATGCTAAACTTGGTTTAGTTCTAAATGTTAATTAGTATCTTTTACAAGCTTATGTATTGATTTTGTTAGTATTCAAAAGGGGGAGAAAAATTCTTGATTTTATTTTAAATCGGTGTCTTACTCTCACTCTTTTTAAGAAAAATATTTTGTTTTAGAAAATGGTTATATTTTTCATATTGGTATCAATTGTTTATAATTGGTACTTATATTGTAAAATAGCTTAGAATTTAAAAAGATTGATATCTGATTGGAGCGGAACCTGCACTTGAAAATATGTGTTTTGTAAAATCAGTGAAGTTATATATGTGTGCTAATGTTCCCTCGATACTTCTGTTATAGCATTAGTTGAACGGGTCGAATCCACAGGGATAGAAGGCGATAGAAGAATTAACAGTTTATGTTCACATTGGTTGTTAACAATTCCTTCTTTGTTAAAGAATGAGAAAAAGAAAAAGAAAAGAAAACTGAAAGTGATAGGAGAGAAGGTGATAAAATCAGCGAAGTGAAAATAAAAGAGAAGTGATTTTGAAAATAATGAGAAGATGAAACAAAGGTGAAATAAGAAGATGAAAACAACAATGGGAAATGATAAAAGGATTTTGAAACTGATTTTTAAAATAAGATAAAAGAAAACTCATGGCTGCTAACTACTAATTGCTTCACTAACCATGCTAACCTCTTAGTGATAGTTGCCTCACATGGATCCTTGGCCATCACTAGTCCTTGGTTTCAAGAGACGATACAAAGTATGGCTCATATGATTATTCTTCTAATTTCAAACAACATATCCATACCACACAGCAAGTTGCAAGCTACTATTAAATCATCAAAACTAGTTAGAGGTGAGCATGAAATAAAGAAGACATTGCAAGTTAGCAAGTTAGTGGTTTAGATGTTAGAAATGTTAGAATCAATCAGCATGAGCCATCAATGGCTCTTGCAAGAGCAACGCTTTATAGAGGCTATTAGATTTAGTGGATTATCTAGTAAGTGGTTAGATAGTTAGTGGTTAGTAGTTAGATTGTCATGAGAAGAAAAATTAGCTAAGCATCACGTAGAAAATGGAGAAGATTATAATTGAGAAGAAATGAGACACCTTTTATAGATTGTCACTATCTATTATATCAATCTCTCTCTGAATCTCTCAGCCCTACTACATGATTTAAAAATGAAACAAAAATACAAAAAAAAGGAAAAAAAAAGAATACCTACACTAACCTACACTAAAAGAGAGAAAACGTAGCCTATTTTTCAATCTGCTTGCATTTCAGGTCCCTGTAGGGGTATTTATAGGTGAAAGGAAGTTCCAAAAGACGAGACGAGGCCACGCGTCAAAAATCGACGCGTGGCTCTCCTATAGGGCCGTGGAAATGTGGCCATAGCCACGTTTTCGTGACAAAACTAGGGACTTGGTCCCCCTGGTTTTGCCGAGCGGATTCGCCTCGCTTCGAGGACCTTTTTGGTATACTTAGATTCGGGTATTTTCATCCGGATATTCGTCTGACGTGGCAAGGGTCTAGGTTCAATGCATCTTTTAGAAGCTCCCTTACTTGGCCTCCAAGAAATGCAGATTTAATTACCTGAAAATGGGATTAATTAAGCTCTTATTATCCTTTTGCCTTCATTGTCTTGATTATCTGCAAGAGAGACTAAAACACAGTTTAGACCGATATTTTATTTATAAATTAGTGAGAAAAAGCGATATAATATTGTAGAACTGTAGGCTAATCACATCCACACACTTATCTTTTGCTCGTCCCGAGCAAAATAAGAAAAGAAAAACTATACAATAAATGTTATTACACAACTTTCGCAGGTGACGCGATTGCACTGATCGTGAGCAACAAGCCGTTAAGCCTCCAGGTTACTCCTAGAGGAGGAGTTTTGTCTCCTGAGGGTTTTCAAAATCCAGAAAGAAAGTAGACAAATGTTAGTATTTTGAAAACGCATTTTGAAATAGAGACAAGTTTACGAAATATTTTTGCAAAAATATAAGTGATCTAAGGTCATAAGTCCACCAAAAATTATTCTTTCCTAAACTTAATTTATATGCAAGATCTTGTATTCAATTAAGGTAAGAATTCAAAATTGGATTGAATATTTCATCCTTCATAAAACCTAAAAAATCTGCACTTTGTGATAGTAAAATTTGCTGAGATTTCAACACTAATCATCAAGCCATTTATTTATATATATATTTTTCTTTTTCTTTTTTCCCTTAGTTTTCTTAGGCTTCTAGTTAACCCGAGTAGTGAGCCTTTAACCGATGACTCCCAGACCGGACGGTCTTAGGGCATCAGATGAGAAAACATCCCTCGAGTTTAAGGACCCGAGTAAACAAGGCCACAAAACTAAGAGGGATTATTTGTTCCTTATTACCTATTTTAGGCGTGAATAATCATGCTTCTTGAGGCATAGTTATCCAGCTTAATAAGTGATTTTTTTCTTCATATATAATATATATATATTTTTATTTTTATTTATTTTTTCTTTATGGCATTTTAGGTCTTTGTTTCCATCCCAAAAACTTTGTTTGTGTGAAGTGCAAACTATCTAAGGCAAAAAATTCAAGATAGAATTATCTCCCTAATCTTTTATACTTAACCTATAATTTTAAACAAGATCTATTATTTCAACTAGGCTTAAGATGTCATAATTAAGGTTTCCTTAATTTCTAAGATCATCTTAATTTTCTTTAAAAATAGATCAAAACAATGTCTCTTATTTCAAAAAGTTTTTAAAAGAAAGGGAAAAATCCTATACAAAGAAAAATTCTAAGAATATCCTAAAAGAAGTGTAAAAGAAAGAAAAATTTAAAAACTCTACGTTAGTAAACCCTCCCCCACACTTATCTCATACATTGTCCTCAATGCATCGTGAATATATGTATTCATGAAACAAATAGAGAGAGAGAAAAATTTACCTCAAGGTGGTGGTTTCAGTGGTGTTCTGATTGGTCCACAAAATGTGACCCAATCCAATTTGTGTGAAGTTCGGAGGAACCCACCACAGACCTCTATAATACAACCCACTAGAATGATGTATATATGGATGATTTTTATTAAGAATTTTATCCCATCTAATTTCAAAATTTTTAAAATAATTTTGGAGTCATTATTATCAACACTTTTGTCCCAAAATGGAGTATGAATGGAATGATTGATTTGGACTCAGGAAGTGCATGAACTAATATCGACTCAGGATTTGACTTAAGTCAAGTAAAGGCTCAGGAGTCCAAATTGGTTTAGGAATCGGGTCTAAATTAAGAAATTGAAATCCTATTCCACATTCATTTTCCCACAATGGAATGTGACTTTCTAATATAGGTGATTCAAGTTCAAGAATGACAGGTATGGGAACCAAAACTGACTCCAAAATATTGATGAAGTTGGGTAACAAAACAGGAGTTAATATTGATTCAGGAATTTGAACGGATCACAAATTTGAGGATTGAAGTCACATTCCTTATTAAGTTCAATTTCATAAAAATGAGAACTTACCAATTTGTCAATGGGACTTTCAAAAGTATGAAATTGGTCAAGTTCAATATGACGATCATAAAAGATTGGTGATTCAATTTCACGATGGATAGACACAGGATCCAACACTGACTCGGAAAAAGGGTTGAAATTAGGTGAAGAAACTAGCGTCATTATTGATTCAGGAAGTGGAATTAAATTGCCAACTTGAGGTTCAAGATCATATTCATGCTCAAGTTCAATTTCAGAAAAATGATAACTTGTCAATATGTCAATGTGATTCTCAAAAGTCTGAGTTTGGTCAAGTTCAAATGGGTGTGCTGAAATAGAATCTTGGTTTCCAAAATAATAAGAGTCCTGGGTCAAATCAATGAGTTAGAGATACCTGATTGGTCAAAGGTTGATAAGAGAGAGTTTTCTCATTCCTATAAATATTGACCAATTGACTCTCTTGTATCTCTAACCTAGTGATAGACTGAGCAGAAGATTTTTGAAATTATAGAGCGGACTCCTGCAATATTTCTATACTATTTTCTATATGTGATGTTTCTTCAAGTGGATGTTCTAGAAAGATAGTGTAGAAATCTTGGTTTCTAAAACAATAAGAATCTTTGGTCAAATCGATAGAGTTAGAGATATCTGGATTGGTCAAAAGTTGATAAAAGAGAGTTTCCTCATTCCTAAAACTATTGACCAATTAACTCAATTGTGTTTCCAACCTATCGATAGACTGAGAAGAATATTTTTGAAATTGTAGACCCCTGCAAGATTTCTATACTCTTTTCTAGGTATGATGTCTTTTCAAATGGATGTTTCAGAAAGGGAGTGTAAGAATCATGATTTTGGAAAGATAGTGAAGATTATGAGTCCAACATATTTTGAGATTGAAGCTCAGACTCGCAAAAGCACTCTATACTCATTTTCAGGGCAGATGGTTGGTCATTTTGAATAGGTGAAACTGAGTATGAATCATGAAAATATTGTGAAATTGGTAAATTGAACTTCTTTTGTTGGTATTCAAGCATATGGCTTGTACGGCTTCTATACTTTTTTCTAGCTCAGATTTTTCTTCAGTTGGTGGTTCTAGAAAAGGAGTATAGGAAGTAAGATTGGGGAATGGATATTGTGAAAATTGTGAGAACTGTAGACAAGATGGTTGAGAATTTTACTCGAGAGAGTTAAATTCCCATTGACTCTGTGAAGAATTAAAATTATTTTAAAAATTATAGTCATAAGATTGGGGGGATGGGTTGTATTGATTTTGATAAGTCTAACCCAGTATATTTGATTGGTTCATATTGTAGAAAGCTGGGTTGCAATTATCCGAATCAAATGTGGTCGGTGTGAAATATGAATTCATATTTGGATTGAAAAAATTATTGTTGTTGAATTCCATATTACAAACAAACACAAACAAAAAAGAAAAAGCAACCAACAAATAAAAAAAAGAAAGAAAAAACCAAGCCTATACTAAGGTTGACCTTAACCTATGATTGGTAGTGAAAAATGCATAATTGTCATCATATTTACCATCACATTTTCATATTTATTCATATAATTCTGCACATTTACTAATATTTTGTTATTTAATGTGTGCAGGCCTTGAGTATTGAATTAAATAAAGAATTAAAGCTTAATGAAGCCCAAAAGCCCATATCCAAGCTCAAGTCCAAGCCCAAGTTTACAAGTGCAATTACAAGAAGTCAAAAGTGCAAATACAAAGTGTAAATATTGCAAATACTACAAAGAGGGAAAGGATAGAATTCTATTCTACCCTAAATGCTTGGTGGATAAGGATAAATAAGAGCGCAAGGATGAGATTCGTTTTTGAAGGGATTTGGATTTAGGGTAACTTGATTTCTAAGTTATCTCGAAAATCTAAAATGAAGAGCCAGGATCCAGCTTCCAGAAGCATACGCCCAGATGGACGTACCAGGAGAAGCCACGCGCCAAAGCGCGTGGCCATCTGCCACTGTATGGCCGCGGAAACGCGGCCAGAGCCGCGTTTCCGCGGCCATACAGTGGCAGACAAAGAAGATGAGATTGCGTACCAAATTTGGTGGCTGGGCTCTATCAGGACTCTATCACCTTCTGTATCTATAAATACCCCTGCAGGCGCAGCAGAGAGGGCATCCAGAGACGAGGAGATTAGGGTTTTTCTTTAGCTATTTCTTTAAATTTCTGCAAGTTGTAATTTTTTCTTTAAAGCACATTGTGGTGAAGAAGGAGCTTGTATTTGGAGGATATTATCAAATAAAGGTTACCTCTTTGCCAATTCTTTTATTGTCTTTTAATTTAGTTTTCTCTGCAATCTCTCTCTATTTTGGTTTTACTTTCTTTTGCAATCTTTCTTATTCAACTAAATAAAATAAAAAATATATAAATTGAAAAGATAAAAAAAATAATGATGAACTAACTCCTTTTTGTGGTTTGCTGAATTCTTAAGCAACCCTAGAGCAATTAAGAATTGAACGGATTGATAACACTTTTTAGAAATCCTAGGTCTAAGGTAGATTGCTTGAAGATTAAATTGATGACTAGCTTTCTGATCTATGTTACACCTTTAAAATAATTCTTCACACTTCATGCTTAAGGACTTTGACAGCGTAACTTCAAGGTAAAAGCTTCTCTTACGCTGTACTTAGATGTTAAGATGAAAAAATTGTTGGATGTTTAGAAGTGCAAACTAGTATGATTGAATGATCTTTTTCTCTTGCTTGCATCTTCTCTCATAAACCTAGGATCACTTTCATACATTTCAAGATGATGTTCAATGTCCTTAATTTGCAATAAGGGTTGTGGTAGAAGATCAGTAAAACCACATCTTTATAATCATATATATCTCAAACCTAATCTCTCATTTGTCTTATTTGAAGCATACAAAGAAATCGTCCGAAAAGCTTGCATCGCATCCTTCCCTGAGGATCACGACCCGCATAGCCATTGCTACCGCGGATTAGAATTGAGCACCTTGAACATCTTGTTCTAAATCTAAAATTCTTTATTTTTGTGTGCAGGAAAAAACTCAATCAAAATTTTGGCGCCGTTGCCGGGGAGGGAACGGCACGATTTTCTCAAACTAATTATTTTTTATTCTTTCTGTTTGCAGATTCAGAGAACAGGAAAACAAGCAGCATCGAGGACACATAGCAACTCTGTGCCTCTGCCCTCGAAGGCAAAGCATCAGAGCCTACTTCAGAGCCGCGGGTCCGCGGCAAAAGCCGCGTTTCCGCGGCCTGAGTAGTTCACTACTCATAAAGTTTTCTGCAGGTTGCTCAGAATTGCAAATACTGCTTACTGCTGTGATAAATTTTCTCTGTGATCATTCTGCAACTGCTAATTAATAACATTAACCCATTTGTTGATAATAAAAAAAAATTAGACTCTTGCATTTAGGGCACGTGTCTATTTTAATTTTTTTAATTCTGTTGAAGAGTGCTGGCGACAAGGTACGTCTGCATTGCATATAGATTAGGAAACACTCTTGGCTGTTTGCTGCTTTTTGAGTGCTTACTTTTCTACTGCTTTACACGTACACAAAAATATCTTAAGGGCATAACCCATAAATAAGATAAGGTGGGGATTTCATCACCCTTCCTTGGCCCACAAATCATATCCGTCACACTCACAACCCTAACCTTAAGTAAAATTTGACTAGACGTTGGCCCTAGGTTAACTCAGACTCAATAGGAGATTGACCTAAGGAGAAAAATTATTCGAAATTAACTCTTGTCAAATCGGTGTCTAGGCAGGGGATTGAGGGCCGAAAGCCCGAAGAACGGTGGTTATTTAATTAAGGAACGTCTTTGACGGAAAACCTCCCACCGGTCTTGCCACCTACCTGGCCGATTAGCTTGTGGTTAACGTCGACAATAGGCCTCCTAAGGACAGTCTAAAGTTAGGAGTCGTCTAGGTCAAGGATAACCCTAGAATAGTATTTTTTTTGTTTGTTTTTTTTGGTTGATTGGGTGAACTTGTTTGCTAATTGCGCATGTCCGCTTGGTCGAGAGACCCACTTACATCCGGGCTAACTAGAACTAGTTCACTACCCGAGCAAAAGCCCGACTCTCACATGGCACAACCGCCGTCACTCCAAGATAGGATCTATCCTATCAGGACCTCTCTTCCTTCTTGCATCAAGCTTACCGATGAAGGTGTTGACCCATTTGAGCTTAAGCCACAATACATCAACACCCTTCCCAAATTCCATAGACTTGAATCCGATGATGCATACTTCTTCATAAGGGAATTTGAGGAAGTATGTCTCATGATGAATATTCCTAAGTTGGGAAAAGTTGACATCAAACTTAGGTTTGTCCCCTTTGCTTTGAAGGATTTAGCAAAGAAATGGCTCTACAGTCTAGAGGTAGGTTCCATATCTTCTTGGGATAATTTCGTTAAGGCCTTCTTAAAGAAATTTTATCCCGTTTACAAGACTGCACTGATTAGGAAGAACATCTTACAGTTTAAGTAAACAGCCAATGAGCCTTTTTGGAAATATTTCGAACGTTTTAAGGACCTCCTTGCCCAATGCCCTCACCATGGGATAGAGAAATGGCGACTTTGCCAAGTTCTATATGATGGATTAGAATATTAAACTAAAACGTTGTTAGAATCCATGTGCCAAGGAGGATTTATGAAAAAGAACGAAAATGAAGGATGGCTATTGTATGAGGAATTAGCTGAAAATACCATCCAATGAGAACCTACTCCGGAAAAATTTAGGACTAATGACCCTACTTCTTCTAAAGGAGGTATCCATTCCATTGAGGCCAACATAGCAACCGATGCTAAGTTAGCTGCTGTTATGCGAAGACTAGAGGCTCTTGAAACTAAAGAACCAGTCTCTGTGAACCAAGTCAGCCCAACATCTTCGGCAGGCTGTACTTATTGTCAAGATATGAACCATGTGTTCGAGGAATGTCCTGTCTTCATCGCGCATCAAAGCTTGCCCGAACATATGAGTGCGGCCTTCACAAGGCCTGCCAATAATCCGTATTCGCCCACCTACAATCTCGGTTGGAGAAACCATCCCAATTTTTCATGGGGCCTAAGCAACAATGATCAAATTAGGCCCAAATTCTCCAACAATTTTCAAAATCCACCCTATCAACAAAATTTCCCTAGTCAAAATCCTCCCTAATCTTTCCAAAATTCGCAAATGGAAACAAGACTCTCAAATTTGGAAAGAAAGATGGACACTCTAGTTAAAAGCCACGACACGCTGGCTCAAGTCTTAACTAGGATAGAGATCCAATTGAACCAGCAAGAGAGACAGAGGGGTACCCCCTACCGAGTCAACCATTGCCAAATCCTAGGAATCCTAGGTCAGTCAATGAGGCTCAAGACCCAAACCAGTGTCACATGGTTCATACACTCAGATCGGGGAAACAAGTTGATAATCAAGTATCCATGCCACAGGATCCATCTCAGTCCTCCATTCAATCTAGCTCCACTCCTTCTCCACCTAGCTCCAATAAAACTGAAGTTGAAAAGTCAGCAGGTCAGGTGCACCAGCCGATAGCTCTATTTCCAAATAGGCTTAGAAGCAACAACAATGTACATATGGAGAAATTATTAGAGGTGTTCAATCAAGTTAGGCTCAACATCCCACTTCTTGATGCAATCCAACAGGTCCCTAGTTATGCCAAATTCCTTAAGGACATGTGCACTAAGAAAAGAAAGACAAATGTGCCTAAGAAGGTTTTCTAGCCATTAACATTAGTGAGCTATTGTCCAACCAGATCCCTGTTAAGTATAAGGACCCTGATTGCCCCACCATCTCTTGCACCATAGGTCGAGCCGAAATCAATCGAGCACTCCTCGATTTAGGAGCTTGCATCAATCTGCTCCCTTTTTTCGTATATCAACAACTTGAATTAGGTGAACTCAACCCAACCCAAGTTACTATTCAGTTAGCTGACCGCTCAATCAAAGTTCCTAAAGGAGAGATCAATGACGTCCTCATAAGCGTGGGAGAATTCATTTACCCAGTTGATTTCATTGTTTTAGAGACACAACCTGTGTCTAATCCTAGGTCCCAAACTCCTGTCATCTTAGGAAGACCGTTCCTAGCAACCGCAAATGCAATTATAAATTGTAGAAACAGATCCATGAGATTGACTTTTGGGGATATGACCAAGGAAGTCAATGTTTTCAACCTAGGTAAGCATCCCTACGATGTGACCGACCAACCCTTTGAGGTTAACTTCATCGAAAACATGACGAGTGAGCACAATGAGGAGATCACACTAGAGTCAGAGGAAGAGGAAGACTTAGAATCAAGTGATCTCAGCCTTGATGAGATCGAATGGGAATCAAATCAGAGTTCTATAGAGATGGGAGATTCTAGCTTAACACCTCCACCCATCAAGCCACCTCCTTCTTTGGAGTTAAAAAGCCTTACCTAAACATCTTAAGTACGCCTACCTAGGTGAACAAGAGATGTTACCGATCATAGTTGCATCTAATTTGACTAATAGGCAAGAGGAAGACCTACTGGCAACCCTTAGGGAAGCCATTGGTTGGACTATGGCAGATATCAAGGGACTGAGCCCTACGATAGTCCAGCATCGTATCCATCTAGAGGAAGGGGTTAGACCGAAGAGGGATCCACAGCGTAGGCTAAACCCACTTATGCAGGAGGCTTTACAAGCCGAAATAGTGAAACTGTTAGATAATGGGATCATTTATCCCATTTCCGATAGCGAATGGGTTAGCCCAATGCATGTGGTCCCTAAGAAGTCCAGCTTTACTGTGGTAGAAAATGACAAGCATGAGTTAGTGCAAACACGATTGCCTACCAAGGTTAGAGTATGCATAGACTACTGCAAGTTGAACGCCGCCACTAGGAAAGATCATTTTCCCCTCCCATTTATCGACCAAATGCTGGAAAGATTAGCCGGTCATGAGTATTACTTTTCTTGGACGGTTATTCAGGGTATAACCAAATCCCTATAGCCCCGGAGGACCAAGAAAAGACAACGTTCACGTGCCCATTTGGGACATTTGCCTACCGTCGAATGCCTTTCGGCTTATGTAACGCCCCAGCCACATTCCAACGTTGTATGTTAAGCCTGTTTTCTGATATGGTCGAGCGTTTCTTAGAGATTTTCATGGACGACTTCTCCGTCTATGGGAATTCATTTGACCAGTGTCTCCATCACTTGGAGCTAGTGCTGAATAGGTGCACCGAAAAGAACTTGACCCTCAATTGGGAAAAGTGTCACTTCATGGTGCAGCATGGGATTGTCCTAGGTCATGAGATATCTAGGGAAGGGATTAAGGTAGACAAGGCCAAGGTGGAGATCATAGCCAAACTTCCACTTCCACGATGCGTGAAGGACATTCGGTCTTTCTTAGGACACGCTGGGTTTTATCGTAGGTTCATTAAGGATTTTAGCAAAATTGCTAGACCCCTTACTAACCTTCTAGCTAAAGACGTACCCTTCATCTTTGATGATAGGTGCCATAGTGCGTGGGAAAAATTGAAAGTGGAACTTATCTCTGCTCCTAACATCTCACCTCCAGACTGGTCCAAACCTTTTGAGATCATGTGCGATGCATTAGATTTTGCGATAGGTGCTGTCTTAGGACAGCGAAAGGATAACAAGCAGCACGTGATCTACTATTCGAGTAGGACGCTCAATGACGCCCAAATGAACTATACTACAACCGAGAAGGAATTCTTGGCAGTAGTGTTCGCTTTGGAGAAATTCCGCCCATACCTACTTGGGACTAAGACCACGATTTTCACTGACCATTCTGCACTTCGATACCTTATGCTTAAAAAAGATGCAAAGGCACGACTCATTCGTTGGATCCTTCTCCTTCAAGAATTCGATCTCGAAATTCGAGATAAAAAAGGCGTCGAAAATGTCGTAGCAGACCATCTCTCTCGTGTGCCAAACGCACCTTCTGACGAACTGCCCATCAATGACAATTTCCCCGATGAACAACTTCTAGCTATCTCTAAGGAGCCATGGTTTGCTGACATAGTAAATTACTTAGTCACAAACCAAACACCACCTAATTGGTCAAAACAGGATAGATACCGATTATTGTCTCAAGTCCGGTATTACATGTGGGAAGATCCTTATCTTTTCAAATATTGTAGCGACCAAATCATTAGGAGATGCGTCCCCGACAAGGAAACTAGAAGCGTTCTAGCATTTTGTCATGAGTTCGCTTGCGGTGGACACTTTGGTCCCCGCAAAACTGCCGAAAAGATCCTGCAAAGTGGCTTTTATTGGCCAACTGTGTTCAAAGACGCATTTGAGTATTGCAAAACTTGCACAAGATGTCAAATGATAGGAAGAATTTCCAAACGTAATATGATGCCCCTAAATCCAATTCTAGAAGTAGAACTTTTGATGTCTGGGGCATCGATTTTATGGGACACTTCCCTAATTCGTTTGGGCACCAATACATCTTATTGGCCGTAGACTACGTGTCAAAATGGGTTGAAGCCATCCCTTGCAAGACAAATGACAACAAAGTTGTTGTCAAATTCTTGAAAGAAAATATTATCTCGCGCTTTGGAACCCCTCGAACCATCATTAGTGACAATGGCACACATGTTTGCAATAGAACTTTTGAAGCTCTTATGCGAAAATACGCCATAACTCACAAGTTGTCTACACCCTACCATCCTCAAACTAGCGGACAGGTAGAAGTTTCCAATAGGCAAGTCAAGCTCATCTTAGAGAAAACTGTGAATCAGAATAGGAAGGACTGGTCCACCAAACTGGTGGATGCCCTATGGGCATATAGGACTGCCTTTAAGACAATTCTAGGAATGTCTCCCTACAGACTAGTCTTTGGAAAGGCTTGCCACCTTCCTGTTGAGCTAGAGCACCGGGCCCTATGGGCAATTAAGCAGCTAAATTTCGATCTAGATAAGGCTGGTGAGCTTCGGAAATTGCAAATTTCTGAACTAGAGGAATTAAGGAATGAAGCATACGACAATGCGAAGATTGCGAAGGATAGGGTTAAGGTTTTTCATGACAAGTTCATCACGAGAAAAACGTTTGTCCAAGGACAAAAAGTTTTACTCTATAACTCTAGACTTCATCTCTTTCCCGACAAATTGAAGTCAAGATGGACAGGACCCTTCATTGTTAAGACTGTGTTTCCACACGGAGCCATAGAGATCTACGACCCCAAAAATGGCAATGCATTCAAGGTAAATAGTCAACGTCTTAAAATCTTTTTGGAGTCAGTACCGGATGTAAATGCAGCCATGGGTCTTTTTGACCCACTGTATCGGTAACTATATCTTTCTGCCAGTTCATGCATCCATGCATTTCATTCATACATTAGGGACAATGCATGAAACAAGTATGGGGGAAGGGTATGTAATATAAAAAAAAATTAAAAATTATAAAAAAATAGAAATATTTTTCTTTTTCTCTTTATTTATTCTAAAAAAAAATTTTATAAAAAGGACAATACTTTGACTTATTTTTTGAAAGAAACCTAAGCTAGTTTTAAGAATTAGGAAAATCATGATTAGGATTTCAAAAAACTTGGTCAAAATAAATGAAGTGTTTAATTTTTAGGTATAGGAGGAGAAATTGAATAAATAATTAGTCTTGATTTTTACCTTAATGAAATGTGCATTCCTAGTGCATATATAGGATTCCAAAACAAAGACCCTTGTGCCTCATAAAATATATATATATATATATATATATATCACTAATTAAGCTGGATACATGTGCCTCAAGAAGCATAAGTGTTCACGCCTAAAGGTGAGGTTCTGAATAAAATAAAGCCCTTAGTTTTGTGGCCTAGTTCACTCGAATTTGAGTCCGCGGGGTGTTTTCTCACCTGGTGCCCTAAAACCTACCGGTTTGGGAGCCACCGACTTTAAGTTCGCTACATGGGTGGATTAGAAAGCCTAAGAAAACTGAGAAATATTACACATGTATTAACACATCTATTAGTCAATTAGTTAGGTATGAGGGCCTCAAGAAGCCTTGATACTTACGCAAAAGAAAATTAGATGAGTTATACATGCTAAAAAAAAAAATTATTAACACATCTAATAGTCAATTACTTAGGTATGAGGGCCTCAAGAAGCCTTGATACTTACACGAAAGAAAATTAGATGAAGTTATAAAAATAATAAAGAGGCATGAGAGTCCAAGTTAAGGAATTCCTAGCAAAGTTACAAGGATGCATATGACTTAGGGTAACGAAAAAGACTATACAAACATTCAATTTTGATCTTTACCTAAAATAAATAACAATTCACTTTATTAAGACTAAGTTTAAGAATGAATAAAAATGATAATCCTAAAACTTATAGACTACTTAGTCTCTTTAAATATAATTCGAATATTTTCTTTTTTATGGATTTTGTGGGTGTAATCCGCTGAAAACCCTTACGAGACAACACTCGTCCTCTAGGGTAACCTAGGGGTTTAACGGCTTGTTGCACATGCTAAGTGCAACCGTGATTCCTACGAAAGTGAGTTAGCTAGATCAGATTTTCTTTTTATTTTTGATTTTTACTCGAGGATGAGCAAAAAGATAAGTGTGGGGGTGTGATTGGTAGTGAAAAATGCATAATTATCATCATATTTACCATCACATTTTCATATTTATTCATATAATTCTGCACATTTATTAATATTTTGTTATTTAATATGTGCAGGCCTTGAGTATTGAATTAAATAAAGAATTAAAGCTTAATGAAGCCTAAAAGCCCATATCCAAGCCCAAGTCCAAGCCCAGGTTTAAAAGTGCAATTACAAGAAGTCAAAAGTGCAAATACAAAGTGTAAATATTGCAAATACTACAAAGAGGGAAAGGATAGAATTCTATTCTACCCTAAATGCTTGGTGGATGAGGATAAATAAGAGTGCAAGGATGAGATTCGTTTTTGAAGGGATTTGGATTTAGGGTAACTTGATTTCTAGGTTATCTCGAAAATCTAAAATGAAGAGTCAGGATCCAGCTTCCAGAAGTATACGCTCAGATAGACGGACCAGGAGAAGCCATGCGCCAAAGTGCGTGGCCATCTGCCACTGTATGGCCGTGGAAACGCGGCCAGAGCTGCGTTTCCGCGGAAAAGAAGATGAGATTGCGTACAAAATTAGGTGGCTGGGCTCTATCAGGACTCTATCACCTTCTGCATCTATAAATACCCCTGCAGGCGCAGCAGAGAGGGCATCCAGAGACGAGGAGATTAGGGTTTTTCTTTAGCTATTTCTTTAAATTTCTGTAAGTTGTAATTTTTTCTTTAAAGCACATTGTGATGAAGGAGCTTGTATTTGGAGGATATTATTAAATAAAGGTTACCTCTTTTCCAATTCTTTTATTGTCTTTTAATTTAGTTTTCTCTGCAATCTCTCTTTGTTTTGGTGTTACTTTCTTTTGCAATCTTTCTTATTCAACTAAATAAAATAAAAAAAATATAAATTGAAAAGATAAAAAAATAATGATGAACTAACTTCTTTTTGTGGTTTGCTGAATTCTTAAGCAACCCTAGAGCAATTAAGAATTGAACGGATTGATAACACTAATCCTAGGTCTAAGGTAGATTGCTTGAAGATTAAATTGATGACTAGCTTCTGATCTATGTTACACCTTTAAAATAATTCTTCACACTTCATGCTTAAGGACTTTGACAGCGTAACTTCAAGATAAAAGCTTCTCTTACGCTGTACTTAGATGTTAAGATGAAAAAATTGTTGGATGTTTGGAAGTGCAAACTAGTATGATTGAATGATATTTTTCTCTTGCTTGCATCTTCTCTCATAAACCTAGGATCACTTTCATACATTTCAAGATGATGTTCAATGTCCTTAATTTACAATAAGGGTTGTGGTAGAAGATCAGTAAAACCACATCTTTATAATCATATATATCTCAAACCTAATCTCTCATTTGTCTTATTTGAAGCATACAGAGAAATCGTCCGAAAAGCTTGCATCGCATCCTTCCCTGAGGATCACGACCCGCATAGCCATTGCTACCGTGGATTAGAATTGAGCACCTTGCACATCTTGTTCTAAATCTAAAATTCTTTATTTTTGTGTGCAGGAAAAAACTCAATCAACCTAGACGACTCCTAACTGGTCGATTACCCAGGGGAGGTTGTTGTATGAATCCGACCACAAGCTAATCGGCCAGATAGGGGTAAAATACGGTGGGAGGTATCCGTGCGTAAGCAACGGGCCTTAATTATGTCAAACCACGGTATCTTCGAGGCGTAACCTCTTAATCCCAACCTTAAACACCAATTTTACAAGAGTAAGATTCAAAATAAGTTTCACCCTCGGTCAATCTCTTAATGAGTCTGAGATGTCCCTAGGGGCTAACGTCTATCAATTTTTATTAGGGCTTGGGTTGTGTAAGTGGGGAGGTGATTTTTTGGGCTAAGAAAGGGTGATGAAATCCCCACCTTATCTTGTATGGGTTTTGCCTTTAATTTCAATTCGTGCTAGTGTGCAATACAGACAAGAAGATAACACAAAGCGAATAATTCACCTACATATTTGTCCTATGCTATATGCAATGCTATATGTACACCTCAGTCCAGATCACAACGACAGAACAAAATACAGTATATTTGAATTGGTGACATGTGCCTAAATGCAAATGTCTAAACCGTTTTAAAAGCGTCCAAATACTGTATTTTAGTTCTTTGATTTATTACAGTGTTCAAGTAATCAAAGTAGAAATTTAGTAGCAGAATATAACAGTAAATGTAACTTGCAAATTCCTTGCAAAAGACGAAGTCAAAATGCCACAAAATTGCTTCGTTTTCGCGGCTTACTTTGATTTCTGTGGCACAATTAGGGTAGCAGGGTCCCTTCTTTCTAGAACAGGGACATACAAGCAAACGGGGAGTTCTGCACTGCTCAATTTCTGCAAAAATTAACCTACAAACCAAAACAGAGAAGAAAATGTTAATAAAAACGTGAAATCTAAACCATACTCATCCCGGCAACGGCGCCAAAAATTTGATTGGAGCGGAACCTACATTGAAAATGTGTGTTTTTGTAAAATTAGTGAAATTATATATGTGTGCTAATGTTCTCTCGATACTTCTATTATAGCATTGGCTCAGCAGGTCGAATCCACAGGGATGGGAGGCGAAAAAAGCATTAACAGTTTATGTTTACGTTGGTTGTTAACAATTCCTTCTTTGTTAAAGAATAAGAAAAAGAAAAAGAAAAGAAAATTGAAAGTGATAGGTGAGAAGGTGATAAAATCGACGAAGTGAAAATAGAGAGAAGTGATTTTGAAAACAACGAGAAGATGAAACAAAGGTGAACTAAGAAGTTGGTGAAAACAACAATGGGAAAATGATAAAAGGATTTTGAAATTGATTTTTAAAATAAGATAAAAGAAAACTCATGCTGCTAACTAATAATTACTCCACTAACTATGCTAAGCTCTTAGTGATAGTTGCCTCACATGGATCCTTGGCTATCACTAGTCCTTGGCTTCAAGAGACGATACAAAGTATGGCTCACAAGATTGTTCTTCTATATTTAAATAACACATCCATAACACATAACAAATTGCAAGTTACTAGTAAATCATCAAAATCGGTTAGATATGAGCATGAAATAAAGAAGACATTGCAAGTTAGTAAGTTAATGAGTTAGATATTAAAAATGTTACAATGTTAGAATCCATCATCATGAGCTATCTATGGCTCTTGCAAGAGCAAGGCCTTGTAGAATCTATTAGATTCATGTGTATTATCAAGTAAGCAGTTAGATGGTTAGTGGTTAGTAGTTAAATTGTCATGAGAAGAAAATTAGCTAAGCATCATGTAGAAGATGGAGAAGATTATAATGAAGAAGAAAGGAGACATCTTTACATAGATTATTGCTATCTATTACATCAATCTCTCTCTTTCTCTCTCTGAATCTCTCAGCCCTAATACATGATCTAAAAATGAAATGAAAATATAAAAGAAAAGAAAAGAAAAGAAGAACACCTGTACTAACCTACACTAAAAGGAAGAAAACCTATCCTATTTTTCAGCCTGCTTGCATTTCAGGTCCCTGCAGGGATATTTATAGGCGAAAGGAGGTTTCAGAATACGAGACGAGGCCACAAGACCACGTGGCTCTCCTATAAGACTGCGGAATGCTGCAATAGCAACATTTCTGTAGCAAAACCAGGGACTTTGTTCCCTGGTTTGGCAAGCGGATTCGCCTCGCTTCTAGGACCTTCTTGGTATACTTAGATTAAAGTATTTTCACCTGGATATTCATCTGACGTACGCAAGGGTCTAGGTTCAATGCATCTTCTAAAAGCTCCCTTACTTGGCCTTCAAGAAATGTGGATTTAATTACCCAAAAATAGGTTTAATAAAGCTCTTATTAGCCTTTTGCCCTCCTTATCTTGATTATCTGCAAGAGAGACCAAAACACGATTTAGACCGTCATTTTATTCATAACTCAGTAGAAAAATGCGATATAATAATGCAAAAATATAGACTAATCTATTTCATGGATTATTTACTTTCAATTGGTATAGTTTTTTATATGATATCCATGTTATTTTTCAATTAGTATATTTTTTTGGTATCAAAATATTTTTCATTTTTTATTTTAATCTGGTATATGTTTTTATTTTCTATTGGTATATGTTTTAAATTGATCTTTTTTCCCTTTGTTGATGACTGACAAAAAAGGGGGAGAAAGCTTAGTTTATATATGCATATTTTAATCATTTAAGTGTTTATACATGCTTATATGTTTTACGCATATCCATATGCATACGTTTTGTGGTTTTCATATATAGAATTCTTATTGCATATCTATTCAATTGATATCAGAGTATTAATATATATGCATGTTTATTTGAGTTTATGTATGCTTACATTTTTATGTTTAAATGTTTCATTGAATATCTATATGTTTATACTATGCACGAGTTAAGGGGGGCTTCTATGAAGCTTATCTTTAATCCATGCATATATAACCTCATAAGTTTTGTGATCATCAAAAAGGGGGAGACTGTTGACCCGAAGGCCTTTCACCCTAGTTTTTATGATGACTAACTTATAAAGTTATGTTACTAATTATCTTGTGTTTATTAAGTTTCAGATACTGAACAAGATTTTAGTTGGTGTTTTGGCTTCAACAAAAGACTCGAACACAAGATTCGAAGTTATCACGTGTTAATTCAAGAGCTCGCATTTAAAGATCGCATCAAGTACTTGAGGTGGAGTCAAGCTTTTTTGGATCGTGTTTTGGATCGAGTCGACTTAGAGAAGAAGATCGATAAAAAGACTTCAGTTTAGATTTGTCTCTTAGTTTAGATCTTGTGTAAGGATAGAATAGTATTGAATTGCTCAAGTTCACACACACAAGTTTATTTATCGCTTTCATGATAAATAGTTTTGGTTTTGGTTTAACCGTTTCATTTTAAAAGTTTACGTTTAGATGGTTTATATCTACATAGAATAAGTTTCATGGTTTACATATGTGTTAGATTCTATCGGCACATGTTAGAGCTTTATTGTTTAAAAAAACTTATTTCTATGAGTTCATGTGTTTTGGTTTATCATGTATACAGTTTTAAGTTTTGATATATCAAGTATACATTATTTGTTTTCATGAATAGATTTCATCAAAACAAGTTTACTTTGGTTTATATGTGCGTGTATTAGATTTCATCCATATGCATTTGTCCTTCATATGGTTAGAAACTTATTTTAATGTATTTAGTTCACGTGTTTAAGTTTTGTTTTTATCAAAACTTATTTTGGTATTTATTATAAAAAAATAAGTATATATCATTTACTATGTGTATTGGATTCATCTATACACACTATACTTCAAATGTATTTCAATATCTTGTGTTTGTATCTATACAAGTTTATTAAAAAATTGGATTTCCATTTCAATGTTGGGTTTTGAAAAATACAGTTTTTTGTTTTTTGCCTATATTTTTTTTATCACAAAAATAGTTTAATTGTCAATGTATTTATATGAACTTATTTTTTCTATAATTTATGAGGTTTTATTGAAATTTATATGGGTTTCAAAGTCCAAGTTTTAAACTCTCAAATTATAGTTTTTGGGGCTGCTTACAGTCGACCAACCGGTCGATCGCAGGCTGGCTCGATCGACCGACCAGTCGACTGACGTGCACATATGCATATGCCCAACTAGCGGTTGATCGACCAGTTGACTGACTGGCTCAAGCCCACTTTTGAGCTTGGCTTGGTCGACCGGGCGGTCGACCGACCATAGAAAGACAACTCTCTGTTTTTGGGGCAGTCGACTGGCAACCCCAACGGTCATAAAAATGACCGTTGGCCGGTCGACCAGACGGTCGACCGACAGGCCATTTGGCCAGTGTTCTGAGTCCAACGGCTAGAATTTTCTGGGCTCTATATAAGGGTTGTTTTGGTCAGTTAGATTTTTAAGAGCTAATATTTTTCCACTTCAACTGAGTTTTCAGCAAGTTTTTAAAACAAGTTTTAGAGCTTTAAAATCTATATCTCTATTTATTTTAAAGTTTTGAAAAATCAAAGAAAAATAAGTTTTGAGAATCTAGTTTTTATCTCTAAATTTCTATATCATTTCAAGAGTTTTCCTAAGAGTTTTTCTATGTGTTTCCTTTTCAAATTTTTGTTCACTCACATGCTTGAGCTCTTCATTGCCAATTTATCCTCTAGGATCTTTGTATTGTGAGAGGTTTTATTTAGGGTATTTTGAGATCGTCAAGTTCTTATTTGTGATCTAAGTGATCACAAAGTTGTAATTTTTTCTTTCTTTGTGCTTAGCTTTGTGCCTTCCCCCTTGTGTAGAGGTGTGAAAGTTAGAGTTGTGTACTCTTTTTTGGTAGAGGTGTAATTTCTCGGTGGAGGTCTGATCGACAAAAAGCAAGCACTAAAATAAGAGAAGGAAGTGTGGGTTGATGTTACTGCTTTTGCGATTCTTCCGTAGTAGCGAAGTGGCTATACGGGTCGTATCCACAAGGAGGGAGAGCGATGGAAGCTTGATGCGGCTTTAAAGTTCAAGAAGAAAGAAAGTTCTTGTTTCCAATAAAGAATTGAAAAGTGAAAACAAGTTGTTTTTAAGAATAGTTGGAAAATGTTTTGGTGGTTTGTAAAAGGGATTTTTTTTCTTAGTTGTAAAAATGCATGGCTAACTTTCTACTAAGTGCTCCCACTAATTTCTAACTTTTAGAAGATAGCCTCACGATGGATCATAGGCGAACACAAACCTTTTGCATTGGAATTATTCACGTGGAAATCGAGTGAAAGTTCATCCTAAAACTTAGCTTTACATGGCAAAAACTCGGACATTCTCTTATCAAGATCCGATAGAAGGCGAGAATAAGGGAAGACTTAAGTGCACTATTGGTATCGGCAAAGTTAAAAGGAGAAGTCTCCAACTTACAACAACAAGTAAAGTACACAACTCATAGATCATCAAAACTCATTAAGCATGAAGTATAAGAAAGTAAATACTTGTAGGTAAATTAGAGTTAGAACCCTCGTCTTAAGATGCCATAGCTCTTATTTGCACAAGGCTTGTTTGACACTATTGACTCATTTGGGTTATCAATCAAGTGTTAAAAATTAGTGGGTTAGTAGTTAGTTAGCCATGCTAATTAAAAGTTAGTTAGCCATAAAAGTAAAAGAAACAACAAAGGAAAAGAAGTGGAGAGAGGGAGTTACACTACAAGAAAACAAAGAAAAGTTAAAGAGAGGAAGTTACACTAAAACAAAGTAAAAGAAAAGAGGTGAAGAAGAAAGAAATTACAGTACAACAAGGAAGTAAAAGTAAATGGTAAAGACAAGTAAATGGAAAGAAGGAAGAGAAGTAGTACTTGTATTATCTTGTCACCCTTCAAATACAACACTTTACACACACTCTCTCTTTCACTCTATTGGCTAAAACTTAAAAGTAGAAGAAGAACAACAACAACTACTACAAACTAAAAACAAAGCTATACAACTTACTCTAACTCTGGATCTGCTCAAACTAAAGACCCAAGGGGGGTATTTATAGGCATCAGGGAAAAGGGGGCCACGTGGGAAGCACGTGGCCCAAAGCGCGGCGCGCGCGCCCAAAGGGCCGCAGAAACGAGGCCTGGGCCGCGTTTCTGCGGCCCTGCCAGGGCGGCGCGCGCCTGGCTTCGGGCAGCGCGTCGCCCAGACTGTCTTCTGATGTCTTGATTTTCTGGATTTGCGATTTGATACCCTGGGCTGACAAAATCTTCACCCTAAAGTCAATGGCTACTTGGTAGGCTTTTAATACCAATTAAATGGTGATTTAGGTCCTCTTCTTCATTTGCACACCATGGACCTAGGATCAAGCAAGCAAGGTTTTATTAGCGAAATTTTACATGAAATAAATATGAGAATGTGATGAAAATTATGCAAATTTAGAGACTAATCAAGGTTTCTTTGTTGAAGATCCTCCTATGGATAGTGAAATCATTCATGGTGGTGAAGGCGGGGACGTAGAGCGGTGGCTCGAACTTCAAAACATATCATCATGTTTGCGTTTAAATCTTTCTCTCTCAACTCTCTAGTCTTTATATCTTGTATTGCTATTCTTTCTCATATCTATTCATGCTTGATATTGTTTGTGTGCTCACACTTGTATTGAACCAAGAGAGCTATTGAAGCACCTCAACTCTTAGTTTAGAGGAATCATGAGGAGAAGTTCTCGAGCCCTTCACGGGGAATCCGGCTTCACTCCTGGTTATATATTGTGTGTTAGTGTAAAAGTTTTTAATTCCTCATTATTTGTCACTAGATTGACTCTACACCTATTCACCCCCCTCTAGGTGTATTTTCAGATCTTATGAAAGTTTTCTAAGATACCCATGTGAAGTTTGAGGCCGAACGTGTCAGGCAATATTTAATAGTTGGTGAATTGCAGTTATCCTTAGCTTCAAGATTGGAGGTTGTGGAATAATCAGAGACTACGATGGTTTTGAGGTTGCATGTTCAATTTACCCTAAAGGAAGATGGGGACTGGGCAGCGTTGATGCATAATAAAGAAGTCCAGATTGTTACTCCTATGGTGAAACAAATTCTCATAAATCTTGCGTGGATCAATGAGAATATTGGATGATCAAGTTCAGGTTGGGCCTGAAATTGTTTGATCTAATTAAGTTGTGAAACCCATGAGGGGTTATGGAGAAGAGAGTAAGATGGAGATGAAGTCAAAAATTGTTCAATTGTGCATTGATGTGAGCATATGGAGCATGGTGGGTATTCTCAGACTTGGACTTACTCAAGTCAAGGGGAGATTGTTAAAATTATGACTGAAATATATCGAAGGTAGATGAAGCTTCAGAGATCAAAGAACAAAAGTGCACAAGGAGTTGTGCACAGTATAAGTTGACTTATACTTTGTATAGTCGACTTATGATAAGATTAGTCGACTTATACAAGTAGTGTAGTCGACTGGTCTTGCAAACAGAAAGTAAGATTCTTAGATTTTTATCAAATTAGTCCACTGATACTTCTGTATAATTAACTAATATACATAATAAGTTGACTTATATATTAATATAGTCGACTAATATCAATTCTGGCAATTTTTTCTAGATCTGTTTTCAGTTTGAGTTGGATTCAAATTTTCTTTTCTTCTGAGGTGATGATTATTCGTATTGATGGAGTTTGTGTTGGATAGGAGGGTCCTATAGTCTATAAATAACTTCTTGAGGGTGACCTTCAATGTAATTCAAGGAATTCAATAATTCTAAGAGAGAATTAAGAAAAAAAATGTGAGATTTGTGTGAGAAGTTTTAAGCATAAGGATTCATTGTTCTATGCGCCATCAAATGGCTTGTAATTTTCTTAGTAAGAGGTGTAAGTGTTTCTTATTATACTTCCCAAAAGTTTAATAAAGTTTCTTCATCTTCTCTCGTGGATGTACACAAGATCTATTTGATCATGAAACCATGCTATGTTGTGTGTTTTCTTTCTATTTTCCAGAATATCTCATCTCTTTTTTGTTGGCCCAAAGGCCTTCCACCCTAGTTTTGATGATGATTAACTCATGTAGTTATGTGCACTAATAATCTTGTGTTATTTAGTTTCAGATCATTAATCAAGTTATTAGTTGGTGAAAACTTCCACACATCTTTCACAAGTTGATTCAAGAGCCCGAGCGTCAAAGATCACATATAGCACTTGCTCGGAGGATCAAGGAGTTTTGGATCGAGTCGGCTTGGAGATTGCGCTCTACAAGAAGACATCGGTACCATAGTTTAGTTTTGTGTTTAGATCCAAAATTGTAAAGATTAGAATAGTATGATAATGCTCAAGTTCACAACACACACGTTTCATGTTTTGAATATTGGTTTTCGGTTTTTCGGTTTTAGGTTTAACCGATCTTGGTTTTCATGAATAGATAGATCAAAACAAGTTAACATGGTTTAATGTATATATGATTTGTTCTATATACATGCATGTTTTAATTTCCTAGACAAACTTAGTTTTGACTTACTTATTCATGAGTTTTTATGTTTTGGTATTTTTGACAAAACATATTTTGGAACTAATGTCAAAAACATGGATATATAGTTGTTTCATGTATATTGGATTTCTATCCATATGCATCATGCTTCAAAGTGTTTAAATATCATGTTTTTGTATTTGGAAGAGTTTTGGACAAAACGTATTTTCTATTCAAAATCCAAGTTTTAGAAAATACAGTTTTTAGTTTTTGGTAAAAATGATAAGAGACAAAAATAGTTCATATTGATTGATATTTGAGCTAAACTTTTTACCACATGTTTATATATCAATGCAAAATGATAAAACTATTTTTGGTGATTTTTAGAAAAGATAAAAGAATTTTTAAACATGTTTTTATTTCAGTTTTCTGATTCCAGGCTTCACCAGTCGACTAGTCTCCTGACCAAGTCGACTTGGCGGAAGTCGGTCGACCGGGTCGGTCGACCGACGTGCACAGATCTGTGCACGTTTGGAGACACTGGGACGGTCGACCGTCCGGGTCGACCGGGTCAGAGAGCAAAGCTCTCTGTTTGTTTGGGTCGACCGGGGCGGTCGACCGGTAGCTGCCAACGGGAAAAAATTGACCGTTGGACGGTCGACCGGCCGGTCGACCGGCAGGGTTATTTTGGCAAAAACTGCTGCCAACGGCTAGTTTCAAGATTTGCCTATAAATACCCCTTTGGCAAGAGTTTTTCTCTAAGATTTTTTGTGCGAATTTTTCCTTACTCTCTGGTGTTTTCACAGCAATCAAAAGAGGTTTTTGGATTCAAATTGAACAATCTTTTTGGTGTTTTTATTAGGGTTTGAAAAATCAAAGAAAAGGGATTTTGGGAAAAGCTTTTGTTTGAACTTCACTATCTTCATTTCTATTATTTCTCAAAGATTTTCTTTGAGTTGCTGGTTTCAAATCCCTTGGTTTTCTCCACACTTGAGCTAAAATCTACTATCTCTTCTATAGGATCTTTGTGTGAGAGAAAGAAGTTGTTTGTGGTTGTTGTTTAGACCACCAAGTTAAAAACCCAATTTTTGTTTGGCTTTGTGCCTTGGGTTGTATCCCTCAAGTTGTGAGGTGATCCTTGTGTTTGCTTTGTGCTAATCCCTCGGGTTGTGAGGTGATTGTTTTGTTGGATTGGAGCTTGCCTCAAGGAGGAGGTTGTTGTTGTAAAGAGAGGAGTTGGGTACTCCTTGTGAGAGTCCTAGGTGGACTAGCTAGTGGATTGGAAATCCTTCGTGTGTCAAAGGCGGGGATGTAGAGCTGGGTGCTCGAACCTCGAAACATATCTTGTTGTTTGCGCTTGATCCATTGACTATCTCTCTATCTCTCTCTTTACTTTGTGCCTTGCAAATATTCATATTGTGCATTCATAATTGCTTGGCTTGGTTGTGTGTGCATCATTTGTTGATTGCACTTGAGTGTATTGTATTTAGTTTTCAAATTCCGCATTAAGTTGACTAGATTAGCATAATCACCTATTCACCCCCCCCTCTAGGTGATCTTTCAATTGGTATCAGAGATAGCGCTTCTGATATTTAGGTTTAACCACCTAGGAGTGAGATCTTGGTTTGCTAATCTTCATTTGCATTGTTCATTTGCACTCATTTAGTTTTCTCTCATGGATAGCCCTCCTATGTTTGACCATATTAGACTTGATGTTTGGAAGGCCAATATGAGTAGCCATTTGAAAAGACTAGGACATCTAGTTTATCAAGCCTCCACTATGGAATCATTCCCTAATAGTAGCAAGCATAAGAAGGCAAATGCATTAGCACTTAGAACACTTAGAGCATCTCTTAGTGAACATCTTTTACCAGTGTTTAATCATTACGACTCGGCTTTTGTAGTTTGGAGCTTATTGACTGTAATACCCCTCTCCCGGAATACGTGCCTAGTTACGTATTCAGTCCTTTGACCGTATTTTCCGATGTACCTTCCGTATTTGACCGATTTTAATTTCAAATATCATTTTCCAATATTTTATATTTTATGTGATTTTCTGGAATTTTCTGGAATTAAAATGAATTTCTCCGAAACCGGTGTCGGCCAGTACCGCTGGCCGATTTCCGAATTTTTATCTTCCAAACTGTTAGGAATTTCTATAAAGTCCTTTAGACTTTATTTCTTAGAATCATATTTCTTACCTATACTCTTTTTCTGAGAATTTTATAAATTTATGAAAATTCTTTCGGAGTCGGTAAATAACTGATTCCGGGATTTTTAATTAAAAATCTATACAGTATTTCTTCAAACGAATTTCACCATTGGTCTTCAAATATTATTCTTGATTTTTGGTAAAATTTTCAGACCATTCCAAAATACTTGAATTTCGGGCATTTTTCCAAAATTTGCAAAATTCCTTTTCCACTTCATTTCCACCTCATTTCCCACTCACACTTCACCTAACCCCACTCACTCTCTCCCTCTCCCACAGCCGGCCAAGTGGCCAAAGAGAGGACACTCACCTCACCCTCCTTTTGCAAGAAAACCCCTCACTTCTATCCAATTTCCAACCCCTTTACAAAAATCCCAAACTATAAATTCCTATTCATTTGCAAATCACTCTTTTTCTCTCATTTCTTCACAAGAGAAGAGAAGCTCCACAATCTCCTTCTCCCTCTAGCAAGAACCCTAGCTCCATGAACCCAATCTCTTCATCTCCACCTCAAGGCTTCAAGGACTTCCTCAAGGGCTTCATCTAGGGCTTCCTCAAGGACCTCAACTTCAACCATCATCCTCATCCTTGGATCAAGTCACAATTGAGCCTATCCCAAGTGAGTATTTCACTCACCAAGACTTGTATTAGCCCTAGAATACTTATATCTACACTTCTTGTACACCTAGGTCACCAAAAACCACGAATTGAACCATCAAACACACTTCCAGAAATTCTGATCTGCTCACTGTTCTTCACAGTATTAGTCGACTCATCATAGGAACTAGTCGACTAGAACACTTAGCTGAAACTTAGTTTTCTGGAAAAACCCAGTATTAGTCGACTTGCCCCAAATATTAGTCGACTAACAAACTCTCTGGAAACCCATATTAGTCGACTCCTAAATTTACCTAGTCGACTAATCCTTCCTGGACCAGAAACCCAACTTTCTGTATCAGCAGACTTAGTCGACTTAAGTGTCCATTAGTCGACTAGAACTCCCTATTAGTCGACTAACCTTCCTACACTAGTCGACTAACTTTCCCTGAAACAGAATTCTAACTCTCTGTATCCCAGTATTAGTCGACTAACCCTTACCCCTAGTCGACTAATCCTGACTGTGTGTCATAGTTAATTTCTGTTCTGAATTTGGTTCTTATACTTGTTACATATGTATTATATCTTGCTTGTTCATGCTTCAATACTGGCTCTACATGACCTATTACTGGATGGATGTATCTCTTGTTACCTCATGACTTATTATTGCATATACTCGTTCCATGACATGTTAAACAATAATATCACCACTTATCATGCCATCCCTTAAAACTAAGCATGATACACTTGACTTTTACATAAAAAGCACCAACTTACACATGGGTCGGGGGAAATATGCGGAATATCGATATGTGTTCGTGTTTACAGTGGTATTAGGTTGTGCACTATATTTTCCGGTCTTACCTGCGGTACTCCAGGGGACCGAGGGGAGTGCTTCCTCCCTTTCCTGTTTACTGTCATGACAAGGGCATACATAAGACCCTCCTGTTAGCCTAGCGGCAGGTTCCGTCTTCAAGCAACGGAACAATACTGGGCCGTGGTCCCGGGCATGCACGGGACCCACTGTAAACATAGTTCGTCGATACAACCGCTGTTTCCAATAACAACCTTGTTTCACTAGGATATGGATCTATGTGCTCTGGGACGCTGGGTCACATAGCTAGATATCACAGTAAGACAAGTAATAATAATAAGACATTAATTGTAGATTTATTGCATATGACTTTATCTTTCTTAGTTTACATCTCTTGTCATGCATTGTTACTTAGTACTATTTCATTATCTCTATTCATGATCCTTATGTCACTTGACTATCTTTTATTTGTTATTATATGTCTTGACCCTTTGGATTTGCATATTCAGATTCCGAGGCCTGGGTCGAAGTGGAGCCATCCACCGAAGATCAGGCTTTCTTTAGTGAGCAGGCCGATTAGCTCCGGTCCTCGTGCCAGACTCTTCCTTTTGGTTCACGGGATCTCCATCCATTTCGTGAGCATTTTTGTATTTTTGATTGTATATCGTTCATTTTGGACTTGGGTTGTGATAAAGGACACTTGTAAAGTGATTTTGCTTATCATAACTTGTATAGCTTTGTATTTATCTCTTGTAAGTTGGCATATGAATATACCACGCTGTGTGTTGTACTCTGATACATGTTGTACTTATGCTTAGCGTATATACGTGGGGGCACCATCTGACCTACGTATATGCGTTGCAGTGACGTTCCCGTATCTTTGGGATCGGGGCGTTACATTGACGTCTCCCGAGCTTCCAAGGATTATCAACAAGATGAGGAGATCTAAGAGAGAAAAGTCCGAAGAGCGTTGCCTCATGGTCCAAGGGAAAAACTCCCTTGAGGTACAATCGGACTCTCAAATAGATGATAGCTCTAGTTCCTATTGCCATGGTTGTTTTGAAGTTCAAACTTTAAATTTGGAACTTGCTCAAAAGCTTGAAAATTTATTGGAAAAACACAATCTTTTGAAAGAGGACAACCTTGTTTTGAAAATGAATTAAAGGATTTATGTTCTAATTTTGAATTGGTTTTGCAAGAAAAGGAAGAGATCACTAGTGAACGTGACTCACTAAGATCTCAACTAGACCTTGCCCTTAATGAGATTGATGTTTTAAAAAGCAAAAATGATTGTGATGATGTTGTGAAGCACAATGAGGTTTTATCTTCAAAATTGGATTTTACTTTTAAAGATAACCTTGTTTTGAAAAATAAAATTGATTCAATTATAAAAGAATTGATTTAGTTTTAAAGAAAAATGAATCTTTGAAAATTGAAATTGATTCTCATGTGTGCCATGCTAGTATAGCTTCTTCTTCTTCTTGCACACCTATTGCATGCTCCACTTTATCTTCCACTATTGAAAATGATATTAATGTTTTGATGAAAAGTGTTGAATGTTTGGGCTCCACTTTGAGCCAATGCACATTGAATCATTCACGTTTGGAAACCTTGGTTCGCAAGAAACAAGGTCCATCTTTGCATGCACACCCTACACGGCATACACATGCTTCCCACGGTCACCACCATTACGTGTATGCTCATGTGTACACATGTACACATTGTGGTCGAAAAGGCCACCTTGCTAGATTTTGTTATGATCGTGCTTATCATGAAAATTTAGCAACTAATTTTGTTTGGGTGAGAAAAGAAACTAACCCCTATGGACCCAAAAGAAAATGGGTACCAAAGACCACCTCTATGCTTTTTGATGTAGGTGGGAGCTCTCGCATCACGTGAGAGTATTGGTGCCTTGAGGTGGATGCGTTCTAAGCTTAAAAGAGAACCATTTGGATGCTTCACTCTCAAGGAGATTTGGTGGGAGGACCACCGTGGTTTGGAGAACTAGAGATGCACCTTCATTGGTTTTGGTATCACTCTCTAACTCCCATTTTTATTTGCATGCTTCTCATGTTCATCTATTTATAGCATGCCATGGTTTATTGTTCATCATGCTTATGCCGTGCTCATCAGATTAGTGTTATACATGTTTAGTTACTTAAGCACCCATGTCTTATATGGATGTATATTTAGTGTTCTCACCTTGTTTAAACTAACATGTATGCCCTAGATCTAATGCACATGCATATGCATTATGACCATTTGGATGTTTATGATGTTTGTGATTTTTGCTTTGTTGAATCATGTTTTATGTTTCATGATTAGTATGATATTTGCCATGTTTATTAGACTTATGCTTTACATGATTAGTTGTTGAGACACCCATATTTAGTATGGACCCATATTTTGTGTTCTCTTTATGTTTTAGCTATCATGTTAGTCATAGATCTAATGCACATGCCTTTGTCATGCTAATCATATGGTTGACTATGATTCTTTATCTTAATGATTCATGTTTTGATTATCATTTTATCATGTTGGGTTATGAATCCCGTTTTATGCTTAATGATTTGATTACTTGTTTAGATGTGAGTTTTCATTAAGACTAGAATTTATACTTGCACATGTAGTGGGACACAAATAAATCTTTATATATGTTTGTACTTGGATGCTTATTTGTACCCATTAAATGTGCTAGTATAGCCTAGTTTTGATGATTCATGCATTTTAAACTTGTTTTCCTATTTTTGAATTTGTTTTATGTGTATGAGTTTTCGTTTCATGTGTATGTTTATTTTGCCAAACCTTAAGATATACATGTATACCCTTTGAGTCATTTGCCTTTCATGCAAATCTATATATATGGACTCAATTGTGTTTAGGGATATGTATGTATACTTATTGTATTGACAATTCATACATATACCTTGAAATGAAATTAGTTTTGGTGAAAATTTAGTCTCTCTTGATTCCGTGTTTATGTGTTTTAACTTCATGTATATGCCTATCTTGTCCAAACTATTAGATATACATGTACATCCTTGAGCCACGTGCCTTCATGCATATACTTTTGTGGTCTCATTGTGTTTAGGATATATATGTATACTTTAGTTTGTACATGACATACATATGCCTTGAAGTTTAAATCGTTTGGATGAATTTCATGTTTGCTAAGTGATTTCACATGTATTATGAATTTCATGTTTTCAAGGAATTTCATATGAGCTTAATTGAATATTTTCATGTTGATATGTGACACATTATACTTGTACACTCACCTTATTAGTTTACTCATGATTTGTTTTCATGAGAATTTGATATGAGCTTTATGGATTTTGAGTGTTTAGTGATCATGTGATTTACATGTGTTTCATGAAAAACAATTTTATTTTATTCCTTACTTGAAGGAATTCGTACTAGTTTTAAAAGTTTTTCCTATAACTAGTTCGTATTCTTCACTATGGTAGAGATTTTCAAACATACTACATTTTCAAATCTATTTTTGAAAACCCCTACCATCAATGGGAGGATGGATGGGAGATCATGTTCATGTATGTCTTATATTGAAAATCATTTAAAACTTGAACCATGATTGGGAGGTAGTTATATGAGATATACACTTGATCTCATTGTTATTTCAATTGGTATCATTGAATTCTTTCAATTGGTATCAATTTTAACATTCCTTGTATACTCATATGTGTTTGCATGTATGTATGCTTCATTCCAAAGAATATCAATTTCTATTGGTATCAATCTTTCATACATATATATGTTTATTTGTGCTTATTATATCCCTATATCTTTAAGCACAAAATCTTGTTTATGCTAGTGCTTGAGTTTCAATTTTGTTTCAATTGATTACTTTTAAATTGGTATCAAGCCTATGCATTACTTTAGTTGGTATTTCATAAAGGGGGAGAAAATTTGATTTTGTCTTTCAATTGGTGATTTTTCAATTTGTATTTGATTCCCACTCCCTTACTTTATGATTGAAAATTTCAATTTGGTATCATTAGTTCAAAATGAAAAATATTTACAATTGGTACCTTAATTGATTGTCACCTCTAATTGACTTTGTTTTTGTTTTAGACAAAAAGGGAAAATATTTTTTTCTCGTTGTTTCGAACAAAAAGGGGAGAAAAATTTATTGATTCAGTTTTGCTCTTACCCCTTATTAAAGATTGATTCCTTGTATTAAAAAGAAAGAAGATTTTGTTTTGTTTGGTTTGTACCCCTTTGTTGATGATTGACAAAAAGGGGGAGAAGAATTTGGGTTTATATATGCATGTTTTTGTTTTGCATATATTAAGTTTAATTTAGTTTAATTTTAATTGGTATCTAAAGCATGTTTTGTTTTGGATGTTTTGTAATTGGTATCTAAAGTGTAATTGGTATCTATGCATGTTTTGTTTTAAACATTTCATTGGAATTGGTATCTAGATCATGTTTTATTTTTGAACATTTCATTGGTATCTAGAACCCTTTATTGTTTATGCATAGATATGCATGTTTCATGATTCATGTTTAAGAGCCTTCATTGCACATTCATTATGTTTATTTGGTTATGCATGAGTTAAGGGGGAGCTTCTTTGAAACTTAACTTTAATCCATGCATATAAACTCCATGAGTTCTGTCATCATCAAAAAGGGGGAGATTGTTGGCCCAAAGGCCTTCCACCCTAGTTTTGATGATGATTAACTCATGTAGTTATGTGCACTAATAATTTTGTGTTATTTAGTTTCAGATCATTAATCAAGTTATTAGTTGGTGAAAGCTTCCACACATCTTTCACAAGTTGATTCAAGAGCCCGAGCGTCAAAGATCACATATAGCACTTGCTCGGAGGATCAAGGAGTTTTGGATCGAGTCGGCTTGGAGATTGCGCTCTACAAGACATCGGTACCATATTTTAGTTTTGTGTTTAGATCCAAAATTGTAAAGATTAGAATAGTATGATAATGCTCAAGTTCACAACACACACGTTTCATGTTTTGAATATTGGTTTTCGGTTTTTCGGTTTTAGGTTTAACCGATCTTGGTTTTCATGAATAGATAGATCAAAACAAGTTAACATGGTTTAATGTATATATGATTTGTTCTATATACATGCATGTTTTAATTTCCTAGACAAACTTAGTTTTGACTTACTTATTCATGAGTTTTTATGTTTTGGTATTTTTGACAAAACATATTTTGGAACTAATGTCAAAAACATAGATATATAGTTGTTTCATGTATATTGGATTTCTATCCATATGCATCATGCTTCAAAGTGTTTAAATATCATATTTTTGTATTTGGAAGAGTTTTGGACAAAACGTATTTCTATTCAAAATCTAAGTTTTAGAAAATACAGTTTTTAGTTTTTGGTAAAAATGATAAGAGACAAAAATAGTTCATATTGATTGATATTTGAGCTAAACTTTTTACCACATGTTTATATATCAATGCAAAATGATAAAACTATTTTTAGTGATTTTTAGAAAAGATAAAAGAATTTTTAAACATGTTTTTATTTTAGTTTTCTGATTCCAGGCTTCACCAGTCGACTAGTCTCCTGACCAAGTCGACTTGGCGGAAGTCGGTCGACCGGGTCGGTCGACCGACGTGCACAGATCTGTGCACGTTTGGAGACACTGGGACGGTCGACCGTCCGGGTCGACCGGGTCAGAGAGCAGAGCTCTCTTTTTGTTTGGGTCGACCGGGGCGGTCGACCGGTAGCTGCCAACGGGCAAAAATTGACCGTTGGATGGTCGACCGGCCGGTCGACCGGCAGGGTTATTTTGGCAAAAAACTGCTGCCAACGGCTAGTTTCAAGATTTGCCTATAAATACCCCTTTGGCAAGAGTTTTTCTCTAAGATTTTTTGTGCGAATTTTTCCTTACTCTCTGGTGTTTTCACAGCAATCAAAAGAGGTTTTTGGATTCAAATTGAACAATCTTTTTGGTGTTTTTATTAGGTTTGAAAAATCAAAGAAAAGGGATTTTGGGAAAAGCTTTTGTTTGAACTTCACTATCTTCATTTCTATTATTTCCCAAAGATTTTCTTTGAGTTGCTGGTTTCAAATCCCTTGGTTTTCTCCACACTTGAGCTAAAATCTACTATCTCTTCTATAGGATCTTTGTGTGAGAGAAAGAAGTTGTTTGTGGTTATTGTTTAGACCACTAAGTTAAAAACCCAATTTTTGTTTGGCTTTGTGCCTTGGGTTGTATCCCTCAAGTTGTGAGGTGATCCTTGTGTTTGCTTTGTGCTAATCCCTCGGGTTGTGAGGTGATTGTTTTATTAGATTGGAGCTTGCCTCAAGGAGGAGGTTGTTGTTGTAAAGAGAGGAGTTGGGTACTCCTTGTGAGAGTCCTAGGTGGACTAGCTAGTGGATTGGAAATCCTTCGTGTGTCGAAGGCCGGGATGTAGAGCTGGGTGCTCGAACCTCGAAACATATCTTGTTGTTTGCGCTTGATCCATTGACTCTCTCTATCTCTCTCTTTACTTTGTGCCTTGCAAATATTCATATTGTGCATTCATAATTGCTTGGCTTGGTTGTGTGTGCATCATTTGTTGATTGCACTTGAGTGTATTGCATTTAGTTTTCAAATTCCGCATTAAGTTGACTAGATTAGCATAATCACCTATTCACCCCCCCTCTAGGTGATCTTTCATTTTTCTCACTGCTCGATGATTATGTCCCTTCCGCTGCGTCGCTCTAACAATTATTACAGGATCATATCGATCGTGGAGGCCATCATCATAGCAAAATCTCCCCCCAACTCCCATGGTCCTCTTCGCTCAAGCCAAGCCTTTTAAGTCTCTCTGATAATAGAAATCTACACAATCAAAGATAACAACTAGGCAAAAATTGATTTTTTTTAACCATACACAAATAAGATTACTCAATTCCTCACCTCTGGCACGACTCCCTCTGGTTTCGGATCCACTTCCTCTGTTGCTGAATGTGAGTGCGATCGTTCCATATGATGTGACCTCCGACAAGGCAAGTGGGATCATTCCATCAAAGATGAGGGAAGAGAGGGAATTCCAAATATCTCAGAGATGAAAGAAGATATGGAATTTTTAGATCCTGAGCTGCGAATTGAGGTGCAAATTGGTGACGTGGCAAACACAAAGAGAAAATACGTCAGTTCTTAAAGAACCAATGTTAAAAGTCTAGATTTAAGAGCGGTTCTTAAAGAATCGCCATTAAAACTTGTAAATTATTTACAAAATTGCCACCACGTGTTTTTAATGTCGTTTTAAGTGAAAATAATGACGTTAAATGTGTGACATTTAATTTATAAATTGTAGTAGTGTAGAGAGAGAAGATCACAAGTAATGGGGTTAGTAATTGTTTTTTCCTTCTCTTCTCTTTTCTACATTTCTGCTAAATACAATTAGCTTATGATGACACTATGATTCTGTTTCTTGCTAATCCTATTAAGAATGTTTATTCATATATGATACGTCCATGCATGATATCTCTATTCTCTGATTGGTAAAAGTATTTCCAGAGGAACTTTTCAGTATGCATCTGAAATTTTGATGATCAAAAGTGCAATAAATACTGTAACTTCACCAACAACCCCCCCCCCCCCCCACAGAGAGAGAGAGATAGAGAAAGAGAGAAGAAAGAAAAGAAAAGAAAGAAATTAATAAATTAAAAAAGGGGAAAAGAAGGAGTATATAGTTCATGCTAGGGACGTGCTTTTAAATTAAAAATCCGAGAATCGATTGGTGACACTGGTCGATATCAGTTTGAAGATTTTGTAGAATAATCCTGAAAAATTCTAGAAAATCATGATAAATTTTAAAATATTGAAAAACAGTGTTTGAAATTGAAATCGGTCAAATTTATTTACCAGAAAGGTCAAATCGAGCAGTACACTGGATCGATCCCTGATTCAGACTAGAGCTGACAATAAGTCTGAAAATTTAGATCCGATATCAAACAATAATATAAATCATCACAAACTAAAAATATATCGAGAGAAAATTGAAAAAATATGATCAGAAAATCAGAACACGTATCTGAGCACGTATTTCGGGAACAAGGTGTTACAAGATTTTTCAAAACTTGTATAAATACAAAAACAAGTTTTACAAACTCTTTAAAACACCAAATTGTATGGATAAAATCAAATTCACAATTTAAAGATATGAACTTATTTTTGAGAAAATTCATTCATGAAACCAAAAGCATAATCTAGTTGAATCAAAATAGGTTAAACTGAAACACTAAAACTTTTGATCTTGAAAACCAATATTAAAAGTTTGTGTGTGAGCTTGAGTAATAAAAACTCTATACTTTACACAAATCTAGATATTCTTACAAACTCTAAACTCATGTCTTCTTCTTGAATAGAGTTTCTTCATCTTGACCTGATCCAAACTTGATTCCTTTGAGTTAGACTCCTTCTTGAGTTTTTGATGTGTTCTTTATGTTTGACCTCTTGAATCGACTGTTAGCTTGAAGAAACTAAAGACCAACTAAGATATTGATTGAATATCTGAAACTTAATAAACACAAGATTATTAGTACTATAACTACATGAGTTAATCATCATCAAAATTAGAGTGCTAGGCCTTTGGGGCAACAATCTGATCCCATGAGGAATCCAAAATGATGTTATAAGATCGACACACGATCCAAAGAATAGTCCCAACACAGCTCCGAGATTGACACACGATCTCCGTCGAACAGACCATGATACTCTTGGAATCGACATACGATCCCATGTTGAACCTGAGAAGCTTTGACACCACTTATTGCACTCTTTGGAGGGATTTGCCGACAAACAGTGACAACACCGATCACCCAAGATCAGAGTTTCAATGCTGAGTTAATCACAAACCAATATGCACGAACCAAAAATACAAATGAGAAAACAAGAAGCAAATGATTTAACGAGGTTCGGCAACTTGCCTACGTCCTTAGGACAAAGGGAGAAGATTCTTATTCAAATAACTGGAACAAGGGTTACAAATTGATTCAGAAATCCAAATTGAGAATTTATGCAAAGTAGCAGTAGAATTCTGTCAAACAAACTAACCCTAAACCTCCCAATACAATTCAACGGATAGATTCAAAATAGATTACCAATGAGAGTGCAGAAACTTTTCGTATATAGTCAAAGGAGAGAGCCAATTGAAGGAAACAAAATCGGATACGAAATCTTTATCAAATTAGAACTCTGATACCAACTCAAAAATGCCAGAGCGGCTATCCAGTCGATCGCCTGGTCGACCGGCTCCATGTGGGGTCGACCACTCTCCACATGTGGTTGATCGCCCGATCGACCGCCCAGTTTGTTTCCTCCTCGTGCATATTTTGTACACCATAAGTGCTCCCCCCGTGCTTCTTGCTGCTGCATCCCTCGTCCGTGCAAACCGCCTCCGATGCTCCTCTCTCTATTGGCCATCTCCAATAAGTTAGCTTTATCTTTTATTTTCTTCCCTACACCACGATATTCCACAAGGGAAGGAAGTATCGTGTTGGTTGGGCTAAGTTATATGGTTTATTTACTTTTTTTCTCATGGATTTCTTTGATTGTTGCAGGCACACCCAAGGCTATGAGAATGATTTCACCTTTCTAACCATCAAGGTATGCTGGTTTCTTATTTCACTATTTTATCTCTATGTCTTTATACAATAGCTTTTATGATTGGTCATCTCTAGTGTAGGCATTATATATAGGATTCTCAACACAAGCCTCCTATAGCCAAATACTATTCAGTGATAGCATATTCACATTAGCTCGCATTGAGGATAGAACCTCTCTTTTGAGACAGTCACATTCACAGTTATTGTTGCAACAACCATGTTATTGTTGACTTATGCTACAAAAAGATGATGATATGATGGGTCATTTAAATCAGGAGCAACATAGCATTTTTAGTGATAACAACCTTTAGGCACATGGATGAAAAGTCAACTCTTTTGAAGCTTTTACTTGTGAGCACAATTTTAATCATGATGGGTAGAATAATCTTTTATTTCGGTTAATATATACTTTTTTTTACCCACTGATGCACAAACTTAAGAACAAATTACACTTGGGGTAACCAAAGTTTGTTTATGTTGCACTTATAGAACTTGTTTGTTAACAAATTATATTCAGTAAGTGGAAGTGCATAGATGAAAATGATGAAAACCCCAAAGTTTGCTTATGTTGCACTTATGGAACTTCTTTGTTAACAAATTATATTCAGTAAGTAGAAGTGCATAGATGAAAAAGATAAACCCAAAGTTTGCTTATGTTGCACTTATGGAACTTGTTTGTTAACAAATTATATTCAGTAAGTGGAAGTGCATAGATGAAAAAGATGAAAAGAAAAAAAGAACTAGAGAACAAATATCTAACATGGCTAGAGGAAAAGTTAAAAAGCACAAGAATGTAGGAGAAAGCTGAATAAGGAAATAGGGCTAAAGAGGAAAGAGGAGGTTTAAAGAATGTTATAGGGAGAGGCTTAGAGACGAGTTGGATAGAAATAAAGCTCGAGAAAAAAAGTTAGAGAGAAAGATGCATGAGAGAGAGGGCTAGGGCTTGAAAGGTTTTAAAGAGAGAAAGAGACAAATACAGCTAGAGAGAGAAAAATGGATAGAGAGAAACACTTCGGTTAATACGTGTGAGCCACGCATACATATTATAAGAGGCCAATTCAAGGTAACAAAGATCTAAAATTTTTGAACCCCCTCTTACATCCTAACCATTTCTCTTTCAAGCTTTCTCTTATCCCCTTTCAGTCTAACTTTTAACTCAAGATAGAGCGAAGGGGATAAGAGAGAGCGAGAAAGAAAAGGGTTAGCACAAAGTAAGAGAGGGATTCCCATACCTTCCAACAGGCCAATTAACAAGCAAGGAGACAAACCATTTTGTCCAAAAGGGTGACGAGAGTGTCACGACAGTTTTTGGACTCAACCCTCATAGAAGAATAGCAATGCAAACTTTTTAAATTTTGGGTGCTCAAAATGTGGGCAAAAAACACTAAACATACAATGTGTGATAGAGACACTTTAGGTACCGTAGGTGTAATTTGCTGCAAAATTAACTTTTTTTTTTTTGGTGGGGTGGGGGGGGGGGGGGGGGGGGGGGGTGGGTGTTGGGGTGGTTTCATGAATTTCGATGGCTCAGACAACATTTATTATCGAGTATTTCTAATGCACCTTCAGTTATTTGCATGTTTCAGGTAGATATGGACGTTGTCAGTTTGTAAATTTAGTTTCATCAAAACCGACCGATGAGAAGTTTTCTCTCATGACTTATATAGAAACTTTGTATTTCCGTCCGTCTGTCTTCATCCGTGAGAGAGAGCAGCATCGACTCCCTCATTCTTCTGTCTCTTTCAGCTCTCCCTTCTTCCTTTCCCCCCTCCTCCTGAGATCGATTTTTCACACATTGACAGTATAATGGTATATTTAGTTCTTTGTCATTTATGTTCCCATTGAGTTCTTTATGATGGATTATATTCAGGGAGCGGGTCATACTGTTCCTGATTGCAAATCACCAGGCGGCATGCGGATCGATTTGAATCATATTAAAGATGCAGAAGTAATGACAAGTCACTGCGAGAACAAGAAATTGAATTGTTACGCAAAAACATGAATTAAATTGGAGCTTTAATTGCTCTCCAATTCGATGTCTGAATTGTTACATGAACCCTGAATAAAATTTAACTACATTCAAAAATTTGGATGTTGTTTTGAGTTTTCATTGCATCAATTTCTAATACGATTTAGTCTTGTTCATAGTATAACAGAGAAGTTATTTATGCAAATATTAAATATGTAACTAGAAAATCTCATGTCCAAACTTTTCCAAAGTAGTGATCCTAGAAATTGAGAGTAGAGATATTAAACCTTAAAACATTGACATGATTAAAGATGTGTTCTCAGATTGATATTCGACTGGAAGTTGTCTGAAATAACTGTAAATGCTCATAAGAAATGAGTGCGGTTATTTAAATCTATAGAACTGATAAATAGCCCTAAAAAATAAGTCAAGATCTTCTGGGAATGTTTTACCCTCAAATAAAAAATTCAAAATATAAAATTAATTTTTCAAATATTACAATTTTAGCACAAAAATTAGTTAGCATACTCATATAATTTGTAAGTACACTCAATTCATATAATTTTAATTCTTCTTCAACCTCAAAACTCTCTCTGTTACTCAACTCATAAACCACAAAAAATTTAGACTCATCCCTTTTAAAAAAATCACCCACCTTGATTTTCAAACATTTTAAGTTCGTACCTTGATTAAACCTAGCTAGTACCCCTCGAGTTAAATAGAGTTAAACATGTTAGATTTAGTAATAGATCTAACTGAAAATCACCTAGAGGGGGGGGGGGGGGGGTGAATAGGTGACGATGCTAATCTAGTGAACTTAATGCGGAATTTTAAAAACTAATTGCAATTACAACAATGATGCACACACAAGCAAGTATAAGATATAGCAATTTGCACAATACACAAAGTAAAGAGAGAGATAGAGAGAGAGTCAATGGATCAATCGCAAACACAGAGATATGTTATCGAGGTTCGAGCACCCAGCTCTACATCCCCGCCTTCGACACACGAAGGATTTCTAATCCACTAGCTAGTTCACAAGAATTCTCACAAGGAGTACCCAACTCCTCTCTTTACAATCACAGCCTCCTCCTTGAGGCACAACTCCAAGCCAACAATCTCCTCACAACTTGAGGGATTTCCAAACTCAAAACCAATACAAGGATCACCTCACAACCTTGAGGGATACAACCAATAGCCAAACTTCCTCAACACAATGAGGGAAAGGCACAAAGCCAAGCTAAAGATAGGGTTTACAACTTAGTGGTGTCAAACAACAACCACAAAACAATCTCTTTTCCCACACAAAATCCTATAGAAAAGATAATAGATTTTAGCTCAAGTGTGGAGAAAACCAAGGGATTTGAAAACAGCAACTCAAAGAAAATCTTTGGGAAATAAATGAAACCAAGATAGAGAAGTTCATTCAAAAGTTTTTCCCAAAACCCTTTTCTTTGGTTTTTTAAACCCTAATGAAAACACCAAAAAGATTGTTCAATTTGAATCAAAAAACCTATTTTGATTACAGCAAAAAACACTGAGAGAATGAAAATTTTAGCCCAAAATTCTTAGAGAAAAACTCTTGCAAATGGGGTATTTATAGGCTAATCAGAAAATAGCCGTTGGCAGCAGAACTGCCAGAAATACCCTGCGGTCGACCGCCGGTCGACCGTCCAACGGTCAATTTTTGACCATCAACAGCTGCGGTCGACCGCCCCGGTCGACCCAAAACAAACAGAGAGCAACTGCTCTCAGTCGGTCGACCGGCTACAAGTGTAGCCAGCGTGCACGTATCCGTGCACGTCGGCCGACCCTGACGGTCGACCGGCTACATGGTGCGGTCGACCGTTCCGGTCGACCGACCTAGCCTGGCAGACACGGTTCTGGTCAGCAAAAACCTAAAATTTTTAATCCTAAAAATTCTCATTAAATCTCTAAAAATCCACAAAAATAGTTTTATCATTTTGCATTGATAATAAACATGTGGTAAAAAGTTTAGCTCAAATATCAATCAATAAGGACTATTTTTGTGTCTAATCATTTTTACCAAAAACCAAAAAACTGTATTTTCTAAAACTTGAATTTTGAATAGAAAATATGTTTTGTCCAAAACACTTCCAGATACAAAAACATGATAATTAAACACTTTGAAGCATGATGCATATGGATAGAAATCCAAATTACATGAAACAAATATATATCATAGTTTTTGTCGTTAATTCCAAAATATTGTTTTGTCATGAATACCAAAACATAAAAACTCATGAAGTAGACTATCAAACTAAGTTTGTTTAAGCAATAGAAGCATGCATGTATATAGAACAAATCATATATACACTAAACCATGTAAACTTGTTTTGATCTATCTATTCATGAAAACCAAGATCGGTTAAACCTAAAACGAAAACCAAAAACCAATATTCAAAACATGAAACGTGTGTGTTGTGAACTTGAGCATTATCATACTATTCTAATCTTTACAATTTGGATCTAAACACAAACTAAACTAGGGATACTAAGTCTTCTTGTAGAGTGCCGTCTCCAAGTTGACTCGGTCCAAACCGTGATTCACCAAGCTTGACTCCAATGAGTGCTAGATGTCATCTTTGATGCTTAGGCTCTTGAATCACCTTGTGAAAGATGTGTGGAAGCTTTCACCAACTAATATCTTGTAAATATCTGAAACTTAAATATTGCAAGATTATTAGTACACATAACTACATGAGTTAATCATCATCAAAACTAGAGTGGAAGGCCTTTGGGCCAACAATCTCTCCCTTTTTGATGATGACAAAACTCATGGAGTTATATATGCATGGATTAAAGTAAAGCTTCAAAGAAGCTCCCCCTTAACTCATGCATAACAATAAAACATATAAGATATGCAATGAATGTTCTTAAACACATATAAACATGTTCTGGATACCAATTAAAATAAAACATAAACAATGAAACATGCTCTTGATACCAATAAAACAAAATTGAAACCAACATATATTACTAATGAAAACCAACTAAAACATATGCATAAATCAACCATGCATATAAACTACAAATTCTTCTCCCCCTTTTTGTCAATCATCAACAAAGGGGTAAAAACAAACATAATGAAAACAAATACTTCTCCCCTAAATCTTTCAAAACAAAGAAGCAATAAATTATTCCAAGGGGTAAAACCAAAGTCAATATGATATCAATTGAAAATAACAAACTTTGAGAAATGCCAAATCCTATTTGAAATAAAACAAGGCATTGAAACAAAGTAACATTTTATATCAAAATGAAAACAAGTAATGTAAACTTGATACCAATAGATAATAAAAAATTGATACAAATTTAAGGAAACAAATAGCATCTTGATACCAAAAGAAGATATTTTTCATTATAAGCATATGATACCAATTACTTTAATATCATAAAGTTAGGGAGTGGGAAACAAAAAACAATGGTAAACCAAATACCAATTGAAATATAAAATACGAGTTTTCTCCCCCCTTTATGAAATACCAAAAGAAAATATGCATAGGCTTGAAATAAGATACCATTGAAAATTAAATCAATTGAAACATGATATTCATTAAAAATTCAAGCTTAGCAATCTTAAAATTATGATAAAGCTTGTATATGGATACCAATTGAAAAACTCAAGCTTAACATAACCAAAATTTGTGCTTCAAGATATAGGGATATAATAAGCACAAATAAATCATCTATATATGTATGTAAGAAATAGATACCAATTGAAATTGATACTATATGAAGTGTAAGCATACAATATAAAACAAAACATATATGAGTATACAAAAGGATGTCAAGATTGATACCAATTGAAAGAATTTAATGATACCAATTGAAACAAGAATAAGATCAAGTGTATGACTCATATCAACTACCACCCATTTCATGATCAAGTTTAAAATGATTTACACTATTAAGCATACATGAGCATGATCTCCCATCCAACCGCCCATTAATGGTAGGGGTTTTCAAAAATAGATTTGGAATAATAGTTTGTTTGAAAAACTCTACCAAATTGAAGAATACGAAACTTTATATTAAAATTTGAAAACTAGCACGTAATCCTTCAAGTGAGAATAACAAAAAATGTTTTTTATGAAAACACATGTAATCACATGACATTATAACACTCAAAATCCATATGGCACAAATTATACTCATGAAAACTAAGTCATGAGAAAACATCAACTAAGGTGAGTGTACAAGTATTGTGTGAAACATATCATCATGAAAATGGACAATCAAGCTCGATGAAATTCCTTTAAAATATGAAACAATGAAAAACTAAATCTTCATTACTAAAGGAAATTTCCTCAATGACACGAAAAACATCATAACCAATTAAACTCCAAGGCATATGTATGTTTTGACAAAACAAAAGTATACATACATATCCCTAAACACATTGAGTCCAAATATAGATTTGCATGAAAGCAAATGACCCAAGGGGCATACATGTATATCTTAAGGTTTGGCAAAGTAGACATATACATCAAGTGAAAACACTAAATCATAGAAAACACATCAAAAATAGGAATACATGTTTGAATGCATGAATCATCAAAACTAGACTATACTGGAACATCTAAAGGGTACAAATAGGCACAAGCACAAACATATATAAAGGTTTATTTGTGCCCACTACATGTGCAAGTATAAATTCTAGTCTTAATGAAAACTAACATCTAAACAAGTAATCAAATCATTATGCATAAAACGGATACAAATCAATCATGAAAACATAAAATGATCATGAAGAACATCCACATGCTATTAGAATCAAGAAATACATGATAGCCTATAAACAAAAACATGTGGCTAAATTAGAAATCATACAACACAAGTTATTTATCAAAACATGAATCATTAAAACAAAAAAAATCATAGTCAACCATATGATTTGCATGACAAAGACATGTGCATTAAACCTATGATAAACATGATAGCTAAAACATAAAGAGAACACAAAATATGGGTCCATACTAAACATGGGTGTCTCAACAACTAATCATGTAAAGCATAAGTCTAATAAACATGGCAAATATCATACTAATCATGAAATAATGAAACATGATTCAATAAGAACAAAATCATAAACATCCAAATGGTCATAATGCATATGCATGTGCATTAGATCTAGGGCATACATGTTAGTTTAAACAATGTGAGAACACTAAATATAGATCCATATAAGACATAGGTGCTCAAGTAACTAAACATGTATAACACTATTCTAAAGAGCATGGCATAAGCATAATGACCAATAAACCATGGCATGCTATAAATAGATGAACATGAAAAGCATGCAATTAAAAATGGGAGTTAGAGAATGATACCAAAACCGATGAAGGTGCATCTCTAATTCTCCAAACCACGGTGGTCCTCCCACCTATTCTCCTTGAGAGTGAAGCATCCAAATGGTTCTCTTTTAAGCTTAGAATGCATCCACCTCAAGGCACCAATGCCCTCAAGTGATGCGAGAGCTCCCACCTACATCAAAAGTTAAAGCGGTGGTTTTTGGTACCCATTTTCTTGTGGGTCCACGGGGGTTAATATCTTTTCTCACCCAAACATAATTAGTTGCTAAATTTTCAATATGTAATCTATCATAGCAAAATCTAGAAAGGTGGCCTTTTCGACCACAATGTGTACAAGTGTACACATGAGCATACATGTTATGATTGTGTCCGTGATGAGCATGTGTATGCCGTGATGGGTGTGCATGCATAGTTGGAGCTTGTTTCTTGCGAACCAAGGATTCCAAACGAGTGTGATTTAAAGCACATGGCTCAAAGTGGAGCCCAAACAATCAACACTTTTCTTCAAATTATTTATATCATTTTCAATGCTAGAAGATAAAGTGGAGCATGCAATGGAAGTGCTAGAAGTAGAAGCTATGCTAGCATGGCAAACATGAATATCAATATCATTTTGCAAAGATTTATTTTTATTAAAACCAAATCCAATTCTTTTGTTGAAATCAATATCATTTTTCAAAGTGAGATTTTCTTTAAAAGTAAAATCCAATTTTGAAGATAAGATCTCATTGTGCTTTACAACATCATCACAATCATTTTTGTTTTTCAAAAATTCATTTTCCTTTAAAGCAAGTTCGAGTTGAGATTTAAGTGAGTCACATTCACTTGCAATCTCTTCCTTCTCTTGCAACATCAATTCAAAATTAGAGCATAAATCCTTTAATTCATTTTTCAAAACAAGATTATCATCTTTCAACAAATCATGTTTTTCTAACAAATTCTCAAGCTTTTGAACAAGTTCCATATTTAAAGTTTAAACTTCAAAACATCCATGACAATAGGAACTAGAGCTATCATCTATTTGAGAATCCGATTGTACCTCATGGGAGTCATTCCATGGACCATAAAGCAAGGTTCTTCGGATATGTCTCTCCTAGATCTCCTTATCTTGTTGATAATCTTTGGAAGCTCGGGAGATGACAACATGCTCCAAACTGCAAAAGCCGAATCATATCGATCAAAAACATGTAGAAGATTTTCATGAGAGATGCTCTAAGTGCCCTAAGTGCTAATGCATTGGCCTTTTTATGCTTGCTACTATTTGGGAAGGATTCTTGTGTAGAGCTTGATAAGCTAGATGTCCTAGGCTTTTTAAATGACTACTCATCTTGGCTATCCAAATATCATGTCTAGCAAAATTAAACATAGGAGGGCTATCCATGAGTGCAAACTAATATGTGTGCAAATGACAATGCAAATGAAGATTAGCAAACCAAGATCTCACTCCTAGGTGGTTAAACCTAAATATCAGGAGCGCTAGCTCTGATACCAATTGAAAATCACCTAGAGGGGGGTGAATAGGTGATGATGCTAATCTAGTGAACTTAATGCGAATTTTAAAAACTAATTGCAATTACAACAATGATGCACACACAAAGCAAGTATAAGATATAGCAATTTACACAATATACAAAGTAAAGAGAGAGATAGAGAGAGAGTCAATGGATCAATCGCAAACACAGAGATATGTTATCGAGGTTCGAGCACCCAGCTCTACATCCCCGCCTTCGACACACGAAGGATTTCTAATCCACTAGCTAGTCACCAAGAACTCTCATAAGGAGTACACCAACTCCTCTCTTTACAATCACAGCCTCCTTCTTGAGGCACAACTCCAAGCCAACAATCTCCTCACAACTTGAGGATTCCAAACTCAAAACCAATACAAGGATCACCTCACAACCTTGAGGGATACAACCCAATAGCCAAACTTCCTCAACACAATGAGGGAAAGGCACAAAGCCAAGCTAAAGATAGGGTTTACAACTTAGTGGTTTCAAACAACAACCACAAAACAATCTCTTTTTCCCACACAAAATCCATAGAAAAGATAGTAGATTTTAGCTCAAGTGTGGAGAAAACCAAGGGATTTGAAACCAGCAACTCAAAGAAAATCTTTGAAAATAAATGAAACCAAGATAGAGAAGTTCAATTCGAAAGCTTTTCCCAAAACCCTTTTCTTTGGTTTTTAAAACCCTAATGAAAAACACCAAAAAGATTGTTCAATTTGAATCAAAAACCTATTTTGATTGCAGCAAAAACACCTGAGAGAATGAAAATTTTAGCCCAAAAATTCTTAGAGAAAAACTCTTGCAAATGGGGTATTTATAGGCTAATCCAGAAAATAGCCGTTGGCAGCAGAACTGCCAGAAATACCCTGGCGGTCGACGCCCGGTCGACCGTCCAACGGTCAATTTTTGACCATCGACAGCTGCCGGTTGACCGCCACCGGTCGACCCAAACAACAGAGAGCAACTGCTCTCAGTCGGTCGACCGGCTACAAGTGTAGCCAGCGTGCGTATCCGTGCACGTCGGCTGACCCTGACGGTCGACGGCTACATGGTGCGGTCGACCGTTTCCGGTCGACCGACCTAGCCTGGCAGACACGGTTCTGGTCAGCAAAAACCTGAAATTTTAATCCTAAAAATTCTCATAAATCTCTAAAAATCCACAAAAATAGTTTTATCATTTTGCATTGATATATAAACATGTGTAAAAAGTTTAGCTCAAATATCAATCAATAAGGACTATTTTTGTGTCTAATCATTTTTACCAAAATCAAAACTGTATTTTCTAAAACTTGAATTTTGAATAGAAAATACGTTTTGTCCAAAACACTCCAGATACAAAAACATGATAATTAAACACTTTGAGCATGATGCATATGGATAGAAATCCAATATACATGAAACAAATATATATCATAGTTTTGTGTCGTAATTCCAAAAATATGTTTTGTCATGAATACCAAAACATAAAACTCATGAAGTAGACTATCAAACTAAGTTTGTTAAGCAATAGAAGCATGCATGTATATAGAACAAATCATATATACACTAAACCATGTAAACTTGTTTTGATCTATCTATTCATGAAAACAAGATCGGTTAAACCTAAAACCGAAACCAAAAACCAATATTCAAAACATGAAACGTGTGTGTGTTGAACTTGAGCATTATCATACTATTCTAATCTTTACAATTTGGATCTAAATACAAACTAAACTAGGGATACCTAAGTCTTCTTGTAGAGTGCCGTCTCCAAGTTGACTCGGTCCAAACCGTGATTCACCAAGCTTGACTCCAATGAGTGCTAGATGTCATCTTTGATGCTTAGGCTCTTGAATCACCTTGTGAAAGATGTGTGGAAGCTTTCACCAACTAATATCTTGTTAATATCTGAAACTTAAATATTGCAAGATTATTAGTACACATAACTACATGAGTAATCATCATCAAAACTAGAGTGGAAGGCCTTTGGGCCAACACTAACAACTAATCAATATCACTGATCTAATTGGCAGGTCGTGATATCAGGTGAGATGTTTTGAAAGAACACCTAGAGGGGGGTGAATAGTGTGTACTGCTAATCTAATGAACTAAATGCGGAAATTAAAACTTAATGCAACTACACTTAATGCAACCACGAGTGTAGCCGAATTCCCGGTGAGGGCTCTGGACTAACTCCTCTTGATCCTCTGAATAAGAGTTGAGGCGCTATATGAAGCTCACGTGGTAAGCACAGTGAGGCACACATAAAATAAGCCAAGCATATAATATGAATGATCAATATAAATGATGCAAGGCACAATATAAAGAGAGAGAGAGAGAGTCAATCGATCAAACGCAAACACACGAATATGTTTCGAGGTTCGAGCACACAGCTCTACGTCCCCCCCTTCACACAGAAGGATTTTCAATCCACTTGTCCACACAGGACTCCCACACAGGGAACCTCCCCTGAGGATTTGGGGCAAAACACCGGGAGTACACAACTCCTCTCTCAATTACAAACACCACCTCTACACTTAGAGGCTAGGCACAAAGCCACACAAATCAGCCTCACAAATGAGGATAGGCACAAAGCATTAACAACACAATCCACCTCTTCACTAAGAGGGATACCAACACAACCTCCACTATCAACCTCACACTAGAGGGATGCAACTCAATCAACCTCTACACTTAGAGGGATATCACAAATAAAGGAGGGGTACACACTTGGTGGTTCATCTCAACCACAAAAAATTTCCCACAAAATAAAAAAAATCTATAGATAGGATAGAATGATATAGCTCAAGTGTGGAAAACAAAGAGTTTGAAACAAAAACACAAAGAAAAATACTTGAGAAAAACAACTTGTATTTGATAGAAATGAGGAACAAGCAAATATCCCAAATCTAAATTTTTCTTTGATTTTTCCAACTCTTGAAAACAAATAAAGAATGATCTTTTGAACACAAAAACTCTTTTGAAAACTTGAGTATAAACACTAGAGAAGTAGGAAATTTTTCTTCTTAAAAATCTTAACCAAAACCCCTACAAATGGGGTATTTATAAGCCCCATGAAAAACTAGCCGTTGGGGCTGTTTTCAGCCCTGGCGGCTGACGGTCAACCGGCCCGGTCGACCGCCAACAGTCAATTTCTGACTATTGGGGCAACGATCGACCGGTCCGGTCGACCGTGGCCTAGAACAGAGAGCAGAGCTCTCTGCCGGTTCGACCGGGGCTTTCCAGAGAGCAAAAGCTCTCTGCGGTCGACCGGCCCTCCAGCCAAAACTGGCATGCACATTCTGTGCATGTCGGTCGACCGACTCCTATCTCCGGTCGACCGGTACGGTCGACCGCAGAAGCCAGAACAGGGTTTTTCAGGACATAAAACTTGGATTTTTATATTTCTATTAAATCCCATAAAATCTCTAAAATCTACAAAAATCAGTTCTTATATTATCTTTGATATACAAACATGTGTGAAAAATTTCAACACATATTTCAAACTATTTGAACCATTTTTGTGACTTACAAATTTTGCCGAAAACCAAAAACTGTATTTTCTAAAACTTGAATTTTTCAAATGGAAATCCGATTTTTTCAAAACTCATCCAAAACAAAAACATGATATTTAAACAACTTTTAGGCATGTAGTATATGGATATACTTCAATATACATATAAAGATATAT